>JACEFO010001795.1:1800000-2205000 GCA_015342445.1 Digitaria exilis
ATGGGTCGTATGTGATTATCTTCTATTTATAACATCAGTCAGTTTTGGCATAACTAGGATAAAAATATCTATCAATGCGATTTTATTATAACATATCTTCTAGAATTGCAGGTGTATAAGATTTTTAGTGGGATATTGTGTTATACTATGCTATCTTAGATGTTGTGACATATGACTTTGTTTTATTTATATTGATTACTAAAATCATAAAACTTTAGTTCTATATTTTCCTTTAAGATATAACTATAGGTTATGATATAACTAGGGATGACAACGGGTCGGGCAAGATCCAGTTACATCATTTGCCCGTCCGTGAGCATGCCCATGGTGTCAAACTTTGTCTTCCCGCCAATACGCTCGCGAGGAAAATTCTTTGCTCGCGCCCGCTGGGTATGTATAAGGTATCGGGTGGCCTCGGCTTTATAAAGGCAAAATACGTAGGTATTTTTTATAAAAGAAAATAAAAAATTATAACATAAGGACCAAGGATAAAACCATGTCTACCTACACTATGTCTAGTCATGCCCAACCACACTTAAAAGCAAAATAAAAATTATATTTGGAGACTTAAAGTGCCTCACATTGTGTTGATCAGTCTCCGTAACATTTCTTACCTCAAATGTTGGTGGCTAGCTGCTAGCTATGGAGCTATCTAACATCAAGTGGATGCAATAAGCCAACATGAGTAGTCAGTCCAGGGTGCAGATCACATGTGGTCGACAACGTTATATATTGATGTGTGATTTATAGTGCTAGTTTGGAAAACTTTTAGCACATAGATATAATTACTATTTCTTCACGTTGGGGTGTCTAGTTGTGCTTAGCTTAGCAAAATAATTATGCTAAAAAGTATTCAATCATGTAACTTTTAGTCAACCTGTCTTCGTGGTACGCCATATCATCCTGTGAGCCCTGTGATATAGTTTACCTGTCTTCGTGGTACGCTATATCATCCTGTGAGCCCTGTGATATAGTCTGTGACATTATTTGCGTGGATTGGATATCATATTGGTTGGGTAGTATACGAGCTTTGGGCCGGCTTCATGGTACCCATTGGGTCGATGGGTTTTGGTCCTTTTAACCCATTTTTACTTTGAGACCGACCCATGCAACCCATTGGCCTTGACCTTGTGGGTCGGGCCAATGACCCATTGGGTCGACCCGGCCCGTTCCCATCCCTCCCGTCTAGACCTGATCATCGGACGGGCCGGACGGGTCATCGGGTCAAAAATGTTGGTCCGTGCCCGACCCGTCACATGGCCGGGTCGGGTTGGGTCGGGTCGGGTTGCGTCGGGTTTCGGGTTTTTAGTGTAAATTTTCGGGTTGGGTCGGGTTTTTTCGGGCTCTGGGTCAAAAAAACTGGCCCGTGCCCGACCCGCCACATGATCGGGTCGGGTTGGGTCGGGCTTTTTTCGGGTGGGTCGGTTTGGGTTCGTCGGGTCGGGCGGCCCATGATCAGGTCTACTCCCGTCGCCTCCACTACCGCACGCCGCCGTCCTTACCTTCCTCCCTCTCCCCACTCCCGTCGCCTCACCTACCGCAAGCCGCCCCTCCTCCCTTCCACCTCGCCGTCGCCGCCGTCCCTCTCTCCCTCCCTCCTCTTTTCCTGCTGTCGCGCCGTCGCCCGGCCCAGGGGACTCGTGTTCGGCCCTCAGATCCGCTGCAGACAGGGCCTACCTCTCCGATTCTTCCCCTTTCACATCTCTCTGTTTCTGTCCTCCTCCGCCGGCGAAGAGTGAGCGAGCAGCACTGGAGCGGCCGATCCGCGACGCCTTCACCGTCCCTGAGCACCCACGAGGTATACCCGAACCTTCTCTTCCCTTCCTGCTGTGAGAAATGAAGAACCCCAAACCTGTATTCGTATCTTACCTAGGTATAAAATTTACTTGCTAACTTCGATTTGTTTGCAAAAATTATTGGGTGTACACATGTACACCCATGTCCAATGCTGGGTCCGCCCCTGTATGTTTCCCTAGTATGTTTGGTTAGAATTTGACTGTTTCTCCTGGGTAATTTTGATCCGCTACTAGTCCCTCGGACCAAGTCTAATGCAAGTGCAGTTAAGTTTCGTTTACCTAATTGCTTAGTCAATGCTCAACTTGATTAGACCTATGACTTCAGAGCCTTGGCCTTTACTTCAAATTCTCTGGTTCCATATGGCAATGCCTCGCCGTGCTCCTTCTGAAACTGTAAATTAACTCACAGCTCTGTTTCTTGACTGCTGCGGTGGTTGAACTTGTTGCAGTGAAGTCTAGAGGAAGACAAGAACTGCCAAGGGATGGATTGGAACCAGGAGATGGAAGAGGTTGTCCCAAATGACTCGGACCCTCTTCTTGGGAGGGAGAACAAGGAGGCGGAGTCATCATCAGCAGAGCTTTCTGCGCCACAACCAGCAACTGTGACCCCACTGGAGATCGAGGATGAGGAGACTGATAGCTCTTCTGCCGCGTGCTGCCGCATTTGCCTTGAGTCTGAGTCTGAGATAGGTGATGATCTTGTCCCTCTATGCTACCTCAGTGCAGTTTTGTTATGTCAGTGAAATTACTCATTGGATTCGGGAATGCTTTCATCGGCTGCTAATTTCCTGTCCGGTAGTAGAACTAACAGAAATGAGGTATGATCACACCTCTTGGGTTCTTGCTCAATTTATATGCTAGTCGAGAAACAATTATATATGCTGCATTTCTTGTGTATCTATTTGAATAAGCTATGATTTAAGATGCACGCTAGCAAGTGGGATTTAGGAGTGATCTCTGATCTGAATCATACCAGATAGCACAAATGTCAAGTTAAGCTTTCAACATTAATTAGGGCAACTGCAAACTGAACAACTGACTAGCTTACAAATCGTTGTTGCTTTTCCTATGCTACTGTGATAGAAATTGAAATCTGGATTGTTATGTTGGAATCTTACAAAGTGTGTAACTAATTTAATGATTGTCCTGGCGAAGATAAGTGATGCTGTTGTGACATCTAAGGACCAAATTACAATGAACAAATGCCATTTTTCTCATGATAAACAATAACCATTATGGTTTCTTACGCTGTTACATGAAGTTACAAAATTGCTTTTCAGTTTTCATACATTAGGATGTACTTTGGACTAATTATTGCTTTTATAAAACTTAATTATTGAAGTATTAGTTGAATGCTTCAGTTTTCCTTTTGCTAACAAATCAACAACTGATCTAACTGTAAGCTTCTTTACTCTTGTGCATTGTCCTTTGTTTTGTTTTTTTCTGCAGGTGATGAACTGATATCACCTTGCATGTGCAAAGGAACTCAACAGTTTGTTCACCGTTCATGCCTTGATCACTGGCGTTCTGTTAAGGTATGACCGATACAGATACCTTTATATTTTTCTTACCAGTTTCTCTTAGAACACATTATGTGCTTTTACTTCCTCTTTGCAATGCTACATACCTTTAGGTTGGTATTTGCCTCACGAAGACATCAGTACTAGATAGAGGAAATTTATCACATAGGAAACATGAAAATATGTACAGGATAGCAAAAATGCACATCGACTAGTTGAAGCCAGGTCCATGCAGTTATGGTTAACCAGGTCCTGTTTAGTGTACAGAAAGTAGGAAACAACAATGAAACGTAGATGTTTATGCTCCTCAAATGCACAAGAACCCTGCATTTTCCTTTGTTAACCATTTTTTATTTAATTGGCAGATTCTGACATTGCAAAGGTGATATCAGAATAATTTTTTGACATGTAATGGCAAATATACTGCCCATTAGAAGTCGAGCTGCATTTCTTCAGGCTATCATATTTCAGCTTGGTTCAGAGGGTACAGTGTAGAACAGTGTGTTGGTTACTTGGTTACAATTCTGTTCCACTATAAAGCTGGGTTTACTTTTTTCTTTTACCACCTTCAGTGATCATCCCTAGCTAGGTGATGTAGACTATGAATATGAGTATTTTACCATAATCTCATTAAGCTATCTTTTATTCAGATATAGTGGACAGTAAAACTGGAGTTATGGAGTTATATGCTTATGTCTCTTTAATCTTTATCTTATGTAGGAAGGATTTGCATTTTCCCACTGCACAACATGCAAAGCTCAGTTTCATCTCAGGGTGGAGACTTGGGAGGACAACTCATGGCGTAAAATGAAGTTCCGGATCTTTGTTGCAAGAGATGTGCTACTTGTATTTCTTGCGGTACAGCTGGTAAGTTTTAACATTTGAAAACACTGAATTTTCTTACATCTTTCACGAAATGAAGTTCAACATCTTCATTTCTAGAAATCTTCTCCTTGTATTTTTTTAGACGGAAATTATATGAAGGTATTACACTTGAAAGCAACTTCCATGCCCCTTACGCATTACCTTTTGAGTTTCTCTAGTTCTGTTACACAATGAAAAGACATAACCCAGACCTGCAATTCTGTTGTATTATTCACGTAGATTGTTAGAAAGTAGGGCATTTAAATGAAGAAAAGGATTTATATGTTTTCTGCTTCACTCAATTCTTGGATACAATTCTTATGGCTAAGATGTAATAGAGAGACTTGTACTATACGGAATAGAATTTGAATGGTATGTCAATTTGCTCTGATATCCAAGTTCAAGCAAGCAGACTACTTATATGCTTTATTTTTTTATTGTTTCAGACTATTGCTATTATTGGTGCGATCGCATACTTTCTAGACAGGGATGGGAGTTTCCGGAACAGTTTCAGTGATGGCTGGGATCGCTTCTTGTCAAAGCACCCAGTGCCCTTCTACTATTGTATAGGTACACAGATCGTCTGTTTTCATATCCTTTGTCACGATGCATCTGTATTTTGTGATGTTTTACATTTGAATGTTTAGTTCTTATAAAGAAGAAATTATTTTTTCTCTGGTCAAAATTTGAAGTCTGTTATGACTGCATGCTTGAATTGCAGGTGTTGTGGTTTTCTTTGTGCTGCTTGGATTCTTCGGGTTGATAGTGCACTGCTCATCATTTAACGACCACCAGGATCCATGCCTAGCTGGGTGCCGGAACTGTTGCTACGGTTGGGGCATCCTGGACTGCTTGCCTGCTTCCTTGGAGGCCTGTTTTGCCCTGGTATTGGTGTTCATTGTTGTGTTCGCCATCCTTGGCATTGCATATGGCTTCCTGGCGGCCACCATGGCTGTCCAGAGGATTTGGCAGAGGCACTATCACATCCTGACAAAAAGGGAGCTTACAAAGGCAAGAAAATCCCCTCAAATATGTGTTCATATTGGATCAAGAAGCATAATATGCATATTTTGTCATTCATTCATTCATTTATGTCATATATATTCAAGCATCTGTCTTGTCAGTCTTGATAGTTATGCAGCAAATATCGCTAGCGATTTACTTAATCTCGTAGCTCTGATATGCAGGAATACGTAGTGGAAGACCTTCACGGCAACTACACTCCGCCGAAGCTTGATCCCGAGCACAAGGAGCGACTGAAGATGCTTAAGCTCCTTTAGACTCTACTAAAGACCTACCTGCCTGAAAATGCTTGATGGCAACCTCGTCAACAGGGCCTATCCGCTCGTTCCAGATCGTAGTAGGAATGCTCACAATGAGTTTTAGGCTACTGTACAAATGAAAATCCTGCCTCTACCTGTATCGAGCACCACCTTCTCAAACCATCCAGAGCTCACCTTCCCAAACAATCCAGAGCTCCTGCTGAGTTTTACGTTTTACCTTCTCGGTATTCTTCGTCAACTACGTCTACATGTAGTGCCTGTAATGTTTGCTTTTGTCGTATTACTGGAAGAGATCGCCTGTAGGACTGAAAAAAATCTGCTGTCAGAACTAATCCTGCTACTTCATGATATGTTGGCATCTGATTACGGTCTGCGTCCAAGTCTTAACACATCTGATGTACATCAACTGTTTATCTTATTCCTTCGATTGCTGTTACAGTTGCATAATCAGTACATCATCGCTATTTTTTTACACGGCACATCAACGGCATAATAACCTTCTGCTCTCACTTGCTCAAACCATGCTCAGTTAGAGAGGCACAGAGCACATCGACGGCTATCCCCCGCCGGTGCCGGTGACGCCGAGGTCGGGCTTGCCGTCCTCCGTGCCGGCGCCGAACACCGGCCCGCCCTTTCCGGCGGCGTCCTCGACCATGTCCTCCAGCTTCCTGACGGGCAGCCCGTGCTCGTCCTCCCCCGACCGGAGCTCCATCCTCGGAGCTTGCCGCTGGCTTGCCTGATCCTGGGCGACGCCCCCGGCGGTGGCGGCCGCAGGCGCCGACGAGTAGGTGGTCGCCGTGAAGGCCCCCATCGGCTGAGCACCTTGCGCGCCGGACATGATGAGCGCCCCTGCGCTGCGCTGTGCGTCGTTACTCGTTGGTGGTGTCGCGGGATGATGGTGCACTGGTGCTCGTCGTGGGTGTGGGTGTGGGTGTGCCGTGTGCCTTGTTTAAGAACGTGCCTTTCGGTGACGTGTCGCGACGCCTCTACTTAGCTGCTGCCACGTGGAGCTCGAGTTGCTCCAGAAGCCCTACACGTATGCAACGCGAGAGCTGTCCCGGGTACGCAGAGACCCGATTGAAAGTCAAACTCGAGAGCGTAAGCTCTATAGGAAGTAGTTGGCCTCTGTTTAAGCACTATAGAGTCCAGCTATATAGTAAAAGTAACTATATAGCTACCCTCTGCTTTGAATTTATACTAGTGCTTAAGCAGACGTAGCTAGTCTATGTAACAAATTTTAAGCTATTTTAACATTCATCGTTTCTTAATTTAAATATCTTTCGATGTAGGATCACATATAAATAGTATGTGAATAAATCATAAAATTTTACTGTATAACAAAACTTTAGATTTTTAAATTTGAGCAGATTTTGTATTGAACACATTTTAATTTGAAGCCATTTGGTGTCAAATTATAGGTATGACGGATCACATGTCAATATTTGGGCGGATGAATTGTAGAAGCGTTTTGAACTTTAAAATACCCTCTATAATAAAGTTGTTGATTTTAAAATTTTGAACAAAATTGATCTTAACACCTTCTAGTTTGAACGTGTTTTGGTTCCTTAAGCCCCACATAGTAATTTTCTTACATGTGAATTTGTGTGTTCTAAAAAGTTTAGTCTATGTTATAAAAACAAAAAAAATCGATCATTCAAAATTATGTTAACTTATAGAAACAAATTCAAATATTGTTTAAAAAAATAGTATGATGTTATATTGAAGCAACAAAATAAGAATTACTATAATATAATGTCTTATAAAAACTTTTAAATAATGTTTGTGAAATATTTAAAAAATTATAATGAGTCCAGTAAAGAGGCGGAATGTGTAGCTGCTTTGACAGGAGTTCGTCAAGCTCTTTCTGTTTTCCAAGGCCCTATTTGGTTAGAATCTGATTGTCTGGTTTTGGCTCAAGAACTGAAATCCCCCTCTCCAAATCGATCTGATAGCTGCTTTGTCATAGAAGATACAAAAGATACGATGCTTTCTTTCCAGGCTTCAAAAGTTTCCTTTTGCCATCGGCATGCTAATGGAGTGGCTCATATGCTGGGTCAGTTAGGTAGGAGAGAGCTTTCTTCCGGTTTTATGTCTAAAGGTGTCCCGGCCTGCGTGTCGGCAGCTTTAGATCATGATTGTAACGAGTTACATGTTACCTTAATATAAGTTCTCTCCATGTTAAAAAAAAAAGTATATAGTGGGCTCAATGAGCCCACAGATGGGTCCAACATGTCACGGATGGGTCCACTTGTAGGAACCATTAACGGATCTCACATGTGGGATCACATGCCGTTGACTTACTCAAAATAAAAAAAGGCTGATCATGGCGGCCGATCCAAGGGGGAAAAAAAATTGCGGATAGCATGGGGGGTCATCCAGTTTGAATACAGGATTTTATGTCAGAAGAATATTAATCACTCGAGTGATATTTACTACTCATTCAAAAAAGGGGGCTATACACCTAACTTGTGAGGCCCTGGTTATATCGGTTCAATTTTATTTTCATTTCATTGAAAATCATGATGTGTCTCCTTAAAAATCTGCTACAATAAGTTTGGGGCTTTCTATCCATGTTGTGGAAGGTGAATAAGACACCCATCTTTAAAGCACAGTTTAGCCTAATTACTGTGTGCGCATTCTATATTTCCCATCACCATGTTCAACCTTTTCTATACCCAAATTAAACATTTTTCATACCAATAACCAACGTTTTTTCGTAGACAGGATCAACAGTTTCCGTTTAAAATATTGAAACTGTAAAAACCAAATATTGAAGTTGGAGTGGAAAATATTGAAATAGGAAATTAGAAATGTTGAATGTCGGTGTGGGGAGCTTCTACCGGCAAGCAATGGCGCAGACGGTGAGGCGTAGGTCCGTAGGTGCGGTGACAAATAGGCGGCGATGGCGCACACCATGTGTTCGATGTTCTTGGTGGTGGCGGCGCATGGTGGAGGCGCTTGGTGGCAGTGGGAGCAGGCATACAATGGCATCGTGGAAGCAGGGAGCGGTGGCGTGCAGCAGCTACGGCAAGGCGGGCGACGACAGCTAGCTGTGTGACGATGCATGCGGTGGCGATGGTAGCCCGGCCACGCGGCAGCAGATGCAGATGACCGTGCGACACCACAATGCCATGGGGTGACAATGGACGGGGCGGACTGTAGTACATGAGGGAGAAAGGAGAGAGAGAGAGGGGTGGGTGTAGGTGTGGGTAGGGTTTAGATGGGATCCTGTGGCTGCAATTGTTTTGCCAGAAACATTAAAAGGTGGAGAGGCAAAGATCTAGCGGAAGATAGATAAGAAATCCGGTAAAATTTTGCAAACTTTCGCTATCTAAACGGCCATAAACAGACTTGATTGGGCCAGAGCACGAACTTGGAGCCCACCATCTCAGCCCAACGACGTTTCTGGTGATGATCCCGGATTGGGCAAATTCCCGGCCATATCGGCCCGTTCAACGTCGCGCGGTCTCGCTGAGGCGATTATTGTTCCGACGGGAGGGTGACTCATCCATCTCCCGTGCGCGTCCTCTCCGCAGCGCAGACGGCGACAGCGCCAGCCGCCGCCTCCCTCTCGCCATCGGCGGCGACGGTGGCTTCCTCTCCAAGCCCCAGGTGCTCTCTTGTCTCCCTGCCATTTCCCCTCCCCTCCTCGTCCTCCTCCGGCTCAGCGTGTACGTCGAGCTACTTTTTTCTCGTGAATCCACACCTCGTAGTAGATCTGGTTGAGCTCGTCGCGTCTCCGAGCTAGACCGCACCTGCGCGCTGGCTGCCGCGGCTCACGGCGCCAGATCTAGGACGCGGGGGGCCTGGAGAGGCAAGCGCCGTCCGGAAGGACGAGCCTCAAATCCTGCTCGATTCAAAATTTTTTTAGGGGTTCTTGTCGTGACGTGATGTCGAATTTATGTCCCGTTGGTTGGGGGGATGGAGTCGTAGGCCCGTACCTCGAGCCAGATCTGGTCGGTCTGCTACCGTGGATGCCTGGTAGCTTTAAGATTATTAAGTGAGGCGGAAATTGCCAGCAAAATTGGAAATTTATTTATTTGCTTGCTTGCTTGCGGTTTTGTTTGGAGTATTATTTCCTCCTAATTCTTCTCATTTAACATGTAAATCAGAAAATCTACCCCCTTAGAGTCTGTACGTATAGCTGTAACACAGAATTGACACCGGGAAATAGTGGGTGGACATGAACTGCTGAACTGAAAGGGATGCGAGCCCGCACTTGCTGATTCCTGATGGTTTGTTACTGCTTATGCTCATTTACTCTGCTTCTTTCAGGTCGACCACTGATCGTTGGTTCCTCTGTTCTTCACCCAGCACCTAGTTTGCAGCTTCATTGTCAAGGTACTTTGTACTTCTCACTTCACTGCAAGAGTCTCTATCACGCCATGTGCTACAAAGCACTATGTTTACCCTTTAGGCTTTGGAAGTTAGTTCTTGAATGTCAGAACATTTAGTCGCTTGACCTATTGTTTATCTGCATAATTATGAGGCAAAGATGCATTTTTTTATCATGTTTTTTTTTACCTGTCAACTTTTAAGATTATGCATCTTTTCATGTTGCATTGCTTAAATATATAGCAGTTGAAAGGTTCCATTTACTTCCATGCAAACTCATGAGCACAGATGAATGTGCTCTGTGTATTTATTTGCAGTTTTGAGTGTTGTCTTAAGCTTAACTCTGAACTTTTCATTTCTTCTTCCAAGATAAGTGTTTTTATTTCATCAATCTGTAGTTTATTGGTTGTTTATCTGACACTACACCCTCTCTTGTCTTTTCTTATTAGATGTCACAAGCCAAGGAAGTGAGGTAGTGTTCCCTACATGATGGACTTCTTATAATATTTTTATTAGATAGTCTTCTAATCTTCTGCATTCTGTTTTGTGAAATTTTGCTTTAGATATACTGCACGGTCTATTACACCTCCCGCAGATAGAAATGGAACTTCAAGCTCGCCTCCTCCAAAGAGACGCAGCCGTTCGAGGTCGCCTCCTCCAAAGGGTAGCTCAAGGTCTCCACGCCCAAGGAGTCCAAAGAGGCGGAGCACTTCAAGGTCTCCTCCTCCTAGGAGACGTGGTCGATCAAGGTCAAGGTCAAGGTCAAGGGATAGGAGTCGATCCAGGCAAGCATATGACCTTTACATGATAGTTTATCAAATATTACACCATATTGGTTCCAATTGCATGTTTTAAATTTGAATATGTTACAACAACAATAGCAACATAGCCTTTAGTCCCAAGCTAGTTGGGGTAGGCTAAATTTGAATATGTTAGCCTCCACAAATCTATGTGCAGTGGTGCTGTACTAATGTTTATTTACTTAACTTGCACAGGAGCCAAGATGATAGAAATCCAGGGAATAACCTTTATGTGACTGGATTGTCTACTCGTGTAACTGAAGATGACCTGGAGAAGTTTTTTAGTAAAGAAGGAAAGGTATGATCTCTTATTTATTAGTTCACGTGTTTTTGTTATGTTTCTTATCTCTGTCTGATTATTGATTAATTTTGTGGTAACCATTTTGGTATCTAATTAATTAGTTCCCATCCTTGAATGCAGGTTAAGCACTGTCATGTTGTTCTTGATCCTCGCACGAAAGAATCCCGTGGCTTTGCCTTTGTGACTATGGATACTGTTGATGATGCAAGACGCTGCATCAAGTATCTGCACCGCACTGTACTTGAAGGTCGTCTGGTCACTGTAGAGAAGGTTAGATACTAACTAAAATGATTAATTGCACTAACGCATTTTCAATTGTATTTCAGATTAATAGTGCTAGTTTTATCATGTTATCTGTGTGGTATTCCCTCAATTTTCTGAAATCATTAGTACTTGGTCAAGATAAGTTAAACTAGCTGAATGTCAAACAAGGTTTTGCATGGTCTTGTGTTCTCCCTGTACCCTTTTGTGTTGAAATCATGATTGTGTTAACATAAATACAGAATGTTGTGCATATTCTGTTCATTTAAACTTCAATGCATGCTACGTTCTCTTCGGTTAAGAACTTTGGTGAAGGGTTCTTGAGATGAGGTGTGTTATGGTAGGAGAGTACAAACAACTCTTTCCCTACGATGGAAGGGTATATTCTGGGGCAGTCTAATGTGGAAATTCCACTCAGGTGAAATGTGCCAGAGTAAATTGAAAGGGAGTCATTTGTGATGTGGTCTGCAAACCTAGTGTGGTGACTGGGGAAAAACCTCTTGTCTGGCTCTTCAACTGGGGTCTTAACTCCTCTCGTGCTGACTTCCTGACCTTCCAGTTTAACGTGGTGCTCGGCTGCCTCGACGTCAACCTGGTTGGTTCAGGCTGTGCTGTCTTCGACCATGGTTGTCGCCAAGGGATGTGCAGCTGACGTGGTGGTGCTTATCACCAAACCCAGAGCTCATCTTCATCGCTTGTCGACTACACCTTCCTCACCGACATTGCATACCCACTACATCGACGTGAGGGCTCCTGCTGTAGAGCAACTGTGGAGTCTTGTGCATTGTGTCACCACCACCACCACCACCACTGCGACCACAACCGCCATCGCCAACCTCGCCATCATGATCCAACAGGCTCCATGGTTTGTCTACATCGACTAAGCTTACATGGTGCAAGCTGCTGCCATGTCACAACACCAACTACTGAGCTTGCCTGCATTGATGCAATCTTCATCGACAACAAGGTCTTGATTTGATGGAGATCGGAAGAGGCCTAATCTGGCTCGTCCTTGGACAAGACTACACCGACCATGGCACGAGTGCACATAAGTGTCATCTTTGGTGGAGCTACGTAAAGTTATTCATCTACCTGTATAACAAGAATTTTGATCGAGAGTTAACAAGATTAAAGATCTATCACTTCTTTTTCAGCAAAGGGGCATAACTTATTAGTTTTTTTTATCTATTCCTTTAACTAGTCTATTTATGTTAAGATTGGATAACTGCTCTCACACTGATTGACGTATTTGAAGTTCACTGCTTGTTTAGTGTGGAAACTAACACATATTCGTGATGTCCATTTCAGGCTAAAAGAACTCGAGAAAGGACTCCTACTCCTGGAAAATATTGCGGGAGAAGAGGTATAAACAAAAATTTGGCTACTTTTGTTCATGTGTAGATGTGACTGAAATGCTTTGTGTTGATCATCGTTTGACTTGCTTGTTCAGCTTGCATTGACTAATTGTTCTAGCTGAATGGACTAAAACATATTTTCCAGGAGTGGTCAAATGTGCAATGTTTTATTTATTATAACATCTAAAGTTTCTAAATATTTTGTCACTCATAGGCTATTTGTTTGTTTGTTCATATTATTTTATTCAGTGAGTCGCCTCAGTTGCCTCAGTTATTCTAATAACAGATCTCAATGGAGTGCGATATTTCTGTCACCTGTTATTACAATTGGAGCCTTTTGTGATTCACTTGGTTTTAGCTGACATTATTCCAAAGATGAAAGCTTTAGAGTTAATGCAGTCAAAATCACATACCTATAGCTAAATAAATTTCTCTATGAACTTATGCATGTTCCAATCCGGTTGCATAGATCTTTTATAGGTCATCAGACAATTATGTGCTCTAATATTAGTCATGAAAAATGCAACAGTTTGCAACTAAAATTCGGAATGCAGGAGGATCTCAAAGGAGCCCATCACCACACCGTTCTCGAAGAAGGGAGCGATCCCGATCAAGGGACCGCAAAAGGTCTCGCTCAAGGGACCGAAGGGACCGGTCTCGCTCAAGGGAGCGCCGAAGGGAACGGTCACGCTCAAGGGACCGAAGGGAACGGTCTCGCTCAAGGGACCGCCGGAGGGAGCGCTCGCGCTCAAGGGACCGCAGGAGGGAGCGTTCACGTTCAAGAGACTCTCAGAGAAGGCGTGGAGATCGTTCCAGGTCACCTGCAGGCAATGGGAACCATAAGACAGACTAGAAAGCACTACCCTTGTGATGAACTTCGTTTCCGTATTTGTGACTCCGTGAACAATTGAACTTGTGATGCTACCTTTAAGATGATCAGGCTGAGACGTTAGCTTGGAGTTGTAGCAGCATTGCTGTGTTTGTTTGTTTGTCTTTTTCATGTTACACTTAAAATTATGCTGTCATGCAAGCTTCTGGATCTGATAATATTGTTATATGGTCTTGGTATTTTTTTCGAAGCATTGGCATAACTCCAAGACTCCTAGGATATTTTGTTATAAGTTTGCTTAGGAGTCGATCCTTAGAGCTGCATCGGTCTAATCTATCCTTGGATTTGAGGAAGCAGGCTGGTCGGAGCTGTTTTCTATGCGGGGTAGAATATATCAATCGAGGTTAATGTGGACGTGGTTGCTCCTTTACCAATACTTTCTCCTTCGTGTTGTGCACTCCTTTTTTTCAAATTTTGCAGTCTTCGTTCAATCCTTGAAGAGTAATTATCTTATAATTTATGCAGTATTTATGCTTCAAATTACGCCCAGTTGGATTTGTATCAGAAAGCAAGATCTTGGTCGTCATTTATTATCATAATCGATATAAGAGACAATTAAAGGTAAACCGTTGCTGGGAGATGGAGATGCTAATAACTCAACTACAGATTACAGGCTCCTTGTCCCAGTGGGCGAGTTGTATGCTCTCCGTTATGTTATTTGTTCGTAATCTTCTGTAGCCGGCAAGCAGCGATGGACGTTCAGTACTCTACCAGTGTATATGATAATCCAGAACACAAACTGCTGCGTCGTGCCTGCATTAAGATTGAATTTCCGGTCCAATTCGGCGAATTTCTCCAGAGTCAAATGGGCTTGCGCGTACCAAAAATTGTACTCTAAATAAGCTCCCCCACTATACATTAATGCCACATCAAGCCTTGATGCCTTTGAAAACCAGGGAAGAAACAAAACCGGAGCAGCAATGAACACATGGAGACTCGCAAAAAAAAAATGGCAAACACATGGAGGGTTGGACAAGTGACACGTCCGTACGCCCCCAAGGACGCTATTTTGCATGCACGCAGTGTCTGACTTTTGATTTTCGTCTAAGTTAATGTTGCTAATACGCGTCTCCATCCTTATCTTTCCAGCTGCTTCTCGCGTAGCATGTTCAAGTTTTATTGTTAAAATCTAGTCAACTGAGATCGCTCGCAACAGGACAAACTAGAGGGCGGATTTTGGTTTAATCCCATGGATTGGGAAATAAACAATGCTTAATCAGGTCAAATCATGAAAGGGCTTTGCCTCTCCCTGATTATTATAAACAACGTTTATAAGAAGCTCCCATATATTGGGTTTGCTTTTGCTTTTCTTGTCTTCAATTTGTAGAAAAGAGGGGAATCCAAGTACCTGGAATAGTTTTGATTGAACTATGATCAAAATATGGGAAGTTTGGAGCATTATCTGCTCATCCAAATAAAATAGCGCGCGTGACCACAATATCCAAACCTGGTGTCCCACAATTACGAAACCAGGATACCTCACCCCTGTTCCACACGACCGGCGGATTGTTGAAGTGAAGCTTCTTATCCGGCGAGAATTTTAGAGTAACCAAATGTTTTTAGTATAACCAAATGTCCAAATGAAATCAAACCGGTCAGCAACAAGCATACGCACGTGTGTTGGGCCACCTGCATTGCATGCAAGAACCCACCGGATGAGCGCCAAGTTGATGGTGTTGGTGTATCCCTGCTATGAGGAAAAGGGGAAGTTTGTGGTGTTCTTCTCCACTTGTAGCGGTACAACCATGCATGGACTGAGATAATATCATACTTGATGTGGCGACAATTCATGCAAAGACTATAATGTTTCATCGAAATAAAGAAAAAAAACAAGAAAGAGTCCCGTGTAGGTTTTGTGTGGAAAATGATTGGGTATGATTTTCATGGAAATAGTATGGCAGAGACCAACCAACACATATTTCCATGAAAATCTGGAAGACGATCACGATATTGTGCAGATGAGCAAGGCTACGAGTAACTCGAAAGATTAGACTTTAAACACAAGGATAAGCGGCGATTAAAGAAGAGTATGTACTAATATAAGCTGCAGTCATTTGGCCACTTGGTTTTCGCAACTTGAAGTCACAGCCACTGAGATCCTGATTCACAGAGGAAGTCATAATGCCACGAACAAGTTAAGTGCTGCTAGTTTCGAACCACATGTAGTATATTACTGTTCCGGTAGAAAGAGTCAAAGCGCTAGAGAGGTTTTGCACGATCAGGAGGATGCATTTCAGCATCTGCTTGCTCTGGCTGTCGTTTGCCACCACACTGACGTTGGCACGTTGCAACAGCATAAGCTAAATAAAAAAGGGGTGATATGAGTGAATAGAATATAACATAGCTTGTGAAAAAATAAAATGTCACGTGTGCTTTGAAATTATGCGCCAACAAACTAGATCATAGAAAAAACAGCAAAAGAGCCAATTAGATGTTGCACAGTGGGAAACATATACAATGCTTAAGATAACAAAAGGCACTTTGCGGGTATTAGTTGGCAAGAAATCTTTGTCTTGCTCTCTGGCATGAAAGCAGTAATAACTAATAATGCATGGTGAAGGACTGAAGGTGAGCCAGTTTGACTCTTTTTCCTCCATTCCAATGTATGTAGCTTTATTTGAAAAGCAAGAAAGCCACTCTACACAAGACTGGGAAAAGGCACAACCCACGCTCTTGTTGCCTGCTAGCCTTGCTGTGGAGTGTGGAAGGTAGCACATAAAAGCAACAACAAAAAACATGACTTTTAAATACAGGAGTAATAATTTTATTGCAATTTGTGGTTCTATAGTTTTTCCTTCACCTCTTAAGAGTAGGTTACTTGCAAACATTTTTAATAAGATAAAAAAACAAAGGTGATATTTTTTCTGTAAAGGCCTTTTCGTCTAATTTAAGATAGTGATTAGCTTTTGAACAAACCGGTGGTTAACTACCAACGTGGGGCCCGCCCCTCGTGACGTAGTAGGGCTTGGCCACGATGACGTCAGTGAGCCACGCCCCTGTGTGTGTGTGTTTTTTTTTGTTTATTCCAGCGACGCGCAAAGAGGCTTGAAGATTCCTCCTGTGCATGTCAGTCGGTCGCCCGTCAAGCTGCCACGTACTCCCTCTTTGTCCTGTTTCTCCACTCCGAAACTCTGACCAGCACATCACACATCTATATTTTATTTAACAACAATTATTAATCATCTGTCCCACTCTCACTATCAACCCCAGGCCCTACTCTCTTGATATATAGAATCACTTTGGTCAAGAAAGAGTGGCTTATTAAACTTTTATGTGCCTTTTATTGTATTGAAAATAAAATAGCACAGAGAAAGCGAAGTATGCACGCGCTCGAGTCTCAGAGTGTCACACAATTTATTCTATTATTATATCATTTAAATAAATCCAGAATTTGTTATTAAATTCTTGTAAAAATGAGCAAGAACCTAAATTCAGATATGTTTCGTAGAATCATTAAATCTGAATTTGTTATTAAAAATGAGCACGGCCTAATCGGTATTTCCACTTATCATATTATGACAAAATGAAATAAAGCGTTCTTAAGTCCACCACCGTCAAGCTCTAGATTTCACAATAAATTTCGAAGAAAAATAGAGCGAAAGAACACAAATAAACCAACAACTAGTACTAGAAATCCTACATGACGACTGATGAGCATGCAGAGAACAACTTATGCTGTTGTGCAAAACCAAAACGCGGTCAAACTAAGACCCAATAATAATTAAAAACCCCAAACTGAGAAATTTAATCTCCACCACAACAACTCAAAAAGTCACAACAAATTAGACCAGTAGACTGATGCTACCTGCGGCTCCCCCTCAGTCTCTCACTCACCAACCAAACTTCTGCCTGCAGCTGCAGCCAAAGAAAGATTGTACCCTGACGTACTGTACCACAGTGAATCCGCAGCAGCACAGAAGGAATTAAAAACAAAAGATAAAGAAAGAATCCCAAAACGAAATTTATATTACTTTTTGACAGAGGGGGGAAAGAGAAGGAAAAGGGCATTTAGGCCAAGTTGGGAGGTTTGAACCGGTCAGGATTTTGACTTTGAACCCTCACTTGGCTTGCAGCTGCAGCCAGAGCCATGTCTGTCTGCCTGGATGAGTGAGAGAGAGGGATTAGCAAAGACCATTGAACGGGTCCAAGATTCTGATCGCTGTGTTCTAGTGGCGCGGCGTGTCCCGCCCGCTAGCGGTAGCGGATCCCCCGGCCGACCCGTGACCCGGATCGGTTTCTTTCAACGGTCAAACAGCATTAGCGATTCGAGTCAAACGGCCAAAGTGAAGGGTTAGACTGAGACTGAACAGAAACACTGACGATTAGCGCCTGAGACATCGCCTGGCTGTCTCCCAGATAGAGAGGATCTTAGAGTGCGTTTAGATCACTCAACTTTTCCCAGAAAAATACTATTCATCCTACTTTTTCCTATTCATCTCATAACACGCTTCCAGCACGATTTTTTATCTACAGCATTTTCCCCCACAAACTATACAGACTTAGAGCAAAGACATGTCGCTTTCCTGATCAAGGAGGTGTAGAAAAAACAAGACTAGGCGCCAAAGACATCGTTCGTGCATGCCTGATCTAGGAGAAGGAAGCGCGGCTGCAGCTGCTTCACGGAAAACAGAGAGAGCTCCTTCCGTGTACCTGTAAGATTAGAGAAAATATTTTTAACAGCTTAATCAGTAATAATTTTACTTCTTCGGCCGGTATATTAGAGTATGTGATAGAGGATTAGGTAGTCAATCGGATGTGTGCGTGCATTCGTGGTAGAGTTTGGCATTTTTATTCGAGACAATTGCATACAGAAAGACAGAAGGACTAGTGTGCTAGGTGGTACTAAGGTGGAAGCGCGAGAGGTAATTTTGTTCGTCAACTTTCACCTGATAGAGAAAGACAAATGGGTCGATAAGAAATGTGATCCGTGTCATATGGCAACACTAACATGCCACCCTTGATTCACAATAGGCGCGGGAGAGAGAGCGAGAGAATGGTTGGCTTCAGACTGGTAATAACCGGAGGGAGGAGTAACCGATGATCAGCTGGAGGAGTAACCGGAGCGACAGAATTCAGTTAGAACGAAGTTGTTATGGTTTACTTATATTTTTTTTCCATATAAGCACCCCTTTAATAATGAGCGGTCCATCTTAATTTTAAAGGGAGTGACTGAAGGCACCTTTGATCATCACTTGAAAATGACATGGACGGCAAAGTCAGTGTTCACCGAAGAAAGTCGGTGGATGTTAGAGCAGCTCGTCCCGTGTCCAAACTAAAGAATTCAAACACGATGAACAATTCAAATCCGAATGTGAGAGAGTGGCACGTCCTTTCCTTGTCAAGTGTTGGACAGAGCATGGCAGAGCAAGCAGCAGAGGCACGCACGAGTCCGAAAGGATACAAGACCGGATGGATGGATGGATAGCCAAAGACAAGGCGCGACGCAAAGCAAAGAACCCGACCCGTCACGGCGTCAGCCAATGGCAGTGCGGTCTCCCCGATCCGGGCCGGTCAAACAAATGATCGCCATCTTCCTCTGGTCGCCTCACTTCACTTGAAATTCCTCATCTCCACCGCGACGCGCTTCCTCTTCCTCCCTCACTATAAGAAGCCCCCCACTTCCCTCCACTCCTCTCACCACCAGTCACCACCATCACCACTCCTCCTCCTCGTCGACAAGCCACTCCTGATCAACGATCGCTCACTTGCTCACGTAATCCAACGCTCGTGACGGCCGATCGACGATCTCCTCCTCCTCCGGCGCCAGCCGAGCCTCCCTCGGTTCTTGCAGCAGCAATGGCGGAAGGCGGGGAGAGCGGCGGGCGTGCGCGCCTCGTGGCGGAGCTGGGGCGCGTGCAGGACCTGGTGCGGCGGCTCGAGCAGCAGCTGCACGCGCCCTCCACGGACGCGGCCTCCGTCGACCTCTGCCGCCGCCTCGTCCACGAGATCGTCGCCCTCACCGACCGTTCCATCGCCATGGCGCGCTCCGGCGACCTCTCCGCCACCGCCGCGCACTTCTTCTCCGCCGCTCAACAGCAGCATCCGCCGTCATCCGGCGCGCCGAGCCCGCTCAGCGACGCCGGGTCCGACGTGGCGTTCCGGGGCGCAAGCCCCAAGAAGCGCAAGGCCACGGCGAGGTGGACCAGCCAGCAGGTCCGCGTCAGCGCCGCCTCCGGCGGTGGCGTCGAGGGCCCCGCCGACGACGGCCATAGCTGGCGCAAGTACGGCCAGAAGGACATCCTCGGCGCCAAGCACCCGCGCGCGTACTACCGCTGCACCCACCGCAACTCGCAGAACTGCCCGGCCACCAAGCAGGTCCAGCGCACCGACGACGACCCCTCCCTCTTCGACGTCGTCTACCACGGCGACCACACCTGCCGCCCCTCCTCCGCCACCTCCGCCGCGAGGAGGGCCCCGCACAACCCGCAACACAACCCGCACGCGCAGAGCGCGCTGCAGGGGCTCGCGGCGAGGCTGACGGTGGCGACCGCCGCGGCGGATTCCGTGATCGGCGGAGGAGCGGCGGCGGCGCTGCCGCCGATGACGCCGGAGAGCTGCCCGGCGGCGCGGGGGGCGTCGTCGCCGTGGTCGCTGGCGTCGCCGGTGGGCTCGGACTCCAACGGATGCCAGCAGGGGGTGTCGGTGTCGCCGTGCCCGGTGACAGGGTACAGGGACTGGGTGGCCACCGACGGCGACCTGCAGGAGGTGGTGTCGGCGTTCGCCGCCGTGTCGTCGGGAGCGCACCTGGCGCCGGCGATGGGCAGCGAGGAATTCATGTCGCTGGAGTGCTTTGGTTTCGATCAGAGCTTCGACATGGATGGCGCGATGACAGGCCTCTTCTACCCATGAGGATTTGAGAGGATGGAATGCAGGGTAGCCCTGTCCATGTCTCCATGACAGGAGGGAAGAGCAGAGGAGCCAGCCTCTTCCTAACAACTGTGCAGTAGCAGTATCTGAATAGCGTACCTTTGTTTCATTCCCTTTTGTTTTTGTTTTTTGCCTCTCTTTTTCCCTCCACTTGTTGGGTTGGATAATGTTGATTTCAGTCAGCAAAAGAAATAGAATCAGAATTTACTTACGGAATGTTCTGTTCAATCCCACTCTTGATATAAACTCACCCTGTATTCTGTAGCTGTACAAACACCAAATCCTTTTGAGGACGTCCAATCTGAAAGTCCTTTAATGTCTTTTCATGCCTCGCAACGTTCCCAACTTTTCATGACAGGCAATTTGTTCTGATTAACCAAAACAGGTACAAGAATTGGCTTCTGATTAATCTAAACAATTGCAATCGTTTCAGAATATCTGTTTAAGAACAGAAGTATACAGACACGGCAAGCAGTTGCCAATGGCGCGAACATTGTTCCAACACAAGAAATGAAGTTACATCACAAAGCTGAGGGCAGCCCTAATCACAAGTGCAGAGAGATTTCACTCTGACATCTCAACATCTGACCATTGCAAGGCTGAAACCTATAGCTTCTCATAAATTGATGTCAGGAGAATCCCATGAGTTCAATACAGCCTCCCATTATTATCATGAAGCCTTCAACTGACCAATGCAGAAATCTTCAATGATATCGAAGACCCTAGTGCCATGCTGTGGCCTGCAGATCCAGATGGAAGAATGCAATGTAACCGGGGACAAAAGCAGCAAAGAACCAGAGATTGATTTGATTCATGCACAAGCATGAAAGTTATTAGCAAAGGCATATTTATTTCGTATTCCAATTCAAGAAAGGCAAGATAGGACAGACATGATCCACCAATAACATCATTTCAGTTCCAGATTTATCTTGCAGTTAGTGGTGGACTGGGTTTGTGGAAAGGGTACCCAAGTGAGTTAATAAGGAGCTCATCAATTTATACCCCACCCCCCTGGGAGCTCAGCCTGAAAAACAACATGCTAGACCCAAGTTGTCAATCTGGTGTAATTTAACTTGAACTCTAATCTAGAGCACATAAAAGCAAAATAACAAGAGAAGGCTTGCTACTTCTTTGAACCCTAAGGAGCATAGAGTAGAGCATCTGGAAATTTTGCCGCTCGAAGATACTTGGAATTACTAGCATATAGCATTACTTTAGAAGTAACAGTAACAATCACTGGATAGGGAACACAAAAAAAAAAAAAACAGGGCATCTTTGCATAGTAGGACAGCAGTACTGCCATTGTATTTTCTTTCTTTTTCCTTTAGAATGATTGTTAATAGGTGAGGTAGCTGGTAGGAGCTTAAAACTAAAATTATGATATTAGGTCTCATTAATTTGGTCCATTAGACAAATATAATTGTAAGATGGCAAATATTTAAAGGCCATTGCACTATGTAAACAAGGTATGTAAAACTCTGATGGAAAAGAAAACATGAAAGGCACTGAGCTACTGAAAGAAGTTACAAACCCAAAAAAGCCTTCTGTGGAATCAGCACCAGCATTATTCAGAATAGCGTCTCCGCCTGGATGTTCCTCCACATAAGGAGTGACATCATAAACCTGGTTCAATCACCAAAGACAATTTTAGAAGATTGAAATATGTGAACCTTCCTATTTTGAAGTATAGGGCATTGAATAGGGGCAAACTGCAGTGGCCCCTGCATTTCTACAACCTTGTCCTTGATGATGATCCAGCAATCCTTCCTTGTGTTATGTTTAGAGATCTCTTCCTTTGTATAGATCTTAGATGTCTGAATGTAGAAAGATAGGAAAAACCCAAAAACAAATTATGTATCTCTTCAGGCTTTCTATATATTACAAGTATTACAGTGCAAATTGGGTCGTGGGTGGGTGTTGGGGTCAGGGTTTTTTTTACCGTTCCAAACTGAAACGGTTCCCGCGGTAACCGGTCTTACCGGTCCGGCCCGGTGGCAAAAAAACCCCGGTTACCGCTCCCTAATGGTTTACCGGTCGGTTTTACCAGTTAGCCGGAGTGGTTTTTTTGGGAGGGCTAACCGCGGTTTTACCGGTAAAAAAACCCTGGTGGGGGTGGAGATGCATTGTAGCACATAATACTAACCAACTAAGAATGAAAGATGAACAGCTTACCGTTCCAGCTCCTGAATCAGGTCCCTTTGATCTACCTGCAATACAAAAGTGCTTCAGATCCAACCAGATCAAGTTACTGCAAGCTCAAAAGAGTAAACACTGCAGCTTGTACCTCTGTTTTGGGACTTTGGGATCACAAAGAGGGCTCCTAGTGCCAAAAGAATGACAAGTGAGATGATAATAATAAGATCCATTTTGCTCCTCCAGAATTACAGAACTTTGGGACCACAAAATAATTTGTTGTGCTGGCAAAAAAAAGATCAGTTAATAACAGACACAAAAGGACTAATAGGAGAGTGAATAAAAATTTGGTGGACACTGAATCAGTAATAATGAAACCTGACTTAACATCCTTGCTGAAGAAGAGCAAAAGAATAACGTGACATGTCAATGTTAGCAAGCAGTACATTGAAAATGGTACTTCCATAAAACATGTTGAAACTTTGGCAGAACATACTACAAAATATATAGGAAAACGAACTAGTGTTAAACTATAACCCTCCTAGACTAGACCTGATCATGCTAGGCAGCTGGGGTGGGTGATAGCAACTTAGCAAGGGCTTTCACAAGACCAGTGACATCATAGCTAAGGTGTTTGATGATGTTACGAACGACAGGTTAGTATGAAGGTATATGTGACATACTTTCCATGAAGGGAATTAAAAAAAAATTGGAAACTAATAGTTTTCAAAGCGAACAACTTTACGCTCACAATCAACATAATTAATTAACATGTATGGTTAATAGATAGTATCAAATATCTGCATTTCCAAGTGGATGAGGATAGAATTAGAAGAATGCAGCGGATGCATTGATAGATAAATGAATAAAAGACCTTTGGATAAAAACAGTAGAGGAGGGCCCTGAAAAGATTAATTTCTAAGAACCAAAAATACACATGATGACAACATATCCACAGCATGCAAATAACAACCCAATCAAAATAAGAGTAGAACATTTGATAGCCTAAATAAGGAAAAAAAATGAAATTGTGGCTAATCAGAAGATTATTTTCCTCTTTCTTAACAATGATGAATTCTTGCTTTCAACCATGGTTTTGTACCTAGTATTTTCTTTTTCCCTAACATCGAGTGAATGTGTGTCTTGTTAAACCTTGTGCCAGGGGCGGACCCAGCATTGGACATGGGTGTACAATGTACATGTGTACACCCAATATTTTTTGCAAACAAATCGAAGTTAGCAGGTAAATTGTATAACTAGGTAAGATATGAATACATCTTACATACATCTTACGGTTTGGGGTTCTTCATTTCACACAGCAGGAAGGGAAGAGAAGGTTCTGGTATACCTCGTGGGTGCTCGGGCACGGTGAAGGCGTCGCGGATCGGCCGCTGCAGTGCTGCTCGCTCAGTCTTCGCCGGCGGAGGAGGAGATCAAGAGAGGGCAGAAACAGAGAGATGTGAAAGGGGAAGAATCGGAGAGGTAGTGTCTGGAGCGGATCTGAGCTGGGCCGACCACGAGTCCCCTGGGCCGGGCGACGGCGCGACAGCAGGAAAAGAGGAGGAAGGGACAGAGGGAGGCAGGGACGGCGGCGACGCCGAGGTGGAACCGTGGAAGGGAGGGACGGCGTGCGGTGGGGGAGGCGACGGGAGTGCGAGAGTGAGAGGGAGGAAGGTACGGACGGCGGCGGCGGCAGCGATGGACGGCGTGCGGTGGGGAGAGGAGTGGCACGGGAGGAGCGCCTGATCTGCGACGGTCGGGGGGCGCGTAAAAAAAGAGAAAACCTTTTAGTGTTTAATCTGCGACGGTCGGTTGGAAGATCAAAAGAGAAAAAAATGGTTTTTATTTGTCACTCAAATTTTTTAGTGTTTAATCTGCCGTCCACTTAAAACCTTTTTTTTTCCAATTACCGTCCATTTTTCAGTTTACTACCGTTAAATGTTACCTAAAACATTTATTTTCTCATGTGCATTCAACTTAAAATTTTCGTATACCATCAATTCTAAGTATTAAGCGTTGGCTGTTTTGTTATTTTTCACATAGAAAATATGCATATGTTTTACTACGAGTGAAAATTACATAGATATATGTGTGGCTAAACATGATTTTTTTAAAAAATAACTAATAACCTAATATATATCCTAGTAGTGTCTTTTTATTATCACATTGTGGGATTTTATAATATATCATAACTTGCATTGACGTACTTAGGTAACATAAAATATTAAAAAAGCGCATACTCTAGAATGTTTAAATAATCATATTCTCTAGAAATAAATTTTATTCTAAATACATTAATTACATTAGAATTATTAGTGGCCATAGATTTTTTATGTTGAAATTCTTTTTTGGTGCAAAGTTGTAATTTTTTTTTATTTTAAATAGCTAATCCTGTAAACCTCCATTGTCCTAATACATTTGGATCTTACGATGAATACATATTCCTCTCGGGGAATAAAATTATTATTATGACAAAAGTGTGTTGAGCCATTATACCCTAAGATTAGACCCTTTCTATAGAGCAGAAATTCCAAATTAACTTAAATTTAGCTTGAATGGATAGAAGTGGTATAAGTAGATAATTAATACTCTCGTCTTTTCAGTTCTGATTTTTCTTTACTCTTTGCTTCTTATTTCCTTTTTTCCCTTTCCTTTAACTTTTCTCCCTAATATTTTTTCCCTCTCGCCTCATATTGTTTTTCTTATTTGTTCCTCTCCCAATTAGGATGGAAATGGGCCTCGATCTCCGATTCCCCACTAGGAATTCGGGAATGGAAATGTGATCAATTTATTAAATGGTACTAGAACAAAAGCCTCGTTGACTTTGTGGGACGGGGATAGCTAACCGTTCTCCGTCCCGTTCCACGTGCCCTCACTCCATAAGGACTATTCGGTCACAAGAGGATTAGAGAGGGTTTTGAGGAATTGGAATTGGAAGGGATTAAATCCCCTACAAGTCAAAATCCTCCTGAATCTCTAGAAACTACAGAGTTCAAAATATATACATTATAGTACAAATTTGAATGATAATGTTAGGACCATATATATAGTTCAGGTAGATTATATTTTGTAATATATTAATTATATTTTAGTTCAATCTACACAAATAAATTATGAGAAAATAAACTTAGAGTATAATTATTTATAAAAAATATTTATATTATTCATGTACACCCAATTTTAATATTCTAGTTTTGCCACTGACTCATGCTGCAAAATCCACAAGAACCATGTTTTGTTTTGTTATAAAATCTAAACTATATAGTGGAAACGATTTCCATTTAGATGTCCTTAAATGTATATTAGGAATGAAGGAGAAAATAAATACATGTTGAAGGATGGTACGAGCAGGAAACCCAACTTGCGTGTGAAAGAACAAAATCTAGCCAAACTAAATAGTACAGATATGACTTGTACGAAGAAAGAATGACATCACATACGGATGTATCCTAGACCTGGTGCTGACCACCCATCGTCACTCGTCACCATTGTCACCTCCTACATGCAACATTGCAAAGGGAGGGGTTCGGTTGAACCAAATCCCACGAGTCACACAAATCCGCAAGCTGAATGGATTCGGATTTGGAGGAACTACCGAAGGGGATCTTGATTGCAGGGAACACACCATGAACAATAGCATCCAAGCGAGACTTGGAGATAGGGCCTCCTTACTAGCTAGCGGAATAGGTCTATCTGGGTCCGAGTATGGATTTAGTGGCCGGATCTCTGACACGGTTCAGGGGCGCAACAACAAGGGCGGCGACGGGAGGGTGGGAGGGAAAACCAGAAAGGCTAGTGAACTTGAAGCCTGGCCAGGTTTGCGTTTGGCATGTGGAGTGGATCCGGTTCGTCGCACCACCTCCAATCTTTTGATTTGTTTAGATCGGTTCAATTTTACTGTTTATTTACACTTTATTTTATTGAAAATCGTGGTTTCTTTCATAGATATTTGATATAATGAAGTTTTGTAAACTTTCGCTACCTATACGGGTCTACGTCTATGCCTGCGGGCGTTTCACCGCAGCACTGGCACAGGTGGTGTTGGGCCCTACCAAATATTGATGCACAACAACACTTTCTAACAATAGCTACTGGGTTCGTTCCTCTTCGTCGGGTTGAGTTGTCGAGTTACTAGATGCCTGCCGCCGGGTTCTCTCCTCATTTCTCTCTCTTCCATGTAATATTCCGCCCACTACTCGCTCATCATTAGACTTGCTCTCAGCAAGGTTCGACTGTTTAGAGCAAGCCCAACGGGATGATAGCTTCATTGGTGGCCTTGTCAGGCCATGTAGGCTCGGGCGCTAGGTGGCTAAAAAGTAGATGCTCTAGACATGACAATATATCCTAGAGAAGACACCATCGCCACAGGTGCCTGACACAAAAGAGATAAGAGATGAGATGCCTGACACAAGTGAAAGGGCCTCAAGCCTAGTGGTTAGAGCACCTAAGTAGCACCCAGCAGACCCAAGTTCGACTCCCCATGGGGTGAATTGGGTTTGGAATAAAAGAAAATTAAGCAAAAAAAATAGGTTAGAACTTCCCCTGCTGACTTCGATCGAAAAAAGATGCCTAACACTTCGATCAGAATTAATGGGTACCTATGTTGGGTGAAGTAGTACCTCAATCCATTCATACTACGTGGAGCGATGAAGCCACCATTTTTTCCATGCCACTTTGGGCTTGCCCTTAAATGCCAGCCACCCCCGTGTCCATTGTAAGGTAAGTTTTTTTTTTCATTTTGTGGGTTCATGGCACTTTTGCTGCCCAATTTGCCATAAATAACACTACAACTTTATTTTTCTCGTCAAATGCTTAGAACGCTTTAGATACAACTGGGTGTCCTCTATATCGATACGATGAAACGACACAATAATTTTTTGCTGCCTCTAGGCCCTAAATCTTCAGCGTCTCTATGGAGTTCCTTCTTGGCTGGCATGAAGATGAGAGTAGGGGAACATGAATCCATGGCAACACTCGATTTTGTGGGAGAGAAGTGCTCAGACCCTGGGTTGCAATAGCTCTCTCATGCAGGAGACAAATAAACAGAAGAAGGCAGCGACACTAAGAACGTACTCCCTCCGTCCCAAATTGTAAGTCGTTTGACTTTTTTATCCCAACTTTGATCACTCGTCTTATTCAAATTTTTTTCATAAAATATCATATTTTTTTGTTATGGCTAGCTTTAGTAATAAAAGAATTTCAAGAATGACTTAAATTTGACTACATTTGCACAAATATTTTGAATAAGACGAGTGGTCAAAATTAGGGTTAAAAAAGTCAAACAACTTACAATTTGGAACGGAGGGAGTACTACTAATCCGGGGAAGCACTGGATCGATGTGAAAAGCAATAAGGGGCATGGTAATGTCGTTTTTCACGTGGCCATATATGAAAAAGGAAAATAAGATGAGTAAGAAAGACTAAAAATACACATAAATCAAACATGCAAATTTTACTAGGCATTTTAGAGAATACATTCTTCATAAAGACAACAACGAAGCCACATGGTTGGACTGGCGATTTTTTTTAAAAACTCATAAAAAGGTTGTGTATATTCTTTTAGCTAATTCAGTATGTATCTTAAAAATAATAAAATTGTACAGCTATTGCCTCATTGACTCCTAATTTAGGTGTCATTTGGATCCTGTATGTGTTCTATAATCCACCAAAGACAATCATTATCCAATCTAAATGACTTTGATTGTAAGATTTAAAAATCCAACAATCTAGATTATCATGATATCTAATATACACTACTTTCTATTCTAATTATATTCCAGAGTTCCAAAGCAGATTATTTCTATTTAGAATCTAGAATCTGAATTCTTATGATCCTGATGGATCCATAAGTACAGTTAATTATAAGCCAATATATAGTCTTGTCTTTTGCGAGTCATTTTTTTCAAACTTACAAAAGGACATGTACGTACATTACAGGAAAATCATAATGGTTGATGTATGTACAAAACAACAAATGTCAATGCACCTCATGTGAACCATTTGAAATACATTGCCTTATAATCTTAGATGAAGATAATTTCATTTCCACTATTCACATATACTAGTGTCTAAATAAATATCTACGATATATTAAGTTTCTCATATATTTTAAACATGGTACAAACATAGAGGTTTACATATACAAGTACACTCCTTATAAATATACGCACTACATGCACAATCCTACCCTGTGAGCACATATGAGAGACTGAGCCAACATATCTCACGATTGACAAAGTCAGCGTAGGCGTCTCCTTCTTGACGCACACTTTTGGTAAAAAAAAATAGCGAAGAATAAATTATAAAATAAATTTATAAATAAGAAATAGCATAAAAAGGTGTGTATTTAATTAGTTTATGGCATAATATTTATTTATTAGCCCAACAAAAAATACTTATTATACGAAATTGTAAGTTTAAAAAATTAGCTTCTAGTGTGTGTGTGTGTGTGTGTGTGTACAACCACTTTATTCTAGTTACAAATATACTTTTGCAGAACTTTATAGTAGAGCATTGACGAGTCATGTAAAAAAAACCAAAGCTTTCTCAAGTTGAGCAATTGTTGTATTTATTTTGGAAGTTATATGTTTTTGTGTCTTTGGGAAGACTTGAAATTTTAAGATAAAACAGAAAAATATACTCGAGTTGCTAATATATGGTACACGCATCTTGTACCAAGTCATATTTTCTTATATATGCATTGACCTATATTATATGATCAATTATTTGTCCAGTGCAATTTAGTGTCCTAATATAGGTTAGAATAATCGATTTAAGCTACTACCAATGCGTTGTATCTGTATATCAAATACCATGAGGATATTTTGGTGACATGACATAAAGTTAAAATAAAGAATATTGTCGAGATATAGTTTGTGTACAGTATCTAAAATTAGAAAAATGTGCTTACAAAATACATGGCAATTAAGTATGGTGAGTGGTATAGAAAAAAATACGATACAAAATAGTGTAAGAGATTTTTCTCTATACACCTATGACATGGCAATCTTGATACAATGCCATAATACAATGAGAATCAGTATTGTGAGCTCATCACATGGATCCATTGGATAGGCCATCAATAATGGTACTATGACAAATTATAGTAATAATTAATAAAATAATTATCACTCCGTATCTTTGTACCTCATTATAACGAGTACTAATTACTACATATACTAAAGCTCCAAGTTTTGGAGACCTCTCATGAGCCTTGGTCCCACGTGGGACCCACACACTATTTAGGTGGGCCAACGTGGGACCCATGTCCTGTTTAGGTGGGACCCACGTGGGACCCACACACTATTCAGGTGGGACCCACATCTTATTTAGGTGGGCCCCACGTGGGCCCCATGTTCTGTTAAGGTGGGACCCACGCGGGACCCACACTGGACACACACTATTTAGATGGGACCCACATACGTTCAGTGGGGCCCACTTAATAGGACCCGTAGTACTATTAAGCGCCTTTATTATTTTTTAAAAAATTATCGATGATGCCTTTTCTATTATTTGAAGTAATTTTGTATAGAAAAGGATAATTATTTTTTTAGAAAAATAATAAATAACTCCTCTGTAATAGGTCAAATATTTTTTTTATTTTTCTTTTAGTTCGTAAATTTGAAAAATTGACTGAATTATCATTCATTACTAATTTTAGCTTTTCCTCTATCAATATAAAAAACCATTGTAACATAGCATGTCAATTGCTTAGGTATTTTTTCTACTAACACCTAAAAGTGAACGAATTCATAAGCAAAGAGTTATACAATGCTTATATAATCATTAAAATTAAAAAATATCTAATTTCAAAATTTAATTAAATGGAGTAAGATAATAAATATGTATTTCATTATTATTTCAAGTGAACATGATTTTTTAGACGCGCGTCGCGCGTCAACCTGCCTAGTACATTACTACCCAGAGATGCACCGCTTGAAATGCCAATCTTGCCCCGTCAGAGCTGAGACGAATAGCACAAAAATCATCCTGATTCCTGTCGTCTCTTTCCTCCACGGTCCCTTCGCACGCAGGGTTCTCCTCCAAACTCCAAATCGCAGCAAGCGAAAAACCACCGAAACCGTTCATAACGGCGATAACGCACCAACCGGCCGGCCCCCGCCCCGCCCTTGCTTGCTCCCACGCGCCACCAGCACTCGGGTTCTAGAAGCTTCCAGAACCCAAGGCCTCCCTCGAGCCCGGTCTCTCGAGGACTGGTGAGAGCGGTCCGGAGATCTCGGCGGCCGGGCCCATGGCGGGCCACTGCTGAGGGCGACGCGCGCCGGCGGGCGGGGATCCACGGGAGGGCGGCGGCGAGCTCGAGATCCCGATGCAGATCCGGGAGGGGCCCGCGCGGCGGCCGGCCCCGGCCGCCGCTGGGGCGCTGCGGTCGCCGATGTCCGCCATGATGCTCGCCATGTTCGCCACCATGGCCTCCTTCTACGTCGCCGGCCGGTGAGTCCACCCGCTCGCTGCATTAGTCTCATCGTGGAAATGATTGCTTGCTTTGGTTCTTCTCTTGAATTGTTTGGTTGGCGTGTGCTGCGATTTCCTCTGGAGGGATTCTAGATCCCTGTAGTGCTCTGGCTGGAGGAATGATTGGATTCTACCGCTTAGTTCATGCGTGGGATCCAGTGGGAGGCTCAAACACCCTTCGGATCTTTCAGTTTCACAGTTCGGCCTGTAGTATTGATACCTCTTCTATTATTTTGAACGACCAATTTTAGTTCGGGAACCTTAGCTTATCTTGTTGCCATATTAACTGAAAAAAAAAAACAAGAGAACTCATTTTTGTTCGTTTGCACAAATGGTTATATTTTGGTCATTTGATGTTCGTAGAGGATAATTTTGTGGCTTCTGGAATTTTCAGACTGTGGCAGGATGCTCAGAACCGAGTCTACCTGATCAAGGAGCTTGACAGACGAACTGGTCAGGTAGGAACCTGAGATCTGACCCTTTTCGTTCTCTAGTGCAACTATCCACTTGTGCTGCTGAGTTAAGAGCTGTATTAATTTTCTCTTATATACGGTTCAGGGGCAATCGGTGATATCTGTGGATGACACCTTGAAGGTTGTTGCATGCAGGTAATATTTTATTTCTAACCTTTTGGCAATATGCTGATATTGCCTTTCAAGTAGAATTTTGGAGCTGTAGTAACCTCTTCTGTGTACACATCCTCCATTTCTTAGGCAGCAAGGGAAGAGGTTGGCATCACTTGAGATGGAGTTGGCTGCAGCAAAACATGAAGGTTTTGTGGGCAAATATAGCCCCGAGACAAATGGAACTCATTCTAGAAAGAAGCCACTGATTGTCATTGGAATAATGAGTAGCTTTGGCCGAAAAAACTACCGTGATGCTGTCAGGAAATCATGGCTCCCAACAGGTATCACCTATATACCCACATTTCTCTATATCTACCATTTTGTTTATAATTCCATAAAAAATAGTGGTATTGTATTGGAAATTTGGTTCTAATCATTATGTTAGAATTTAGAAAATGCTTATAGTACCTAAAATAAGAATACTCCCTTGGACCACCAGATAGGTCATGATTAGACATAAATTTTTATTTATGTCAATTATCAGAACGTCTGCCCATGTATTTATCCAATACTTACACTAAATGTATGTTTAACATAAAAGCAGATGCATGTGCCTAAGTTATTTTTTTTAGTATTGCATAGACACCTATCAGTAAAATCGCTAAAGCAGTATGAATGTTAATCAGAAGATTGACTAACACAATATGGAAGACATGGATGCAGAGCTGCTTATTGTAAAAGTGAATGCCATTTGACCTTAGCCATTTGGTGTTCTTAGGTGTTTGAATGAGTTTAGAAACAAATGATTTTGTTTTTATTGTTCTCATGATGAAGTACTATAGTTGTGGTACTTTCTTTTTATACTAATGTTCTTAGATTGCAATTGCTTTAATATATTTTTTCGACAAACTCTTGGGTAGAATACTCACTCACTCCTATTACAATTTAATTTTACTTCTCTGTACAGGCTCAATGCTGAAGAAACTAGAAGAAGAAAAAGGCATTGTAGTACGTTTCATAGTTGGAAGAAGGTATTGTATGCTCATTGCCCTACTGGAATGAACATATGAAGTCAGATATTTGACAGTTCTCTTATGTGTAGTGCAAATCGAGGAGATACTTTTGATAGGGAGATTGATGACGAAAATAGGAGCACCAAGGATTTTTTGATCTTGGTAAGCCTGATTGAACCATGAATCTATAATACTATATTGATGGAACTCAATGATACCTCCTTTTTTTCTGTGCTCAACAAGCTTTTCTTCACGTTGAATACATTTTTGTTGGTTCTTGTTCTCGTTTTATATGCTTACCTGCTCAATGTACAGTTAGCTTGTAATCTACTACAATTCCCTTTTGGAATTTCTTAGTATCAAAGGTTTGACATAAAAAAATAGGTGTTTCGTTGAAGGTTGTGATAATTAAAAAAACTCTTTTGATAAAATAAAAAACTACTTTTATTTTAGCTTAGCCTGTTGATCTAAGCTCTTGACTATTAAATGGCATTGCAGGATGATCATATAGAGTCTGATGAAGAACTCCCTAAAAAGACAAAAAGTTTCTTTGCTAATGCTGCAGAGACATTCGATGCTGCATTTTATGCTAAGGTCAATGATGATATATACATAAACGTTGGTATGTGCCATCTACCCATCTGTTAATTTTGACCTTCTGTGTGTAGGCTTTCATTTCTATTTGATAGGGTACAGTTCTGTAGGATATATCCTACCTCAGCTTCCAAAGACTTGTTTTAATGCTTATTACCAATATGTGTCAGTGAAATCATTGAAACTGTTTTTCAGCATTACTAGTTGTTACCACTTGAAAAGTATCCAATATTTCAGAAAACATGTTGAAAACTAAACTAGATCAAAATTGGTGAAGCTTTATTTCACAAATGTGTAATTATAAGTTATGCCTTTGCAAATCGGGAGTGTTGACTTTATGCACCGAGATTTCCAAAAGGCTATTCACATTTTTTTTTGGCTCTGCTTATGGCAGCTAAATGCTCATTCTGCATGTTATAGAATATTAGAGCCTTTAGCGCAATTGCCTGTAGCTTGTTTATACGTGAATTGAAATATTTACATGATTGTATTTTGAAAACGGAATATGTGTTTGTGCAGATACTTTGAGTGCCATGCTCGAAACTCACTGGGACAAGCCCCGTGTCTATATAGGCTGTATGAAATCTGGCGAAGTTTTTTCTGACTCGTGAGTGTTTATAGCAATTTCTTTTCAGAAATTGGTAGTGTTTTCTTCCCATTTTGAGTTCTGTATCTATATAAGTGCTTTCTTTAAAACAGAACCCACAAGTGGTATGAACCAGAATGGTGGAAATTTGGTGATGGTAAATCGTAAGTATGCCTGCGTTGGCAATATTATCTCTCCTGTCACATTTATTGTATGTACTAGATTTAACACTCAAATCAATTACTGCTGTGACTCATCTGTTTCCTTTTATCAAATATATTATAGGTATTTCCGACATGCTTCTGGTGAAATGTTTGTCATATCGAGGGCTGTAGCTCAGTTCATTTCTATAAATAGGTATGCAACCTGTTTACCGTGCACAAATTTTAGATCCTTCTCTAACAAGAAGCAGATGAGAAAAGTGTTTTAAACTACATTACTTCCTCTGTCTTAAATATGTCATTTACGACAAACAAATTAGTTTATTTTTGAACTAATTTGCTTGTCTGAAACTACGTATATTTAAGAACAGAGAGACTACGTATTATATTTTTAATGGATCCCTTTCTATGCTAGGTCTGTTCTCCGGACATATGCCCATGATGATGTTAGTGTAGGATCATGGATGATTGGACTTGCTGTGAAGCATGTAAATGAAGCAAAATTGTGTTGCTCATCATGGCCCTCAGGTTTGTCTGCTTAAATGTGTGGAGCCTTGATATTAATTTCTTTCTGTCGATATGTTGGTGTTGTCTTAATGATCCACTTTTGCTTATGTCAACTGACAACTTTTACTCTCGTTGATCCTTTACAAATTAAGGCCGTTCATAAGCAGTACTTTGTCACATTGTCACATTCTCCTGATTTCTTAATCTTGTATTGCCCCTTCATTATGTTTGTGAGTACTGAAACTGTAAGGTATACATGGACAGAGAAATTGGATAGTGTTCCTTATGTTTTGGACAATGGGCAATGGCTTCAAGGCTTAGCACAAAACAGAATGGATGCTTAGTAACTTGATTTTGGTAAAAAAAAAAAACAGCTGGCTGTTTTCATGCTGCATGTGCTCTGAATTTCCACACTAGTCTGTGTATTTGGGTCCTGATTAGGTTATAAATCTGTGTCCCGGTCATTATGATAGCTTGGCAAACTGTATCAAACTGAAAGAATGGTGGATACATGAACATGATATAGCCAAAGGCAGTGAATGTTAAACATTGGATCTGCTATTTTTTTTGTGTGTACTGTGTATATTTAGTTGTTCAGTTGATTGGTAGAATGGTGATCATTTCACCTGGAACTCCGATATCTTTGAGCACCTAATCAGGGAAATTGTTTTGCAGGTGCGATGTGTTCAGCTCTATGATGAACACAGTTTGCTGAGGAAGAATTTTGCAAACAGCGTGTTAGGCTCACTAGTGTGGTGGATGATACATACAATACGCAGAGAATGAAGTCGGATCATAATTGAGAAAGTTTTGTTTCTCTTCTGCCATTATCTGTGGCATCCTTTGGAGGAAGCTTGTGCCAGTTCATCCTGAATCTGATACCTTGTTTTTCCAAAGGAAAGGTCTTGCATATTTTCTTTGCAAGACCACAATACTAGAGTCATGAGCGAGTTCTAACGAAACCCCATCCGTGGATTGTATCCTGGTTTTGATTGCCATTTGTAGATGCCCGCCCTTACCATTCTTTTTCTGACAGACATTGCCATTGTTGGAGTGACAGAAATCAATAGCAATTCAGAAAATTATTTTGCTCCATAGAGTACGCGTCGTGTGTCAACTTTGTCTTCAGACTTATTACCATGGTTGTGATTTGTGAATTTTGATATGGATACCCCTTTGAAGTCAAAGCATATGATATGTCCGATACGATTCTCTGCACGCTGAGAAGGTACCAAAAAAAAAAGCCCCGAAGACGACTGTATTGCGTGGAAGTCTTTTGCATATCTTAAATGCCTGATGACCAAAATGTCCAGGCTGAGACCCTGACATATTCTTCTATTTGTTTTTTTTTTCTAATTTGCGAAGCACGTTTAATGAACGCGTAGAAAAGTTGAAGGCACTGCTCAAATCGTGGGCAGTTATTCCACATACTTGTTGAAACTAAACTATTTGTTGCATTTTTTTTTTGCAAAATCCTATGAAATTCCAAACCTGAGGATCTGAAGAACTAAAACGTTTTTTTTCCTGGTAAGAACGAAATAGAGGAAAGCATATCATTAATGAAATAGACGAAATAGTGTGTTCTTTTTAGTTGGCACAGTGTTTTATGCGGCTGACATTTGCAGTGGCGTCATGCAATGAGTTGACGTGTGATGCACACCAACGGGGCAAACGTTTTCCTGTGGTTTGTAAGCTTTATGATCTCTCATTTAATTATCTTGGGTCCCCATTGTCTTTTTTTTATTATTGTCTATACTCTATAGTATGGTTCAAAAGTGATAGAATCAACTGGTTATGGTGTTCCAAATACTTCAAAAATCCTCTTTTTTCAAAAACCTTTAATACAAGAAAAAAAATTAGCTTACATGTACTATGTCCTGATGTACAATGGGGGCGTGAGAGAGATCAACCTGCTTCCATCTGCACACTGTTAACACAATTCGCTGACCAGTTTTTTGATGGGTTTCTATAAGAAAGACCAAGTTGAACAATTCACAACACCCTCGTTTTTTTTCCCTAGTTGAATAATTTTGAATAATTTATTTATAACAAAAGAGAATGAGAATCTTGAATCATGTTAGAATGCCTCATGGTCTAATACTAACCGGGCTTTTCATGGTGTGTCAGTGCGACATGGTATTATGCCTATGTCTAGTTCCAATAATTATTTGGCTAGAAAACTAACCAACTGAGCGGCTACAACGAGCGAGTGGTAATCTGAATGATCTGATAGAGTACAAAGTTGATTACTATATGACGGAGTATGTACACTCTGGCCTTTTATCTTGTTGTGCCAAACACCTGGTGCCTATTATGCACTTGCAAATGATAAAACTAGGTGTGATAAAAAATAAAAGGTATTAAATGAAAAAATAAAGGGGGAAATATGCAAGATTTTTTTCTTAAAGTTAATAAATAAATAGGGAGTATCTCGTATTTATTTATGCATTAGCCGTAGTTGATTTATAATTATTAGTCACTCAATAAACATTGCTGATTCATCACTTGTTATATCAAAATTACCATGATCTAAAGATGGCATAAAACATGCAAATAACATATAAATGTTGATTAAAGAATTATACAGATAATAAATAATCATCATAAGTCGTGACCAAAGAGATTATCGGCCTAAGCGCTTAGATCATTTTTGGTTGACCAAGTGAAGCGCCGGAAATCATACAGCCGCCGGATGAAACCAATTCCAAATTCAGAGGGTCTTTGTCCAAAAGTGTCAAAGCCTGATGACTGATGAAGAGACACGAGCTCTCCCCACGAGAAAAACCTAACGCAGCTCACACGACTTCTCTAGAAAGCCACCAACGAGCCTCCGTGTCTCCCCTCCCTCCGCCTCCTCTATTCCAGGAGCAGCCTCCTTCCTCCTCTTCCAGAGGGAGAGAGAGAGGGAGAGAGGGAGGGACCCCCAGCTGCAGCCGCACCGCCACCCCGCGCCGCGCACCTGCCCGATCGACCCCGGGGTAGGGTTTCCGTACGCCATGGCGGGCTGCTCCAGGGGATCCTCGCTCCCCACCTGGATGACCGCCGCCGCGTCGCGGGTCGACCTCACCGGCGGCGCCGTCTCGCCGTCGCACCAGGGGTCGTCCTCTCCGTCCACGTCCTCATCCTCGGGCCCCGCTCCGGCCGCGGCGGCGGACCTGGAGCTCGGGATGTTCGAGCGCGCGCTCTCCGCCGCCGGCGCCGCCTTCGTCTCCGCCATCATCGTCAACCCCCTCGACGTCGCCAAGGTCGGTACCCCCCTTTTTCCCACGGGCACTCCCTCTCTCTAAAGTCCCCGTGGTGGACGAGATTCTGCGCGCCTGGTTTGGTGGCTAAACGCGTTTTGTGTGTGTCTCGATGCAGACGAGGTTGCAGGCGCAGGCGGCGGGGGTGCTGTACCACCACCCTCCCCAGATGGCGGCGCTCGGGCCGGATGCGGTGAGGAACCTGATCTCATTCTGTGTACTGTGGGGTGGGATTTGGTAGTGGCTGGCTCAGTGCCTGAACTCGGATTTCAGTGTGGTGGATCCAATCCTGTAGGTTTTAGTAATTAGATTAGCATATAGAATCCAAAAATGTAGCTTTTGTTTCTGGACGTGTATGTGCAGTTTCAGTATGATCATTACGGGATTGGATGAGTATGTGATGTGATCCAAATGTTTTACCTTGATGCCCATCCCCTGAGCATAGTGTTCGCCATTTTGCTTGTTGGGGGCAACATCATTCAGATTTCAGGTCACGTAGTTTATCATGGTTACGTTGTTGTGTATGAGGGCAACTTGGTTTGTGTTTCTGCTCATCTGCTGCTTGATCAGCTGGCTGTTTTACCAACTGGATTGTTTGCATAGTACAGGCTGTTCTGAGTTCAATTATTTGCACGGTTTAAGAAGGTATGGGTAGTTCAGTCTAGGGGTGTTCAGCGGGTATACATTGTGGATGTGGTTGCTTTACTAACCTGAATTAGTTGCCTTGCATTGGCTCTTCTGAGCTCGTTTCCTTAAATTGCTTGTTCAAAAAGCTGGTATGGATAGTTCATTTGGGATGTTCAGCAGATGCACAATGCAGAATGTGCTTACACTATGCTGCTTTTTAATGGATGGACTATTGTGCTGTAAGGCACTGTACACAACTGTACTGCTCATTGCTAGAAGTAAGTTTGTGATAATTTGGGGAGCCATGTGCCCATGACCATAATGAGTTGTAGTAAGCACCTGACCTGGTTTTTGGATGCAACCAATTCTAGGACTTGAGTGTGTAGATAACCCAATTTTGTAGCAGATGTAGTCTCTAGATGTTGGGTGCTTGGGTCCATGCCCAACTTGGATTTGGGTGTGGATCATCCAATCATGTGTGTTTTATGTGATTGATTGTGAATTTGTGATTAGGTTAGGGTAGAATGCAAAATGTAGCTATTGTTTCGGATGTGTATGCAGTTTGGTATGATCAATGGGGGGATATGCTCTGCTGACTGGTAGAAGTAGGTTGGGCATATGACCCCAAGTTCTATTAAGCACATGATTTTTCTGTGCAACCAATTTTAGAACTTTTTATGTGTAGATAAATCAATACTTAAGTCGAGATAGATACTGTTGGCTCATTTTGAAGCCCTTTGCTTTATCCCATTTGAAATGTAGAGTTGTGTTGTGCATCTGAATCTTATAGTTGGACTTGGAGGGAAATAGATGAGTAAAAAAAACTGTGGAATCACCATGGTTTTATTGAAAATCTTGATATTTTAAGAAAAAAACCAGTTCTATGAAGATTATTGATGCTACAGTGTCAGTAGTCAATATGACGATGCCTTTTTTGTTGGTCTGACCTCTTACTGAATCACCCTAATGTGTTTAAACTTTAAATGTTTCCAGATCCTGTCTGATTTCAAATGTTCTCCGTCATGCACACGTGGTCTCATATTAGGCGAGCCTGTTTGCCCTCCTGACTGCTTCCAGTACAAGGGAACACTTGATGTATTCTTGAAAGTCGTTAGACAGGTGATTCAATGTTAATTCTTTTTGTTAGTTTCTCTCATTTAAATTAGTGGCAATATATGGTGGACAGATAAAACTCACAGTGGTATTTAATTGGTTATTTCAGGAGGGATTCAGTAGATTGTGGAGAGGAACAAATGCAGGCTTGGCATTAGCTGTACCAACTGTGAGTTGTCTTTTTATACAATCAATTGTCCTGGTCATTACCTTCTGTTTGAAACTTTAAATGTGCTGTGTGCTATTATGTTTGTGGAGCATCTATTTAGTCCCCTTTGAATTATTTATATCATTTGCACCTAGGTTTGAATATAGATTTAGTCCATTTTGTGCTTAATCTGTCGAGATATGGATAATTCATTTTTGTACAAGGAGGCATTGTGGGTTTATCTCAATTGACTATTTACATTATGGATTAGTACTTTATATGCTCAAATAATTCCAATACCCTAAATGAGGCTCATGTCATTATAATTTGTCTTGATAATTCCAATACACTAATAAGGCCTATGTCATTATAATTTGTCTTGACTTTTTACATATATTGTTTAGCAATTTTGTGGATCTTGTTATCTCGGATATCATTCTTCCTTGTCCTTTTTCTTTATGTTATATTGGGTGTCCCCTATTAACTTGGTCATAAACAGGTTGGAATATACTTGCCTTGCTATGATATATTCCGCAACTGGATTGAGGATTTCACAAGAAGTAATGCTCCGGGATTGACACCATATGCCCCTCTAGTAGCAGGATCAGTTGCACGTTCATTAGCATGTATTGCTTGTTCCCCAATTGAGTTGGCAAGGACACGTATGCAGGTACACTTCCATCAGGAGTGTTTCATATATGGCTCATGTCAGATCAACAATTATAATTTAGTTATTGTCTCGCAACACATTCATCTCAGGTCATTGTTTCTGGGCACTGATTATTCCTATGTTATGTATCAAATGGTCACTACTCTGGTAACAGGCATATAAAGAATTTCGTCCTGGTGTAAAGCCTCCTGGAATGTGGAAAACTTTGGTTGGTGTTCTCTCACCACTTGCAAGCTCGAGTCAGACTGGTATGTTGTTGGTTTTTCTGTTCTGTAACTAGTAGATTATCCTTTTAATTGGACGGCATTTTCAGCGTCATGTTTTCACTTTGGTAGCCGCCAAATTGTCAAATTTTTATTTTGATTTTAACTGTTTAATTGTTATGATTGGTGAATGTTGAAACAGTACAAAACTACCGTGTTCTGTGGACTGGGGTGGGTGCACAACTTGCTCGGGATGTTCCTTTCTCTGGTATATGCTGGTCAACACTTGAGCCTGTAAGTATTTGCACTGTGTCTTGGAGACATTCTTATTGGCTGCATTCACACCACGGTTGTATGGCATGCCTCTCATATTGTTAACACCATGTGTAGATTCGAAGAAAATTGCTTGGTCTTGTTGGAGAAGAAGGCAATGCAGCTAGCGTATTGGGAGCAAACTTCGCTGCTGGCTTTGTAGCAGGTAGTCTTGCTGCTGGTGCTACATGCCCTTTGGATGTTGCAAAAACGAGGAGACAGATCGAGGTCTGCGTACCATTCAATACTCTTTTACTGTGCTCTGATCTGCTGCCTGTTTTGTATGCAACTCACATGACTTTATTTCTTACTTCCTGTTTTCTAAATTTCAGAAGGATACTGAGAAGGCAATGAGAATGACTACAAGGCAAACATTAACTGAGATATGGAGGTAAGGCAATACCTCATCCCTAAAATGGAAAGTAGCATTGCTGATGGGCTATATTAGCTATTTTCGTTTTGTTGGTTTTCAGTTTTTGGCTCAAGATATGGGTTTAGTCAATTGGGCTATATGTGGGTCTATGCTTTCCCATGTTGCAACCGCACCCTAATAGTGTCGCTACCGAGTCTTCCCTTCTTTCAGCATCAATTTAGGTTCACCTCAGGTGTATGACATGTGGCCGATCTGAGCCTTGAAATCTTTCAAAGTGGTATTTATCCCTCTTGAGGGAATCAATTTAGGTTCACCTCAGGTGTATGACATGCGGCCGATCTGAGCCTTGAAATCTTTCAAAGTGGTATTTATCCCTCTTGAGGGAATTACATGAGGATTGCTCAGGTTCTGTAAATAACTAAATGAAGTTTGATTATCAGATTTACATGTTTTTTTTCTTGAACTAAACAATGACCTCAGTGAAACTAGACTGCCCCAAGTTAATACCTTGGCCATATTGGTCCTATTTGGTTTACTAAGTGCATTGTTATAGGAAAATATTATGAATACTTTGCAAATAATAATAATTTTCTGATGTATGTAAAGTTAAAACAGTAGTATTAAAACGATCAAGGAATTTACTTGCCTTGGTCAAATCTTTGTAGGTCTTGCTTGCTCAAGTTCACTCTTGAGAGCTGCTTCTTTTGAAATACATGAAAACCTAGTTATTACAAAAAGTAATAAATGAAAAATTCTAACTAATGCCGAATGAAAAGTTCTGAAACTAATGAAAGAGATGATACAGAATGTTAGTTAATCCTCTATAGAAATTTAAGAACAACAATGAATTTGATCAGAGTTTGGACGGGAGACAATGTTTTTAGAGATCTCAATGTTCCCTCTAGGACTTTTCATTATAATCCAGAGACCACAATTGTGTCTGCTGTCTCGAAGCTTGTGTGATATGTTAATCTTTTATGAACATGAGTGGATTGGCATGTCCTATGCTAATTTGATGGTGAAACTTTTCTTTCTTAAATACTTCTAAATTCAGGGCCGCTCAACTGCCGTGCACTTAAAGGGTGGGAGCTGGGCTGTAAAATGAAATATCCAGTGGGTGAACCCAAGTTATCATATAAGAAAGTTCAGAAACAATTCTTTAAATCATTTTGGTTGATGAAAGTAGTTTTTTTTCATTGTTTGAACATTTTTTTTTTCATTTTTATGTGGAAACGTGTCTAACTTGACGCCAAACTGAGCACCAACATGAATCAGTGCTGATATCAGGCTTGAGAATAAGCATTAGTGATACAAAATGAGTCGTGGTCTTATGGAGGCTAAGTCATTGAACCGTTTGCAGCCCACCCAAGCTGTCTGTACATTCATGGTACTAAACTATGCGTAGCTTGCCCCTGCATCATTTGCCCTTGTGCAGGGACAGTCGGTTATGGTTGTCGATTTTGTTCTCCCTCTTAATGAAATATGTGCCAAGGCACGGTCGCAAAAAAGGTTGTCTATTTTGTTTTGTTCATCACACAAAAATCTGTGTAATGCTTGTGAAGCCTGTTGTGTGTTTGCTTCATTTTCCTGAGGCAATTCCCATTAGAACTGATCAGATGTTAACTACAAAATTGGTTGTGTAGTCCCATGATTTTCGCTTAGCATTTACTAGAGGTAACTGTCCACAATATAGTAATTTGTTTTGCTGCTTGTTAAATTGATTATATATTTTCTTGGGCAGGTCTGGAGGTATGAAAGGTTTGTTCACTGGGGTTGGCCCACGCGTGGCTCGTGCTGGTCCATCAGTTGGCATTGTTGTTTCCTTCTACGAGGTCGTCAAGTATGCTCTACATCAAAGGCAAGCCTCGTGACCTAGATTTGTTGAAAGACTGAAGCCCCTTCTCACTTTGTAAAAACAAGATCTACCATTCTGGAAAGCACGCCGGGTTACTCTGAGCTTTGGAGGAGGAGCAGAGCAAGGTGTAACTTGGAAGATCAGAGTGCTCAACACCCAGCACGGTTTTTTTCATGGACAGAGTCCATTTCGGCCGAGGATATCATCATCTCAGTTTTGGGTTTGGTGGAGCTGGCTCCGGTTTTGTCTGGCTGGGCTTTGGACCATCGTCTAAGCTTATGGTTTGGATGAAGCTGAAGCTGCTTCGGTTAACTTAGGTAGACCCTGTAATTGAAGGCGCAGTAAGGCTGCTGACATGGATCAATAAGAATACCCTCGAAACTACATAAGAATTTTTGCATAGTAGTCACGAAAGCTTTCTCCTCTGTGTGATTAGGCCTGCTTGTTAGGTGAGCTTATATTTGCTGGTTTTCCACCCCAAAGTTATGTACTGTGTTCGAGGATCAACTTGAACTGTCGTGGATATCATGGTCTTTTATTGGACGTCCGCAGCTGGTTTCCCAGTATTTAACAGCTGTGGCATGCAGCATTGCTTATTGTTTAGTGGTTGCCTAGCTTTGATAGCTGTGTATAAGTCTGAAGTGACCGGTCAAATAAACAATGTATAGGAGAACGTATACACGGTATTTACATTTCGGTTGAATACATGATCATTTTATACAGATCTCACTTTGGCATGCTTGCTAACTCTCTACGTTGCTGGTTCATTCCTAGGCTTGTGGAATGATGGTATTTGCACTAGTATACAGCAGCTCCTCGGCGTTTTGCTCGACGATGGTACGAATCTCGGTGGCATAGTATGATATAGGAGTATTCCACTTCGGGCCAGGGTTCACAAAACCGAACCGGAGGGCCGAACCGCCAGCCGACGGTAGCGGCTAACTGGGAACCGGTCAAAACCGGACAAATTCAAATTTTGAATTCAAATGCATTTGAAATCCTAGTTCAATCGGTTTGAACCGGTAAGCCGCTCGGTTTGACCGGTAAGCTGAGCGGTTTGGGCGGTAAGCCGGCTCAATACATAATTTGTCATGTTTTCAAATTTAACTAAAAATTTAAAAAAATAAAAGAAAAATTCCTAAAAATATTTCAAGGTGCGTAGAATTTAATGGTGTCAAAATTTTTCAAATATTAGTGTATTTAGTATTTTTTGTGTGCATTAGAAGTTCAATGAGCCGATTTTTTTTCTTTTCCTTTTTTTTTTGTTGAACTTCTAATGCCTGCAAAAAATATCAAATGAGCAAATATTTGAAAATTTTTGACACCAATAGATTACATATACCTTGAAGTATTTTTAGAATTTTTTTTTGATACTTTTCTATTTTAAATTTAAATTTGGATATTTTAAATTTAACCGGTTTGAAACTGCCCCAAACCGCTACCGGTCCGGGGCGGTTTGACCGGTTCCCGCGGGAACCGGCCAGTTTTGAACGGGATTGCGAACCCTTGGGTTAGCCGGTTAGCACAGAACAAAATACTGGATCATCACGTCTCATCGGCCATCGCGTCGCTAACCATCGTCGGAGTGGAGCAGAATTCATCCAAAAACCAAATTATTGTGTACTCCCTCCGTCCCTAAAAGGATGACGTTATAGGATGCGTGCACGTGTTACTTTCTCAACTTTGACTCAATTTGTAGAAAAATATATATAATATTTATATCTCTAATAAATTTGTTAAAAAACTAGATTCAAATATGTATCTAATGGTACTAATGATGTATTATAAATATTAATATTATTTTATATATAATTGGCTAATGTTCAAAGATACTGTTTTTATTGGGAAGCGAGAATGACATCTATTTTGGGACGGAGGGAGTATTTACCCTATTTTTGTTAAGGTGATTTTTTTGTCCAGAACCCTACTAGTTAAATAAAATGAATGGTCAAATTTAAGATAAAAAAATCAAATATATTATGAATTATAATTTGGAAAGAAGGGGGTAAGAATTATTATTTCTCCCTCTATCCCACAATATAAGCATTTCTGGATTTTCGTGTCCATATTTGATCATTCGTCTTATTCAAAAAATTTATAAAAATATTATTTATCTTTTTATAACATGTTTCACCGATATATTTTAAATATATCATAATTATTTTTATATTTTTTTAAATAAAATAAATGATCAAATGTTGGTACGAAAATAAAAGAGACAGAGGGTTCTATTATAAAAATACCCAACGAAACGGGCCCAGTACTAGACAAATCGGAGTAAGTGGGCCGGCCCGTTTATTGTGATTGGCCAGGCAGGGGGAAGCGTGCTGCGTGAACTTCGGGGAACTGCGACAGGCTGCCAGGCTGGGCACACTCCCCGCGAGCGCGACGCTGTGGTTTTTCTTCTCGCAATGCAACTTAGTACGTTGCATGCTTCAATGGTTTTATACTTATCTCAATAAAGCATAGATCATGATAGCTTCTCTGGCGCATTTCTCTACTCTCTGGGTCGTTATTGGAGCACCGAAATTCCATTCAATTAACGTGTGCATGTTAATTTATACTGATTGAAATGGTATGGAAACTACAATGAACAGACATTAATTGCGTCCGCAATTACAACTGTATTTTTCAATATGCGTTAATGCTATCAATGAAGAAGTACACCATTCTAACTAGTACTTTAATCAACTTTCACCGTACATGATTTGTGTCCCTCAACAAACAGAACCTGGTATCTCTGGTCTATTTGGCCCTCTGGCTTTCCTTGGAACAAACGAATAGCTTCCAAAGGGCTACATGACGTTCACCTCATTTTGTATGGACCTTGGTCACTGTAAGATTCAGCATGGTAACTTTAAGATCTATTTGTCTTTTCACTTTCCTGCAAGTAAATGAAAACCATGACAAAAAGAAATTTACATCAAAGTGACCTGGTGAGAACATAAATCTCGATGAGACAATAATCTTATGAACCAGGTGTTTGCACCCCACCATCTGTACAGAATCGCATCGCAAGGTACATTTGCAGAACAATAATGTGAAATATCCGAATTAAATTTAGTAGGAGCAAGAACAATAACAACATAAGGCACACACCATTCCAAATTGTAGTATTCTTGTTGTATCAGGAAACCTCAGCAATATTTAAATGTAAGGGCTACAAAACAGAAGCAATTTCAATAGAAGAAACAAGAGTAAGTAGCACTTGCCAATTGCCATACACCTGCTAACTAACAGGCTGGAATCATAGGACAAGAAGAGAGGTGCTATTCACTTAAATATTGAGAATATATAATTAAACCCCCATTATTAACAATTCAAAAGGCATTGCCCACAGTAAAAAAAAACTAAACCAAAACGTGTGAGCGGAACTTTGTAAATGCATACTTCAGATAAGGTCAGTATGGATCAGGCAAGTGTAAAGCAATGAATATATCGCGTACACAGCCGTTCATTCAGTGAAGATGGGAAGAAGAAATCCAAGCAACTCAAGTTCAGCTGTAACTTGAACAATGCTGTGTTGTATCTTAAGGACTACAAGAAAGCTGAAAAGCTTTCCACCAATGCACCTAGAATACAATCACAGATCTGAAGTATGAAAAACTATGAAATCCATGTAGATCAAGGCTCCATGAGAAATCAGTGATCAGGCAAACAGATATCCACAATCAAGGCTCCATGAGAAATCTGTTCCATTTGAAATATTAATCAAACAGGGCAATGAGATAAACCAGTTATCGGTTACTCTATACTGTAAGTATTATCCCATCTATTATATAAGACAAAACCTACCAATGCAAACAGGCTCAAATTACTTGTAATTGGTCAGAGTAGCACTATCTTTATAAAATTCTCACTGCATGGTACAAATACTAAACCAGTGATTGCAGGAACAGATGGTAGGTGCATTGGTGGAAAGCTTTTCAACTTGCTTGTAGTCCTTAAGGTACATTTTGCACACAGCACTGGTAAAGTTACAATTGACCTTGAGTTGCTTGGATTTCTTCTTCCCATCTTCACTGGATGAACGGTTGTTTACGCCATATGTGCTTTGCAACTTTAGATCAGGCAAGGGTAAAGCAATGAACATTTGGTGAGTTGATATGGGCTAGATAGAAGTCAGTGCCTTATTCATGTGCCTAGTTGCCTGACTGGTGACTACTATGCCGTCTATGCGCATCCCTAGGACCCAACGAACCAAGAGGACAGCATGATTACCGGCAAGAATGCAGGCGAAGGGGACGGATTTCGGAGGGGAAAGCGCAGTGACACAGTCGCGTCTAAGTCCTGCAGCCACGGCAGCTGTTGTATGCTCATCACTCATGATCATTCTTTGTTGAACTGATAATGTAACAAACTTTCCATAATCCAAGGATCTATTTTCCATCGTATCTGCCTGACATAGCATGCACAAAAGATAAAGAAAGGCCCATTATACCACCTGGATGATTTATATGGGATAACAGAATATTCATTGCTCAATTCAAATGTAAAAGATACAGACTGAACACAATAGATGAACTACAAACAGTTCAACGGTTTGTATAAAATTTGGATGCATTTAATACTTCAGAATGTTTTGCGTTGTCACAAAAAAAAAAAAAACAACTGTGTTTATCTGCTTAGCAATATTTTTAGATCAGGGCTCTTCTGTAGGATGGTAGTTCTGAATTTTTTACATCCGACATCATATTTATGACATTAACAGACATATACTGAATCACATTAACGAATCACATTAACAGACATACACTGAATCACATTAACAGACATATACAGGCTACAGGAATGCAGAAGGTTAATTTCAGAAGCAGAAAAAGGGTTAAATTCAAATACCCCAATTGGGAGAAGTTGAAGCGAAGTACTCCCCGTTGGTCCTTCACCATGCCTCGCGCACCACGTCGACGCGCCAGTCCAGGTAGTCGTCCAACGGGCGCGTCGACGGAAACCTCAGCGCCTGCCCGTCCCTGCCGGCCGCCAACGGGTTGGTGAGCGCCACCGCGGCGTCGGCGTCGACCCCACCCGCCGCCACGGGCACTCACCCGGAGACGGCGGCCTCCGTGGCCAGTGGACAGCCCCCCGCGTGGGCGCGATCCCGCGCCAAGGAATCGACGGGGGGAGTTGTTGGCGGCGATGAGCGCGCGCCGCCAGCCAACACCGCGGCGATGAACGCAGGGACCTCCACGCCCAACCCCCGCCTGGACCGCCCAAGGCACCACGCGGCGGCGGAAGCCTCGCAGCCATCTGCGCTCCCCGATTGCGCGCGCGGATACCCCAGACTCGATCCACCGCCGGCGCCAAGTCCCAGAGGAGCGCCGGCGCCACCTCCGTTGAAACCCTAGGTTCTCTCTCCGGAGGCCGGCGGCGGCGGCGGCGGCGGCGACGATGACGAGCGGGGGCTTTCGTGGGCACAACGTCCTGGTGATAAATTGCTAGAGGCACACGGCGTGCACTTTTGGTCTTGCCTTTTGTGGTGGGAGTGGCATCCACCACCAATCGATGCATCGTGACAGGCCAAATTAAAACATTTTACCCCCGCAATATACCGGAGCACAATAAAACGTTCAATTCACGAACAATGCAAATCTCGGTTCCAGGTCCATGGCGCCGTGCCCGGCGACTGACCCACGCTTCAGCCGCACCTGGCGGTTGCTCCAGCTGGCGGTGGCATCCACGCTTCCGCCGGCGCCCAAGCCCCCCCAAACACATTACACACCTTATCTTTAGATTTTTTTTTCCCCACCCTTCCACCTAAACATCCTGACGGCCGAGTAGTTACCATCAGATCAGGCAGCACACGAAGCCATGCAGCACACGAAGCCGAGGTGAAGCAAAAACGAGAGCACATGCCGTGAAGCAAAAACGCCTCACGCCATCCGGGGGGCTCCGGCTATAAGAGCCCTTGGGCTCCATTCCTTTTTGCTCGCTGCTTTGTACTACTTCAACATCCATCGTCCTCCCGGCCTCGCCTCCCCTACCTTCATCGCTTTGGCTGTGAGCATAACCCTCATCGCTCAATCAGAACGCAGGAAGAACACCTCAGTTCTGTTCGGCAAATTTGGGTAGAAGGGGAGCGTATCGTGCAGGGGGCGTGCTTGCGAGGGGGGTGGATGTTCGCTGCACTGGACGCTTTTTTTTTTTTGTTGTAGATTTTTGTGATGAGATTTCCTCAATGTTTTTTTCCCATAACAGGGTAGCCGAGCTTCTCAAGGAGATCTGGGCGGTTGTAAGGCCCGACCACCCAAGGGAGCTCAAGGATGTCAAGGACGCAGTTCAGAAGATCTACGGCCTCATGACCAGCGGGCGGAAGGACAACGAAGCCGCTGACGACGAGAGCCGGTTCCCCGATCCGTTTAGCAGCCCACCATAAGGTACATGAACGAAACTTGAATTCGATCTACCAATTTGATTCCCCTTCTCGCGTCAGTACGTAGTAAATCTGATGAGTTCGATCAATTTTGTGCAGACTGCTCGTGAATCACCCGGTTAAAACATCATGGGGGTGAAAGAGAAGTACAGTTTTGCAAGTAATCGGAAGGGGTGTGAGTTGTTGTTAGGAGAAGCACGCTGTCTTTGCTAGTTAATTGTATCTGTGTTTACGATGTATGGACCTAAATATATATTCGGCCAATGGAAATATTAGTAGCATATACTAGTATGTTTTTCTGTGTTGCTGATTGTGTTTTGCTTCCACGCTGAATTTTTCCACAGACTAGCGTCCGTTTCTTGATGGCTGCTTAAGCAGTGAGTTTCGCTTGCTTTTGTTTGCACAGTAGTGTAGTTCAGATGCCCAAGAGATCGTTAGCTCAAATCAGATGACATAAATACTAATTGACTGTGATTGTGAGTTCCATTTCCACCGCACGGCCGCATGCATGCATGGCCATTGCTCCTCCCACGCCCTGCTGTCATGTTTGTCTCACCGCACGTGCACGCCCCCATCCATCTGGCCGTTGACGGGCACTTGGCGACCCTTTGCACGTATGTATGCTGTTCCGTGCGCACTTTCGACTCGAGGCGGAGATATATTGTGCCGGAGGGCAAAGCCTAGCGAATCATGCCCATCCACCTGCCCGTGGCCGACCCCGGCCTGTTGTGCACGACGGCGTCGCGCGCCGCTGCGGGCGTGCACTCCACAAAAAGGCCGACTACGGTCTTTCAGTTTTGGCCTTGCGCATGCAGTTGCGCCGCGGTCCGCCGGTGTGTTCAGCTTGTATAACGTGTAACGGTTATCTGCGATGCCGTGGAATGTCGTGGAATGTGGTTTAGACGATCCGGAGAAATGCAATGTGGTTCGTGATGCGATCACCTCGGCTAGCTTTGCCTTCCATTTAATTTGCTGCCTACAAGAAACTAAACTCCATAACATATAAACAATTATAAAGCGCGAGCGAGCTTTTCTCCCACCGGCGGCTTGCCGTCCTTCCGGATGCCGCTGGTAGCCGTGGTGGGCTACTCACTGCTTGGAACGCCAACACCCTCTCCCTAGACTATTTCATCACATGCCGCCATATATACGCTCACACCACCATCCCAAGGCTAGCATCGTCTTTAGGTAGGTTTGAAAACGCCTGCAGGCTTCGTTCACAACAGCACATTCCTCTGATCGATCCTATCTTTGTGGACTGGGCATGAGCGTGCCCAGGCCAGTGATGCGGCGGCGAACCTCGCCGGCCGGTTACTACCTAAAAATGACACGTACGTACGGGCTGCGGCAAAGGTTTGGGCGCCTCCAGCTCTTATCTCCAACTGCAAGTTCATCATCTTACTGTTTGACAAGTCCGCGCGCGTTCTATCTCGATCCGTCCGTCCGGGGAGTCTCTGCCGTGAACCCGTGAGAGCGCGCGCTGCGCTGCATTTTGGCGCCAAATTAAAGGGGGATGGAGGGGGATGCAAACACCGCCTTAGCTTCTTCCACGCGCAGCGCAGTGCACGCACGCAACACAATATATACGTCTCCGCCGCCGCACCAACAACATTCGTGGCATCGAGGTTGGTGGCTGGCTCCATGGTCACTGATCGAGGACGATGCGTGGCACGCGCGGTGCGTGCTATGAATGGGACAAGCGCGCCAGGGCCGGACTTTTCGTGATCAAAGTTGGACACTGGTCTGGATTCATGGTAATAACGACCTGCAAGCTGGTGGTGGCTTCGGCCTGCAGTTGTGCCGGCTCTGGGTTGAGTCCAGCAACTCCTCTCCACTTCAAGGTCCGCCGTACGTCCTGGTGAACGTACGGCTGCCCAGGGCCCTGGATCTCGTGCCCTACCTGTTCCTGCTGGTGCCCGACGTGCTGCAGGCGCTTGTTCGCGCGCGCTGACCCGATGGCAGCAGCGGGAGGGAGGATGCGCCGTGCCTCGGCAGTACGCCGTGCTTGTGTACCGGCCGCGGGGAACTTGAGGATGTCAATCGATCGCCTGAAGCTGTTGCTCGATCAGTACTGCCCGGCTTGGCTTCCACCAGCCTCCCTCAAGATCAATTTCAGCAAGAGCACTATATATATATGCCGTCCCCATGCATATGGACGGCATGCGTCGCAGCCCTTGGCTGCCGGGAGGAGAGCATATATATATCCCCAAACGTATTTGTGCCTCCCAATGTCCAAACACTGCATCTGCCTGACTGCCTGCTCTGCTACTAAAGCTTCTGCACACTCATCCTGGGTCGTCCGATGACATGCCTGCACTGCATTGCAACGATGGAAGGAGAGATCTCAGGTGCTCATCATTTTTTTTTTGAGACAAATTCTTCATTCATCAAGAGCCAGAAGAATTACAATCAAACTCTAGTAAGTGATGGATACTGGGGGGTGCTTCAGAGTACCACTCCACCTTCCCAGATTCTCCAACCACTCGTCTAGCCAACTCATGGGCAACGTTATTACAGACTCAGGTGCTCATCATTGGGACGATGCGCTGCGCAGTTTGGTGCCTCTCCCTATCATGCCATTACAAGTGTCAAGCTAGCTAGTAGACGTACTACGGCATCACCACATTCTATGCAGGAGTCATGCAGCTAGACCGTGCAACACCTCATTGGATGTGCGCCGCGTGGCATCGGACGGAGGACGACCTGGCCTGAGAGCATCGTCGTCACTCGGCTTGGCAGAAGCTGTTTTCCTCCGCTTGGCACGTTCGGTCGGCTCAGCTCAGCCTCAGCCCGCTGCGTCCCCGCTCAACGCTCAGCTGGAGAGCACCGCCGTGTTCCTCGGCTTCGGGAACAGGGGCTAGCACTCGGCGGAGCAGATCGCCGCGGGTTTGGACTTTGGACATCAGGTCCGGTCCGGGCACAGGCACGCCGGCGGCCGACAACGATGACCAGGCAGGACCGAACGGATTCTTGTGGGAGCAGACCAAAGCCCGCGGCCTCGTCGTCATTGGTGCTGCAGTGCAGGCAAACATACTCCGGCACGGCATCCCTGGACGGCCGCGTTCGTGAGCACTCGGCGTCTGAGGCCATCATGGAGGGAGTATATATATATCGCGGAGCTGCGGATGAACAAGGTGTTCCTGACGGCAGCGGAGGGCATGGGCGTCGGTGCAGGACGTGGAGGAGTGGTTCACCAGCACCGAAGAGGTGGAGGCGAAGGTGCGGCGGCTCGTCATGCATGGAATGGACTCAGGGCGCGTGCAGCTAGCGACGCGGAGGGAGGAGGCGCGGGTGGCGTTGGCGGACCGGGGGCTCGTCGCCGGCGGCGTTCGCTCGATCGGTTCCTGTCCAACATGGAGATTCGATGGATGAGCCGCCGGGAAGAGCGGAGGCTGCCGAGGTGCTCTTGCTGCAAGGCCTGCTCTAGACTCCAACCAACCCATCTGCAAACGCGTGGTGCCATTTTTTTTAGAAATGGTGAATTTACTTTCTGTCAAACAAATTGTACGTCTTGAACAAAGTTACTATGAAACAAAAGAAATACTCCTTTACATATGTATCACTACTACCACCGGCACACGAATAAAAAAAGGCATATAATAACAAAAATATGGTAAATAAGCACAAATAGCAAAATCACCGACAATTTCTAATTCTACAGTTTGGGCAACCAGAACAGCTGGAGATACATCAGATATACTGCGAACGTATAGATTAGCAGCTCTTCACCAAACAAAAATTCAAAAAATCTGCCTCCACATTTGCAGAAAGGTTTGATTCACTGAGTCTCGAATCATGACATCGCGTAGTACGAATAAGAGTACAGGGCATTACCATAGTCCATACCTGAAACGTATGTAAAAATGGTGTTCCTAGAAAACTTGCGAAAATCAAAGAACCAAAACTTCTATAAACAAAGTACCCTTGCAAGAAAAGGGAAGTTTCCAGAAATGCAACAGAAATATAGCTATAATAAGGTTTACCATAATTTAGTCCCAAGTGATCATATAATATTTAATGTGAAAACCTCTCCAGTTTCTGTTGGTAATTCTCTTTCTCGTCTGTTGGAAACCTTTCCAATTTCTCCAAGACCAGGAGCACTGCACGATGTCTGAGAGCAGAGTCATTTTTTCGCATTGAGTGTTGCATGCGGCTATACATTTCTGAATCCTTCAAATTAATAGTCGTTCTGGTACAACTGTCACTTGCAGCTTTGATGATAGCTTCATCGCTTGAAAAGGATTCAGATCCAACATCAACAGCATAAGACTGCCAGAAAAAGTTCCCACAGTTGTTTAGCTACAAACACCTCGGCACGGTAAATTACATAATCAAGTTATAAATGCTTTATGTTTAAATGCTTTATGCTTTACACATCAGTAGAGAAGTCGTCCAACACAAGTTGAATAGAGATTTTATAAAATAAATTATTAAGTCACACGTGCAATTAAAAAAAATGTGAAACTGAATATTGGCATAGTCTGCGATGTTGGGTTAGACAGGGCAAGAATAATTGGTCGCTGTGTGTTATACAAAATGATGTAGCTTCTACATATATATGTCAGTCCAATAGACTTGAAAGGAACAAGTTGTGGTAGTAAAAAGTACGTACCTCATCAAATGAGGAAATGGCTTCAATAACGTCCTGTGTGAAAGTTTGCCCCTTTCCAGATGTACCAATAAGCACTGTTGGTTTGATAGCCTAGGATGGTAGAAAACATATTTTAGTTTAGAAGACAAGGTTGTAAGTACTCAGGTGATTCAGAATGTGAATGAAAGTTTAAAGTCCACTATCTTCTTAAATCTTGATGGCAGTTATACATTGACAGCATCTAAGAGGTTGCCAACTGTTTTGTGCTCATGAGCCCATGGTTTCGAAGTGTTTAAGCGACTCCTTTCTCGAATTCACAATTAAGCCATGTCAAAGTCACCATCATTTACAGTTAGCAGGAAGGAACAAATTGATGCTTAAGCTAAAGACAACAAAACAATTACCTTTGAATCAACAAGCCGGATTTTCTTGCGACATTTATAGGAGCTTTTGTCTGCACAAGTAAAGAGTGTTAGGAAATCCAAATGTGTAACATAATCTACAAGAGGCAGGAAAAAAAACAAACAGAAAGTGATGGACCACCTGTCTTGATATCTCAAAGAGCTATAAGTTCTGCAATACCTGTCCCAGCATGCAAGAAACAGAGTACAAATACTCACGTTGGGATTTGAAAAAAAATGCAATCTTGAATAAATCAAGCTAAAAAATATTTACCAATATAAAATCATATGCATGGAAGAACTACTCATAAATTGACAATAATACGCTAATTTGATTATGGAAAAAACTGCAAACGATTGGTACTTGGTATACATATAAAATGATGCATCTAGAATAAAGATGGACACATTACAGTACTCAGCACCTGATATTTATCGTTAGTGGAAGACTAATTTTATGATGTTGCCTAAGGCGACAAGGCGGTGGTGGATTGCCTTGCCTGAGGTGTTGTGTGAAGACCTTTATTTAGGATAATTTACTGTAACTTCATTCACCGTGAAAGAGTAATTAATAATGGTAGCTCCTGAGCACTTTATATAAAGTTACTGTATGGGTATTGCCAAGGTCTATCAATCTTGAATATTGTAATATACCGTGTCATCATTTTTTGCTCAAAGTTTGTTTCTCCATGACCTGCTATTTCCGCAGGGACATGAAGGAAGGTATACCATATATGTTCATGCCTCAAGGGAGAAGCCAGGACATGTTAGTCCCATGCATATTTGTTGGTCGAGAGATACATAGTGAAAAGATAACGATTTGTAACTGAAGTTACATATGATACATTATGTTTTCGACAAATTTCTTTCTTGTGCTATGTAAACTGATACTTGTGTGGAACTTATCTGGCCCATGTTAAATGATAAGTGGAATGGTGTTATTATCATTGCAGGTGACCTGGGGTACAGTTTCTATATGGTTGACGCTGAGGAGATTACTGGCAAATGCTTTACAGGATATTGACAATCAACATTTTGTCTTGCTATCTGACAGGCACGTATTATTGTTTGCTTTCAACCCTTTTTAATTTATGATTTATTATTTCAGATCTCAACTCTTGTATGTGTATACAGCTGTGTACCTTTGCACAATTTTGACTATGTGTATGACTACCTGATGGGGACAAATCTCAGTTTTATTGACTGGTAAGTGATATCAAATTAATATCTAAGTATGGAGTCCACCCTTAATCCTACTTTTAAAGTGAATGAAAAAGTTAATCTCTTCACTGAATTTCTTACTTCTCTATTCCCGTACACTTTATATATGCCCCTGTAATATCGTTTATAGTAGGATTAATACACTTTCAACTTACATTATCTTTTTTTGTTGGGCAGCTTTTATGATCCTGGACCACATGGAAATTTTAGGTATTCAAAGAATATGTTACCTGAGGTTACAGAGGCAGATTTCAGGAAGGGTTTACAGGTAAGCTTACGGTTCTCTCATTGTGCAGAACCTTGTAGAATTGTACTTACCCGACTGTAAGGGCAAGTGGAAGGCCCATTGACACACAAGGTATATTTACATTTTTTAATTATTGAAATCGACAGTGGGGTAAACCTTACTTCATGATTCGAAATCTGAAATGGATTAGGCACTATGTATGTATAATTTCCTTTGCGTCAGTGGGGTTTAATCTCCTGCTGCTCCTACTAATTCATCTGTGTCTTTGAACTGATAGTTGATTCTTAATAAAATTAGTTAATAGACATATCTGCTAACTCAGGTAGTGTCTATTCTATAAAAAATTGTGTGGCGACTGAGATCACCTTTCTTATATGTGTAGGTCTAAATCTTTGTTATAGGTTTCCAAGCCTGTGGATAGTATTAGCATGGTGTCTATGCACTGTACACGTGAAAATATTCTTGAGTTAGCTGTTTGGTCGGCAACATATAAAATGGATAAGCTGAAAAGACTTGACATGGAAACCTTGTATTGTGTGTTTGTTTACAGGTTTTCCTTCTGGTTTGCTATTACTCATTTACTCGATGTAACCTCAGATACACAAGTTGACGTGTGCTTGTCCTTCATCGCACAAGAGATCGCCCTGCAGCTTGGTGTCGAGCGTAACATTATCTTCATTGGAGAAGAGCTCGAGATGATGCTGTCCTTCCTCATGACCGGCGATGAGGAGCAAGACAAGAACAAGGTACTCCTAACCTGGGTGAAGCAGGTCCGTGCACATGGATTTTGGGCTTCACTCTGAGAAGAAGCCGCTCCGCCTTTTCATCCCTCGCAGCCTCTGGGAGCGCCGCCATGGAGGTGAAGGAGCTCAGGGCCAAGGTGGAGGATGTCAGTAACAGGAACCTGCGCTACCGCCTCATCAAGGGCTCTGGCACCAAGCCAACCACTAACTTAGATGAGCAAGCCAGTCTTGCCACACTGGCAATGCTGGGTATTGACGAGAACCACCATGAAGCTGGAAAGTTCAGTTGTAGACCTTCGCCAGCTGATGACCAATGAGGATAAGGATCGTACTGTGCTTGTAATGTGGGGTGGAACTGCTGATCTCAGGACGACTGCCATTCAAGAAGTTTATGATGACTCAGCTGTCAGAGCCAACTTTGGATTTCGGGCATGGGTTAAGTTGGTGCGCTCTTTCAATCCAAAAGAGTACATTCAGAGCCTTGTGAGGCAATATTATCAGAATTTTCCAGAGGTAATTGGAAGCACACACAAAAGAAAAACGGTAGGTATTAGTGTCTTCGTGAAGATGGAGAGGATGAGCCAAAGTGAGATGCTGGATGTGCGTTTGATACAAAAGCGGTCTTAGTTGTTTCTTCTTAGCCATAGTGGTAGTCGTTTGCGGTTTGCGAGAGTTGGGGAGCGTTCCAGGTCGTTGAGTCGTTTGTATTTATGTTTGCTGTTTGTTTGTTTGTTGCCCTTCTAATAAAAATTATGGCAAACCTTTTGCGGTTCCGTTAAAAAAAATAGCTATCTTGTTGTTGTCGATGATGTGTCCACAAAAGAGGAGTGGGATTGCATACACAACTATTTTCCTCACAACAAGGGAAGCAGAGTCATAGTTTCCACACAGCACAGAAAAATTGCAAATTTTTGCACCGAGAAACCACATCAGGTATTGGAGCTCAAGCAAATTTCATGTAACCAAAGTCTTTATCTGATCCACAAGAAGGTAAGGTCTCATCGACTGTTGTTTTATTCCGATGTAGACATACCACATTGAAAAACCTCATCCAAAAGTATATTGAAAATTTTCTTATTCAGACTCAGGTTTAACAATAACTATTACTAGATGATTAATACAATGTGACGTGTTTTTTAGAATAAGGAAAACATTCTGTCCTGTTGCATCTTGACGTACGTATACAGCTACTATCACATTATTACATTGTGCAATTGCATATAGTCTGAAAAAGGACTATTGGACATCCTAGTGTAAAATTATATTATCTCATCTCCCACCGTCTCCTTATGCAACAATCTCTATAACCTTAACCAGCAATTTGTGCCCCTAAAAATTACTTGTGAAGGTTCTCATAGATTTATTATTAAAAGCAACATCATTATGACATAAAATCTTTTTATACTAAAGATGGTGCATTTCCTCAAACCTGAAGCCCTCCATGTCACTTCCAATTCTTAGCCGTTCGATCGGCCAAACCAATGGCCAAGACCAACCCAATCATAATCATTTTGTAAAAACACCTTTCATCTTTTACGAAATCAACCCGCAATCTGCCCCTCTCTCTCAGACAATTTTTTGAAAACGCCCTCTGCTTTTCCCACAATCAACCCGCACTCCAGCCATACCGGTTCAGGGTAATTTGCATATAAAACCTTAAGTTTTCATTGAATCAACCCACCGTCCTAGCCCTCTCTCAGCAGATTTTCTAGGAAAACCCTCGCATTTAAATAAAATCAATGCACAACCCGTTCTATTCATTATTTCTACACAAACAATATTATACATACAATTTAAACACCAAAAGGCGCTAGAATCAAAAGTTGTTCAACATAAAACTTGATCTAGAATTCAAAAACTACAACTTTATTATAGAGTAAAATTGGAAATTCATAACGCTTTCACAATTCGTTTGCACAAAGACTCACATACGACCTGTTGTACCCTAAAATATGACACGATAACATGTTCAAATAACAAAATGATCAACACAGAAGTTGCTTAGAATTTGAAAATGTACATAATATGATATAATAAAATTTAAAATTTAAAATGCTTCAAAAACAATAGAACAAATACAAAAATTACAAAATTTCACAACCTAAAGCTTTGCTACATAACGAAATTTTAAATTTAAAACGTCACACAGCTACAAGGGGCTATAATAAATACCATACTCACTTTCGATGCCCAAAAATATGCTATTTAAACACTTCCACATGAACCCCATGATAACTCACTAAACTTATCAACTGAATTATGACAAAAATCAATCCACACTCTGCCTACGTCGCTCACATAAACATCCCTGAACTTTGACAAAATCAATCTGCACTCCATGAACAATAAATATTAAAAAAACCCCAAACTTCTGTTAAACCAACCCGCTTAATGTGTATCAGTGATGGGTTACATTGCCTTGCACATTTAAACATTGCATATATCACAACATTAATACCTATGAGGCTATGAAGACGACCACATACAAGCTTTCTTGCTACAAACACATAGACGATCCATAGACATATTTCAATGGTCCAAAATAAATTTAACTAAACCCACCACAATAAAGCTTTATAAGCACGAATATATACATCTATGACGGGCCTCTCTTAGGGGCGCCAACGGCGTAGTATTTTTCTACTTAGTAGTCTAAGTTTCTCGATGAGGATAATTAATTCGGTCGTTGTGGTCGGACTCTATTATGGATTTCTGACCACATTCTCCATAGGTCTCTCTTAGATCTTCTTTCTCCAATCTTGGGTTAGGGAAGAAGGAGATATTCGCGACTACTGGCGGTTTCATTGTGGGGCAGCTCATGATCTTCATATCGATCTATTATCCACCTCTGCATCTATTCTTTCTTAGCTAAACGGGTGGAAGATCCATCCAATTTGGTTATATCATGGACTCGGATCTGAATGTGACTGAAATGCACGATCTTCACAGGTATCACTTTTCACGATACCTAAACCTAAAAGGTGGAATAGCGATTTTCGAACCATTTCCTATAAGAGAATGGTTTCCATTACTTTGAGAAATGGATTCTATATCAAACTATAGCTATTGCATTAAAGAAGAAAAGAAACTGATAGAAGTCGAAGACGCGGAATGGTAGTGAATAGAGAAAAAGATTCTTCTTATTTTCTTGTTCCTGAAAATATTCTATCTATCTCCTAGACGCCGTAGAGAATTGAGAATCTTCATGTCTTTCAAACTCGAGCTTGTGAGCAGAGCAAAACTACACGAATGAAAAGGCCGAGGTTGACAGAAAGGTTGAGAACATTTCTTAAACTGGAAAAGTGTATCATTGTTCTTGATGATACATTATGCACCAGGCAGTGGGATTTGGTCAAGAAATCGCTGACAGATGCTAGGATTGTAGTCACAACAAGGGAAAAGAGTATCGCCAAACATTCTTCAAAAGAAGATAAAAACATGTACACTCTTCAAGGTCTGAAGGATGATGTAGCGTTTCACCTTTTCAAAAAGAAGGTATACAACTTCAACTATACTCTTTTGTTTTTTATTTTTAGATTTAATTTTATTAAACTTCATAATATCTTATAATGGAACTGCATCAGTATATTCAAAGTAATTAAGATTTATAATAGACTATTACAAGTAATACTAAAATTTGGGTTAAAATGTCTCTTTCAATTTGTTAATAGAGAGCTAAAATTTTAGATTTAGTACTATCAAAATTAATATTTATGTGATTCAAAATTTTCAGCATCCATTTTTGCTTATACTAGTCTGGTTTGTGGAATGCATCGATCAATTCGATGGTCTTGAAGAAGGTGGCATCGAATCAGTTGGTACTGGCGAGAAGATTAAAGACCTCTCTGTGTGGAAACCATCGACCAATTCGATGGGACAAGAGAGCAGGCACCGAATTAGTCGGGGGTTGGGCTGGCCCACTTTTCAGTCACACAAGGATTCAAACGGCTAGCTGAGGTGGCACCCGCGACTAATTCAATGGTCCCCTCCTGCACCCATCGATTTAGTCGATGGTACGCAAGGAAGTTACAACGCCCAATTCCTTTGGTTGGGGCTATAAATATGAGGTGCCGGCCATTTGAAGGGTGCTTGAAGTCAGGGAAGATATTGGCAAGTATTCTATACATTCTTAAGTGCTCAATCAATCTACCAAAGTGCTAAATAAAAGATCTAGGTGATTAGCAAAGTGATTAGTGCTAGTCTAGACCTATTAGCGCATCTCTTAGGTGTTTAGCCTAGAGCTTAGAGAGGTTTGCATGCCTCTTTGCTTACCGGTGCTTGCACGTACCAAGTATTATAAATCCGGGGCTTGTAGTCTTGCGAAACCCTCCAATCGAGTTTGTGGAGAGGCCGTCGGTGCTTGCGCAAGGGAGAAAAGACCCTTGGCGTTTTTTGAGCAATAAGGCCCTTGGCGTTTCGGCCGAAGCTCTACCAAGTGAAGGAGACGAGGTGCATCCGGAGAGGGACGAGCGGAGTTACTGAACCGGGAAGTTTATGCCCTTGAGCGGGCATTCCCTTTGAAGGGGCTCCAACAACGAGGATTAGTGGAAAGCTCGTGAGCTTTCCGATACCTCAGTAAAAATCGCCATGCCAGGAGTTTGCTCTTCACTACCCTTTACCTTCCGCATTCATACTTGCACTATATTCCACATTTACCTTTCCTAGACTTGCCATGCTAATATAGGATTGAGCCTAGGGTGCAAAACTTTGTAGCGGTAGAGATAGCAACATGTAGAGAAAACATAGAGCACATTTAGATAGAAATTGAAATATGTTTTCATATGTGCTTGGAGCCTTAGTTTTTAGAGACACCTAATTCAAACCCCCCTCTTAGAGTGTCATGGTCCCTTCAACAATCCCTCCGTCCCAAGCTATAGATCATTTTAACTTCTTAATGTGCATAGGTTTTGTTATGTAATTAGATATACACAATATCTAGATTACATATTAAAAAAATGTCTAAATATAAGAAAAAGACCTATAGTTTGGGATGATCAAGTAATAATATAATATCATTAAGGAGTGGAATGTACGTCCTTAGCTACTCAGACAGTAAAGTGGGAAGAAAGTTTAAAGTGTATGACCATCATTATGTATCATGGAACTTGTGTGAGTAAGATGTTATCTGAGTTAATCTTTACTTCTTCGGTCCCAAATACTATTTGTTTTGGCTTTTCTACATACATAGTAAAAGTTATGAATCCACTTACTAATACCTAGCTAACATAGGACGGAGTGAGTACTTAATATTTATATGGATGACAATTTCCTATGGTATACAACTTATATTTTGGTACACAATATTATTGTTGAGAAGAAATTAAATGCAATAGACCGAGCCTCTTTCTCATTTTTTGGAAATACTCCCTCCCATGCATTTCTAACAATTTTATAACCAATTAAGCTCCAATAGGGAAGACGCCCCTAATTAAATAGAGAGGACCACATTAGATTGGCTTACTATTCGAAGGTTTTGGTGCTAATTTGTGTAGTAAATTGTTAGCTTAATCCCTTTTTGCATCCAGTCGCTAATACTTAGACCCTTTTTCCACTCGGGCCCTACCAAAGGGTTACTGCCAAATCAGCTCGTCACATAAAGCTCCTGTGAAGCTGTTTTGGGAAATAAATTGTGCCGGTGGAGCCGGAAACTATTAGCTCTCTTTGGCTCCTCCAATCCGTATCCACACATGATGGGGTGGATCCAAACAGAGTAGTTTATACACCAGATCATGCCCCTTTAACTAGATTGATAGTTACAACTTACAACCTAGCTTATGGACTCTAAAAGACCAAATTGCCAATAACAGTGAAGGCTTTTTACTAGCAATAAAAGAAGGATAAAATATACATTACTAGCAATTTGGAATTAGAAGTACTTCACTACATTTGTATTGACAAAGGTGAGCAGTTTAGAAGCATACTATATCTAATGGTTATAATTGTCAATGATGTTTCGAGTTCATAACATTGATGGTCAGATGTTTCACTTTTTATGAGAATTTGTAGGGTTTACCTCTTTTTCTAGCACATCTCAAGCTTTAACATAGAGACTGAAACAAGAGCCTCTAATTAGCATTATAATATTAGGTCACATGGTTCATAAAAAAAAAAACAATTGGAGGCAAGCTGTCCAATATGCCCTTTTATATAGCAGCTGATGAAGAGTGCTCGATGACTCATATTTTTATTTATAGCAATGCACATTATTTACTTTTGGTAGTTACAAATGTTAAACTATTACAACTGTTAAAGATAAGTCTGGCTTGTTCAATCATTGCTACCTGACATGATTCAACATGCCAGACTTATCTTTAAAAAATATGATAGACTTCGGCTGTGTTCACTAAAATAGGAGAAATAGGAGTATAAGTACTTTTTTTCCTGGGAAGCGTGTTATTTGAGGAAGATGAATAGTAAAGATGAAAAATGAATTTTTAGGGATACGTGTTCTGTGAGGTGGATGAATAGGAAGTAAAAAGTACTTCTCGTAGCTGAACACGTTGCCATATCAACAATAGGGTGTTTCCTTGCCCCTAAACCCAAAACTGCAACCGAGTGGAGGACATATGATCGCATTAGCGCTGAGTTGGAGATAAACCCAGAACTCAGGACAATAAAAACAGTTCTTGTGAGGAGCTATGATGGCCTGCCCTATCACCTCAAGTCATGTTTCTTATTTGTCGTTGTTTCTAGAGGACCATAAACTTAGGCGAAAGCAATTGATCAGGAGGTGGATTGCCGAGGGATATGCAAAGAGAGATGCACTGACATGACTGTTGGAAATATAGGTAATTGTAAGTTTAATTTCTGAACTAGATTAAACATGACGATAAACAATCCTAGTATGCAATTCTCTAGCAGACTAGGCAGTACGAACAACATAATCATGACATCAGAAAACATGATTAAAACACAATGTACGTACTGAGGAATTGCCGTAGAGAAGAGGAACGGCGCAGTTGAAACGACGACAGTTCTACGGACGGAGCGCAGCAGACGATGTTGCAGACGATGGTATGCCGCAGCACCAGACTTGGACGGAGGACGAGCCGTGGTGAAGATGTCTTGAACAGTCGCGCGCAGCGCTTCCCAAAAACCTTATTCGCCCTCTCCCGATGCAGGATCTCGAAGACGACTGGTTCCGGAGACCTGCTCTCCCGTTTGCCGGTGCACGCCGGCGCTCGGGATGGAGTAAACTACGATGGCAACGCAGCAATGAGAAGTAGCAAAACCCTAACTCGTATAGACCTTCTTAGGGACTCCCAAACCTAGGGGATTCCCGTATAGAGTCTATGGTGCCCTTCTTCCATGAGGGAGGTGGTCTCTATTTATTGGGAGGAAAACCCCCACACTCTCATCTATTAGCAATATGGGACTAATAGATGACGTACCCCCTCAAGTGCTAATAGGCTTTTGAGATTTACTTAAGATTATTCATATGGGCCAAGCCCAATAATCTAACAATCCCCCACCAGATCTCAAATTCCCATATAGAGATTTTGCTTGTTTCTCACTACTGTTTATATACCAGTATTTCGGCAAGGACTGTTAAGTTGAACTCTCGCCTAGAGCTTCAAGCTACACTCATCCACAACTTGAACAGTGGACTACGCCTTGAATTGCAAGTTTTGTGCAGACAAGTTTCACTCAAAGACCAAACCAGTACTTGGCTACCTGTAGTCTACCCTGCGGGTGGAGCATATACGTCGTACTCCTTGGTCTCTTCTTGAGCTTACTAAAGATCACCCAAATCTCATAGACTGCGACGTTTTACAATCGGGCTCATATAGGTGTATTCTTTCAAGAATGTTCTGTAGGACAACATCTTCGCTTAATCAAGCCAATAGAAACACATTAAAGCATATCGCTTACCTGCCTTACAGCATTTGAGATTATTGCATCTACTCAGAGAGGGTCTAGTAATTACTCTCCTCAGTCAACCAGCAGCTTGTTTTTCCCAGGTCCTAATTCACGGGATCTTCGATCACATAGGTTGGGTTACTACTGTGGCAACTTACACGGGTCTCATACCCATCTCCCTCGATGCATTTTCTATCACATTCCGTGATAAACATTTTGTAAAAGGATCTGCCAGGTTTTTGTCAGTTTGAATATAAGTCACACTTATTACTCTGGAGTTTCTCAACTTCCTGACAGACTTTAATCGTCTTTTGACATGTCTTGATGACTTCGCATTATCCTTAGCACTGTTCACTTTGACTATCACTGTTTGATTGTCACAGTTCATAAGGATTGCCTGTACTGGTTTCTCAACCACAGGCAAGTCTATCAAAAGCTCACGCAGCCACTCAGCCTCAACGGTGGCTGTGTCTAAAGCGGATAGTTCCGCTTCCATGGTTGATCTCGTCAAAATGGTCTGTTTGCAAGACCTCCATGATATAGCACCACCTCCAAGGGTAAACACATACCCACTTGTGGCGTAAAGCTCATCAGCATCAGAAATCCAGTTCGAGTCACTATATCCCTCCAGCACAGCGGGGTGCCCAGAATAGTGAATTCCATAACTCATAGTACCTACTAGATAGCGCATAACCCTTTCAAGTGCATACCAATGATCTGAACCCGAGTTTGACATGAACCTACTCAATTTGCTCACAGCAAAAGCTATGTCGGGTCTCGTTGCGCTAGCTAAGTACATGAGTGAACCAATAATCTGAGAATATCTCAGTTGGTCTTTGGCTATCTTCTTGTTCTTTCTGAGCATCACACTGGGATCATAAGGCGTTGGAGAAGGCTTACTGTCTATGTAGCCAAACCGGTTCAAGACCTTCTCCACATAATGAGATTGCGAAAGAGTAATCCCATTAACTTCCTTAATTAGCTTAATGTTAAGTATAAAATCAGCCTCTCCCAGATCTTTCATATCAAAACTCTTTGATAGAAAAGACTTGACCTCATTGATCATATCAATATTTGTGCTAAAAATCAGTATGTCGTCCACATACAAGCACAATATAACTCCTCCACCCCCACCATAGCGATAGTACACACATCTATCAGCCTCGTTAATGGCAAAGCCCGCAGAAGTTAGTGTTCTGTCAAACTTCTCGTGCCACTGCTTAGGTGCTTGTTTCAGGCCATGCAAAGACTTCACCAGCTAACACATCTTGTTCTCTTGACCCTTCATCACAAACCCATCAGGCTGATCCATATCAAAAGCTGGACCTTCGGTGGGAGTATATCCATGCATATATTGGTATAAGTGTGGACTGCTATTTTATACAGCAATAAAAAGCAATATGTTTGAACAAGCACTGCAATCGCCGGCTTGGCCGAGCTTACCGTTTTTCCTTTGATCACTTCGGTGCCCAACGTGACCGCTAGTAGGAGACTAGTAGTCAGCCATGAGCAGTGAGGTGCTTTGAACAGAGACACGAGGAAGATGAGAACGGAGCAAGCGAGCAAGGATTTGATATTTCTATCGATTTTGGATTGGATTTTTTGCAGCCTAATAAATTGGATTGCATGGACATGGACGTGCTCCCTGATGCAATGTGGGTTGCATGTAGTACAACCCCCTGGCCTAACGAATTGAACCGTCGGTTCCGATCCGAATTGACCGAACCGAACCCAACCACTTTGGGAGCAGGTTAGATCGATCTCCGTCCTTCCTCCCATCGATTTCCACTCGGGTTCGGATTTCCGAGGGTGAGCCTCGCCAAGTCGCCATCTATCCCTCCATAAATCAATCCATCATACGCTGCTCGGATCGAAATCCTTCACATCCCTTCACCGGTAGAGTGCGGCAGCAAAGCAATGGCGTCAAGATCACCGAAGCGGCGGCGCCGTAGCGACCCGCAATGCGGCCGCTGTGCCAAGAGGAAGCACCTGTACCTGGCGCTATAGACGACTGGCGAGGCGGGTACAGCGTCCACAAGCTCGACCCAGACGACATGCCGGACACCCTCTCTTCGGACTTTCGGAGCCTCCCGCCGTCCGGGTCACCGGGCCGGACATCGGCACGATGGCCTTCGCCGCTTTCGGCGCCAACATCCTGATCGCAGCCAACCGGAACGTCTTCAGCGGGGAGCTCCGCACCGCCTCGCCGTCGCTCATCTACAGCACCGACACGGCCGCCCTCACCGCCGGCCCGCAGCTCCCACACGACCACTTGTGCGATCTGAGCCGCGCCATGACCGCCGGTGGAAAGCTCTACGCCCGGTCGTGTGCGTTCGACAAGGAGAGCGGGTCCTTCCGCGACTACTTGCAGGTCTTGTCGTCCACCAACCTAGAGCATCTTTGGGACCCAAGCTTTAGATGGGCCTGGCACAGCGAGTCGTCGTCGTCTCCGCCATTTTTGGTGCCGGGGAGGGAGAAGGTCACCTGCCACGCGCTGCACCCCGATGGGCACACCATCTTCATGTCCACGGACCTCAAGATCACCTATTCCTTTGACACCAGCAATGGCGAGTGGAAGGAGGTAGGGGGCTGGGTGCTGCCGTTCCAAGGCCATGCCTACTACGACCGCGACCTCGACGCGTGGGTCGGGCTCCATGCCAAGGAGGTTAGGTGCGTGTGCTTGTGCCCGGTCGCCTGCCGCAGCGCCGTCGCCGTGCGACCCCCGGAGTGCACGATGCTCAAGGAGAGGCTGTGCCGCTACAAGGAGGACGAGGACGACGACCCAAAGGCCACCACCACCACCCTTACGTACCTGGGCGATGGCAGATTTTGCCTCGTCGACAACATACCGTGCGGTGAGTTTAGCTACCGCGATGGCTCTGTGGTTCATGTCACCTTGTTTGGTCTCAAGTACGATAGCAAGGGAGAGCTTCGAACCAAGGCTCATCGCACCACCAGATCCTATGCGGTGTCCAAGAATAACTGCTTTTTTTCTCATGCAACATTCTGGATGTAGTACGTGTGTTATTTTTCTATTCTTAAACCACAGTTCAGAATATGTGTATGCGCTCACCACATATATGCTCTTATCGTTTTTTGTAAACACTTCATTTTGCCCCAAAATAATTTAGGCTAATAATAATATACTGTCTGAGTTGCCACTGCTGATTGTTGTTTGCTCCAACAGAGGCGGAGCCACCCATGCAGCAGGGTGGGGCAGCTGCCCCAGCTACTGCCAAAACAGAACCCCCATCTTCCATGGAGTTCGGTGCCAAGAGGCGAGCAGAAGATAGATACGGAGTACAAGCGGCGGCGGCGCTCTGTTTCACGGCTGGAGGAGGAAGAAGAGGAAGGGTTTTTTGGGCCAGCTGATAGTTAAGTGGAGAAGGCCCAATAAATAAACATTGGCCCAGCAGCAAGTCAGCATCCCCACCTGCCCACTCTTTTCCTTCCGGTTTTCTCCTTGCCACAAGTCCGCAAACGCTCCTCCCGTCCTCCGACTCGCTCGCAGCTCGCTCTCCGCCCGACGCCCGACACCCGGTGTGCCGGCATTGCCCTGGCCACGGCGAGGAGCCTTGCTCGTCGTCGTCGTCACGTCATGCCAATGTAATCCTCGTCTCGGCGAGAGTCTTGGCCGTCCACTAGAACCAGAGATACATGTTGGTACGGTATGTGTCTGTGGATCATTGCAGCAACAGAGTGCGTGGCAATCAGCGGATGCTGACTCTCGCGTTGACCATGAAGCCATGGAAAGAGTACAAAACCAGAGATATTTTGGATCTATTATAACATCAAAAGAATTTGTGCGTCTTAGAAAAACATCAAAATGGTTTTTAAATAAAATAGTAGTTGAATATATGTACATTTGTGATTTCAATATAAATGTGACATGAGGATGAGGTTTTTGTTGCACTTATGTTCATCGTGCGAGTCTGCCCCACCTAAAATTTTCGGCTAGCTCCGCCACTGTGCTCCAATATGGCTTTGTTTATCCATTTCGTCTAACCATGGTACCGTCAAATATATAATGTATCATCACAACATGTAACTGGATATAATATTGAACAAGGGCCGTACAAATTATTTTCTCCACTTAGTTGATTTGCATTTGCAAAAAATAAAAAAAACTTAGGTTTTCTACGGTTAACTTGCGAACTGAGCTATAGCTCAGCTGGCAAGGTTTCTTGTGGTGGAACCAGCCCACCAGGGTTCGAGTCATCGACTCGGCACTGGTGCTCGCATTTTCCTGGATTTATTCTAGAATTTAACCGGCGTTATTCTTTCAGTGGTAGGCGACGTGCCCCTCGATTGCGAGGCGCCTGTGGTGACTTCGTCAATTTGGAGGATTTGCCGGCCCAGTCTTTCGGAGGTGCTCATAGGGATAGGGTTGCGTGCGTATGTTTGTAGGGGTAAGTGTGCGTGCGTGTATGTGAGCGTCTGCGTCTGTACTGTGTGATTCGCAAAAAAAAAAGTACACAAAGACAAAAAAAAAATGAAGTGATGCAGAGCTAAGAAACATATCGCTAGTTCACACAACTACGTACTCATTCCTACCAGAAAATGCAAATTTTGTGAGAGGAGTGCCATTTTCGTGAGAAGAGTCAACAACTCATGAAATTTTTTATTTTCGTGAAGGTATTTACATGTAGGTGGTCCTAGCACTCTCACGAAAACTATGTATATTTCCATGAGAAACGATTCTATGAGAGTCAGTGTCACACCATGTCCATGTAGGTGTTGTATAAACTATGTATTTTCATGTAGATGTTGTGTAAACTCTCATGAGAAATGATTCTATGAGAGACACCATTTCCATGAGGGATTAACAACTCTCTACCCTCTCAAAATAGTTGGATACATGTGAGGTGTGCACTTTTTTTAGATGTTATCACCTCAACTATGCATGATACTTTGTCTACTCATGTCCCTTGTCTTGTTTATTCATACAAAAGTTTAATACTAATTTTATGCCATAATACACTTTTTTTACAATTTTAAATGTATTTATACCTATTTATTGGAATCACTTCGCATTTTAACTACATGTATTGTTAAAATGATCTTTAAATCAGAAAAAGCATATAAATGAATAAACTCATATATTTCAGTAGCAAGTGCACATTAAGATTGGAAAATTCAAATGTTTGTATACTCTATAATCTAGTTTTATTATTCACTTTATAGGTTCTATATATAATTTAATAATACCTAAATTTACTTCGGAAATTTTGAAAAAAAAATTGGGAGCAAAATACATATTTATAACATCACCAAAGAGTTCCATTGAGTATATCAAAACTAAGATAATGGTTTGTTTCATTCAGTGCTCAAATCTCAAAACTACATTAGCAACTGTTGGTGTTACCAATGGAGACTAAATGGGTCTCTAAGGTTGAATTATTAAAACTGTCCCCTATGGAAGTTAGATTGATGGTAAGGCCATCTCCACTGGTGATCCGATTCGTTCTGGAAAAGCGACTGACACGTGACTGTTCACTTGAATCGATTCAAAGAACTTTACTGGATGCACCGATTCATTGGTAGGAGTAGTACAAGCAACACAGCAGTAGTACAAGCAAAATAGTGTATGACAGGTGGGGTATGCTATTTTTTATTCCCAATGAATCGATTCAATATGTTGATCCGGTTCATCTCTCTCTCCTAAATGATCCGATGACCTCTACTGGATTCACCGATTCATTGGTCCCCCACGTCGAACGATGATCCGCTTTGAAAAGACCAGTACAGATGCTCTAAGGAAGCTACGGATAATGGCAGAGGCCCTGGGTCTGAGTCCCATGGGCTGCAAGTTCATAAATTTTGCATGACTCATGACTAGCGACGTACGACCGTGGTAGGTGTTGACGGCCATTAAAGCCCATAAGTAACTATCAACATATCAAGATAAATAAAGAACTTGTATAGTGTGATGCATATTTTACTTATAGTTAATCAATTCCACGAGTTTTTGTGAAGTTGTGAATGCAGGGACACGTGACAGGAAAGAGAGCTAAAATGGAAGAAATGCATGGCCGATATCGGCCATGCCTTGGCCGACCAACCTAGCTCCTCTACCAACGGCCATGTCATTGATCCAGGGATGAACTATTGCAAAGCCCCTGAACCATTTATCCAATGACGGTTTGATCCAAGGGCATGAAAGGCACTCACCATGGATTAGAGGGCCCACTTGCATGTCCTAAATCGACGTGGGCCAACAACCGCCAGTTGAACCGACACCAGGAGGCAATCTAGGATGCACCTGAGAAAGGCGGTGCCAGATGGCGACCATCCCTGGCTGATCGGCCAGGATTGGGCTGATCGGCTGGCCACCGACGCGACGCGAGCCGACCTTCGGAAGATGGTTACATGCTGAGCTATCTTAACTGCCAAGATGATCCACCGACCTTTTCAAGCTATAAAAGGAGGCCTCCACTTCAATTCTTAGGACACACTTGAAGGAGCTTCTCTACTTTTCATATTTTCTAGAGTAGGTTAGATAGTTAGAGTCGAGTCGAGCATTCCTTGGGGTTCCGGAGTCTCTCGAGCTCAGGTAAAGCTCTTGTATCTTTTCTTTTGTACTTCGAATATTTTATCAAGATATATATTTATCTTCTCTATCGTATCATGTAAGATCTTTTTCCTTCTTTCCTCAGTTTATCTAGGAAAGTAGTGTGATATTTTCATATCATATGTTTTAGACTAGATTAGTTTACCAGTTAGTTTGTCCAGTTTCTACCTTACGGGTTTTCTCCCCGGACTAGGGAACCTAACCCATTCCCTAGGTTGAGGGGGATTTCACGTGAAGGCCTCATGTGAAATCCTAGCACCAAGTCCAGACGCGGTGTCTAGCTAGGTATTAGCTAGAAAGTGTGTTCCACCCCCACGGAAGCAGTAGTGGTAGACGGCAAGTGGAGACAGCCTTGTCTGTCTTTTGTGCGACCACCACGTTCGGGTGCTTTTCACAAAAGTATTGCATGTTGCCGTTGGACCCCCTCCCATCCCCCCTCTCATCCCTTTTTGAGGTCCTTCCTCTTCCAGCCGTCGAAGTAAATTCTGATTTCCAGATAGCTATGTAGTGTTCTAGACTAGATCTTCATAGGTTTTCTTGGTAGTTTAGAAGTGTCTTAGGAATCTTTATCGCTCATTGTTCTCCCAACATCTTTCCTTTTTTCTAAGTGAAGAAAGTCTCCGGTGTCGTTGGTCATTCACACCTTCTATCTAGCTAGTCTTATAGACTTGCTAAGTTATCAGGCATATATTGGAAATTTACGATACCCTGGAATACTCCAAAATCTACATGGTTATTCTATGCGCTTGCGGAATTCATATTCCATCATGCAAAGAACTACCCACTGCCTTTCTAGCGGCACTATTAAAGTGACGTTAAGAAAAGCCAACAAGTATTTCTGGTGTTGTTGCCAGGGAAGCAATTGGCTAAAGCATATTTTGAATTATCTTGGAAGACATTTCTAGTCTTATCACCGCTACTCTTAGTGGGCTTACCATTGCTCTTTTTTGTCTTGATGATTTTTGCAGAGTAGTGCATGACCGGTTTTGACCAACCTTCAAACTTTGTCCTAATCCAAACCGTATTGGAAGGGTCGTGATACGCAGAGTCATCCCACCACAGAAGAAGCTCAGCGACAGTAGTAGTTTCTCAACTCCACCACCACTCCCCATGGCTCCCACAGCTCCACCCAAGACCCTCCGCCAGTTCTCTGCTCCATCAAGCAGCGCCTTTCCAAGACTTGAGGACAACAGGAACCAAGGTGAAGATGGGTTCGAATTGAAGACTGGTCTCATGAACATGGTTCAAGCTAGTCCATTCAGTGGAAAGGCATTGGAGGATGCCAACTTACACCTTTAGACTCTTCTCGAAGTGAGTAGCACCATCAATCCCAAAGGCTCTACTATGGATGCAATTCGTCTGCGTTTAGTTTCGTTTCGGTGCTTGGAAAGGTGAAGACTTGGTTCTACACCAGCACGGCCACCTTCAATAATAATTGGCAGACTTGCGCCAACGCATTTTTCACCAAGTATTTCCCGGTGGGAAAAACAAATGCCCTCCGAGGGGGAAGATATCAAGCTTCCAGCAACATAAAGACGAGAACATTCCGGAAGCTTGGGAACGACTGCAAGAATATCTTGTAGCGTGCCCACATCATGGCCTAGAAGAATGCCTGATCACTCGGAGTTTCTTACATGGATTGAACCAAAGAGCATGCATCTCGATGCAGCAGCGGGAGGATAATTCCTTTCACTTGATGTAGCGGGTGCTAATGCGCTTGTTGAAAGGATCACCTCCAACCAGAGTTGAAAGGGAGTGACTTTTTGGCCTGTTTCCTCTGTTAGTCTCATTTGGCACAACTCAGCATGGCTGCCTGATGCCCCATTTTGCTTTTTCAGTGCATAGGTCGGCTCAGCTTAGCTTAGCTTGATTAAATTGTGACATTATATTGACTTATTTGCTTTAGCTTGCCTGTTGCTACGTAATAATGAATATCTTCCGCAATGTATCCTCCAGGCTGGTGACGATATGCCATATGAATTGGACCATAGAATTGATGCTTCCTTGGGCAATGGAAAACTCTTTTACTAAACACCTCCCTTTTAATGTCCCGCCACTAAGTTCCATTGTCTCCAAGCATGAACGCATGATTGAACGGATGTTCAACCAAGGAGTGTAATATTGCAGCAATATACAAAATGGCAAACACTGTGGGTGTAACCTAAATGGTGACAACAATTTTTATTATTTTCAAAACATTTGATATCTTTAACACCAGAATTTTTATTATTTAACCATTACTAATTGACTATTATTCCAAGAAATCAGCTCCTGCTGTGTAGAAATTGAGAGTTGACACGTTTGAGAGGGGTTCGCACTGATTCACGTTGGAATACAACTCCGGAGAAGTCCTAAACCTATCAGACTCCGCCACTCCGGTTTGCTGTCTTATAGCAACTCCAACAGCTTCTTTAGATGCATATGGATCTATAAAAAGCAAAAGAAAACACAAAAACTACGATCCAACAGAAGCGTCAAAATCATTGGATAGCTTTACCCTTCGCCATCCCGCAAAAGACGTGAGGCATTTTTGCCGAAGCCCCATAGCACGCTATCGCCGCTTCTCCTTGGCTTCCGGTGTGCGTATCCCCGTTCCCGCGCGTCGGCGCGTGCCGCCGCGCCATGGTTTTGGCGGCCGACCCCTCCAGCCGCTCCTGCACCGTGTGTGCAGGTAGGCGAGCCCGCAAAGAACATGCTGCCGCATAAGCACGGACGGCGCGCTCGCTCTCCGAGGGAGCTTCCATTCTGGGCTAACCTCGTCGGCGAGCGACCTGCCGGGGGCAGCCTCGGCACCACCGGCGCACGCATGGCGTGGGGCGAGGACCGAGGAGACACCCGCTAGAACCCCTTGCTCCCGCAGCGTCGCCGCTGCAGCGGAGGTTGTGCCCACCGCCGCCGACTTGACGGTGAACAACTAGCCTGACGTGGCGTCCTCAGCGAGGGACACCCCTGCGCTCGACGCGCCGCAGCCTCCTCCAGTGCCTCGCGGCCACGACAACCTCCGATGCCATGCCTTGTTCGTTGTTGCCTCTCTGTTCCTTGTGGTTAGCTGCTCGCTGGCTGCTTCACGATGGTTGCGCTAGTGGTGTTTTTTATTGGCCTTAATGCACGATGTAATCTTACTGTATATTTTTTTGGTGATCTTAATTCAGTTGCCATAGTAGCTGTTCAATACTTAGAATCAGTAGTTCAGTACCTGTTGAATGCTGGATGGTATAGTTTGTGGATGCATATATTGTTTTGGTGATCTTAATTCAGTTGCCACAGTAGCTGTTCTACGAATGCAATACCAGTCGCGGCACCGACAAAGGAAGATGAGTCGCGGCCGTGGTGTCGCTGAAAAAATGATTGGAGGAACATGAAGGAAGACGAGTCGCTGTCGTGGTGCTGCTAAAAAAATTATCGGATGAAGTTGCAGGGTATCACTGAAAAACAAATTCAAATATGAAGAGTCCAAGTTTACCTAATTTGTTGGTTGTCCCATCCTTTGAAAAGCTTTTTATTTTTTTACCTACTCTTTTACCTCTTTGTTTAGCTATGAATTTTAGCTAATATGTTGGAGATGCTCGTGTTCTCTATCTATCTATCTATCCCCAGTACTGGAAACCGACGACGATGCACACGAGGGAGAGGGACGAGGGTTAAGTCTGCCATCCCCAATCAAACCCGATCCAGTTTCCAAAGCTACGCCGCCGCCGCACCCAACGCCGCCGCCCGGAGTTGCAGCCATGTACGATGAGATCCCAGACTACCGTTACCGCCTCATCGACTACGTCGGCGACGGCATCGTGCTCGGCGCGTTGATCGGATCACCCTACTACTTCATCAGGGGGCTCTGCAACTCGCCCAGCCGCGGTGGACGTCTCGCCGGCGGCGTCCATGCCGTGCGCACGAACGTGCCCCGCTTCTGCGGCAGGGGCGCGGGCATCTTGGCCGTGTTCTGGGCGCTGGAGAGCGGCATGTCCCTCGCGCGCCGCCGCAGGGAGGACAAGTGGAACCTCATCGTCGCCGGCACCGGCACCTATGCCTTGGTCAACGTTCGCCGGGGTGCCCGCGCCGCCGCGCGCTCCTCGCTCCTCGCCTCCATGTTCTACGTGGGGATCTCGCTCGCCGGGCTGAGCTTTGCTTCGTGGCATAGCGGCGTCGTTAGATCCGGCCGCGAATGCCGAATCCAGGGCGGCTTGCCTGCGCTGGTGCCCAGCAGGCGTGTCTCCCCATGCCGGGCGGCTCTTCGGGATGCAGCAGAAGGGTCCGTCGAATGCAGGTGAACAAGTTTTGTTTTTTCATTCGATTTTTGCTCGTGATTCAAGTGTTTTGTAGGTTGGATTCCCTTTGATTGAACGTGGATTGGGGAAAAAAATATTTTGCGCTTGCATTGGGGAAAATATTTTGCACTTAAGGAAAGAGAGGACCTTTAGTATATTTGAATTATTTGCTTTTGATTGATGATGACTTTGTCACAGAACCCCCATCTTTTTTATTCACTATCAAGTTAACTAGGAGTATGCACAAAGTGTGTAATGTTTGCTCGCTGCCGATTAGATATTGTATGCTATATTTTGAATTACAAACCAAAAAAAAATTGATTAAGCCTCATCAACGAATAATCAATAGCAATTGGGTTTCATTGTCATATATATGAAATCATTGTCACCCAACATCACGTGTTTCTGCTTTATGTTACCTTTCCTTTGATGTTATGTACACTACTTGTCATACTTAATTATTGCAATGAATAACGCAAAAATATGATTGATTTGAGTGGTACCCAATAAAACAAAATCTGACCCTTTTTTCACCGCAGCGATTGATTGGTTTTTCATAGTTCATAAACTGTACTCCCTCCATACTGGTAAAAAATGATGTTAGGACAGCATTTAGCGTACCAAGAACTGATTAAATAGGGTGTAGTTTTCCTTGTTTGCCCTTATTAAATAAGGTTGCGAGCATTTACCTTACAACAAACATCAACAGATGAACTGGCTCGAGCAACATTTGATCTCTCTTGAGCTGTTTATTTTGCTCCTTGTCGTGATTTTTTCTTCCATGGTGCGGATGGCTGGGCCCCAGGCGCTCGTGTCGGTAGTAGAAGAGACACTGATTAATTGGTCGTCGCTTGCTCCTTGTCGTGATTTTTTTTTCCATGGTTTGGATGGCTGGGCCCTTGGTGCTCGCACCAGTAATCGAAGAGACGCTGGTTAATTGGTCGTCGTTAATGAGCATGGTAGGAAAGAGAGTTCTAGGGGCATGCACGTCCAAAAGCTTGTAAAAGGTCTAAAACGACTTCAATATGCACAAAAGCACCAGGCCCGTAGAACGACCTTTAAAACCGATACAGAGGGAGTATATTTTGCAGATTGAGCATGTAAATTTTGCATCATTACCGTGTTCGAGTAGTTTTTTATACACCTAATGCAGAAAACGAGCTTCAATGATGCCACTTAAAGCTTCAAGATGTACTTGAAGTTTCTCCTTCTGATTTCACATTTGAAGTTTTTTCGTATTAACTAAATAATTCGGAATCTTGTGTGTAGGACCTTCTAACGACAACTTTTGCAAACATCATTATCACCTGCAGCAACATGCAAGAGTCAGGCATACCTAATTTCAAATTTTCAATGAGAAAGTTTGTGCCACATGCCCATACACTTTGACTATATCATGTATCGTTTTTCTGCTATTTCTCCAGTAGCACGGCAACAAAGCCTTTGTGGACTATGGTTTATCCAGTCCTGTATGTTCTACATGTTCCCACATATCATCAGTAATTCTTCTGTTACCATTTGAGTTTTCACTGCTTTTAGTGGAGCACATTAATGTGCCTAAACGAGATCATGCACCTGCATTATACAGGTGGACAGGTGGTATATCCATGATATCGATTAGGCCGGGCTCTTGGTTGCTCGGTCTCCATTGCTTGCTGCTGCTAATTTGCTTCGTTGGTTGATGCAAACATTTGGATATTGTCAATTATGAGAAAATGGTTACATAACGTGAGCCAACAACCATAGTCTTGTGAGTGCTATTATGAATATAACTATAGCACTGGCTGGTTTGATGCCCTTGCCATAACCTATTTCTAGCGGGTACTTAGGATACTTAATTTGAAACTTCACCCCCATTGATTGATGTTGGATGATTGAATGTTAGAAAAAAGGAAACAAAAAAAGTAAACTGTTTCTCCTCAATATCAATTTTGTACAAGTACAGTTTAAACCTTCTTGCATATCAAGGGATAGGTGTACCATGCGTTTTTTTTTTTGTTTTCTCTGCATATTCACCAGCTACGCTGTTTTCGAGTCGCAAATTCTTTCAAGAGCTTTGGTTCATTATATAATGGCCGTGTGATGTTTAAATTAACATTTTATTGTGCTCCTACTTTTGAGGTTTTCAGTGTTTTTTTCATATGGAGTTTTATCCATGAATTGTGTTGAGTTCTTGCTTGAGTGGTATTTGTCAGTGATTGCTGGTATATCATCATTTTTGTTTTTAATAATGAAACTTTCAAAACTTATTATTAACATTTGTTTTTATATGAATTAATATGCATTCAAGGTAAAGTCATTGCCAGTGATATGAAACATGGCCCAGTTTTGCATTGTTGTGCATTTTATATGAAACCTGTATTTTTTGCTGATATAAAATAGAAGTTGCCGATAAAATAGAAGTTCAGTGTATGGTTACTATTATCTTTGATTAGTTTTCCAAGTGCTGCTTACCTATATGCATAATCAACAACATAAAATTTCAGTCTTACTTATGTTTTGATTGCCTTTTTAGAAATCTCTTTGAGGAAGTCAATGAAGTATGCTCCGATCCACATACATGCCTTGACTTATGTTTTTTGTCTGAAGTCATGAGATTTACAAAGGGGAAGGGAGAGACACATTTTAAGATGTCTGTTGGCTAGTATTTTTGGTTTGCTATATATGGATGTTGTGTCGTTTGTGCATGTAAATTATGTGTCGCTTTTCTTTTCTTGACCTAGTATCTTTTAGCTTATGATTTTTGCCCGTTGTGTTTAGGTCAGAGAAAGATGCGACACCACCACTCAGGAGCGGAAGCCTGAAATGACTCCTCGGGATGTTTAGAATAGTCATGCTTACCTGGTCATTGTAGCCTCTTTATTACATATTTACTTATACATTACAACACTGTATAGTATGCCGTTTTAAGGGCAAATAAACTCGGCATTTTCTAGTGGTGTGTATGGTTTCAGTTTGAATTTTTTTTTACTACAATTCTTTGTTTGTGCAGTACTGGTAGAAGAAATAGCTGTGAATTTATTTTAGGCTAATCCCAATGAAGGGTTTCATGTTAATGTTTCCAAGATAGCCACATAAACAAGAAGGCTATGAAACAATCTATGAAACTACCTCTACAATGCATAGTTTTATGGTGTGGTTTCCTAGGATCCACTTTGCATTTACTTCCGACTCATAGAAACTTGGTATTCATGTAAAGAGACTCTTTCTTCTTAAATTCTATGTCATGTCATCATATAATCCTGTAGGGTATGCTAATTAATGTGCATGTAACTTCTATGAAACCCCACTGAGAATGGTGTGACTATTCTTCTCCGGCTGCAGCTTCTCCATGCTATTAGCCGAGAATAGGAATGGATGGTAGCTGGATGCGTTTATATGTTTGCTTTCTTAAACGGTGTGATGTTTCCTGCCATTGAATTAGTTCTCTGTCAAATGAGTTCTGAGAAATTTGTCATTTAAAGTAAATCCAAATAACTTTAAATACTTTGAAAAGGCATAGTGAAAACTAAAATACTCTGATATTGTGTGCATTTTCTAATGAGCACGGGGTGAGGACGACAACCTGCAGCCTCACGGTTCAAATGGAGAACACCGGGGAGAACAAAATGGCATGTTCCTCCCGAGTGCCATCATTTGCTTGCCCTAGGAAAATCTGCAATTTTTTTAGTGCTAATTGTGACAACGAAGTTAAACAGGGAATTCATGACAGATTGGAAATACCTACGGAAGCATTGGGAGAAAAAGTATCTTGGCCTTCCGACTGCAGTAGGAAGAGTGGCTGATGGTAATTTTAATTATATCACTGACCGAATTAGAGGCTTGGCGCATGGTTGGGGTGAAAACTTACTCAGTTGTGCTGGAAGAGATGTTTTACGCAAGGCGAATGCTCAGGCCGTCCCAACATACCCGATGAGTTGTTTTAGGTTGACAGCACCTATTTGCAAGAAGACGAAGACCTATATATCTAACTTTTGGTGGGGTAGTTCGGTTGACAGCCACAAATTACATTGGCAGCGATGGACTAAGCTCACAAGATCGAAAGGTGAGGGTGGAATGGGTTCCAGGGACATGCCGCTTTTCAACCAAGCAATGCTGGGTAAGCAAGGTTGGCGGCTCTTGACGAGACCCAACTCACTTTGTGCCAGGGTACTGAAAGGAAAATATTATCCAAATGAGGACTTTCTCAGCACGAACAAGAACAAAAAGCTCAGAAACCTGGCGAGCCATCCTGCATGGTCGGAAAGCACTTGTCAAGGGCCTGATCAAGAGAGTAGGACCTGGAAATATTAATATATGGTCTGAAAATTGGATTGGGCATTCACGTCATATGCGGCCATTGATTCGGATAGAGGATACAGATCTTGAGTATGTACATCGATTGTATTTACCAGGCACAAGGTGTTGGAATGTACAATTTGTAAGGAATTCCTTTGCTACGATGGATGCGGAAGAAATTTTAAAAATAAGATCAGGTACACGTATGATGGAAGATGTGCTGGCTTGGGCCTTTGAGCGGAATGGTGTCTATTCAGTTCGGTCCTGCTATAGGATGTTGAAGCGAGAGAGTGACCAGAAGGAAGCCGCGGCTGGAAATGAAACAGGCACATCTGAAACAAATCATTGGTGGAAAAAGCTGTGGAAGCTAAAAATCTCACCAAAGATCCGCATTTTCTGGTGGAGAGCAATGAATAATTTCCTTCCTGCAAAGGGCGAGTTGAAGCGACGACATGCGGCACATGAGGATTATTGTGAGTCATGTGGCCTTCAAATGCAGCTTTGCAGCCTGCTTCTGGCAGGCCGCAAAAGAAGTTACTGGCTGCAAAATCCCTGTTCTACACCCGAGAACATGGACATGGGACTTACTATCTGGGGAGAGTTGCTCGGGGAAGGATACAGCCCTAATCATATGTGGCGTTTGGTCACTGTGGTCGGGACGAAATGCACGAAGACATGGGAAAGAGAGGTGGAATTCTAAGGCGGCCGTGAAGCATGTTGCTGCGATGGTGGAGGACCTGCTATGTACAGCCCAAGGGGATAAAAAACAGCCACAACGGGTGAAGCATGGTTGGAAAAAACCTGAACCAGGCAGGTACAAGGTGAACACTGATGCCGCTTTTCAGGAGTCCTCGTCAATCGCAGCTACTGGTGCCGTTCTCAGGGATGAAGATGGATGTTTGATAGCAGCTGCGGCAAAGAGATACATGCATCTGTCAGACGTGTTAACAGCTGAAGCGATAGCGGCAAGAGATGGGCTCATATTGGCAATTACAAGAGGTTGTCAACGGATCACTTTGGATGTGGATAATCTTGCTCTCTTTAATTTGATGCAATCTGATATGGGTGAACGGAGTGTGGTTGCTGGCTTGTGGCAAGAAATCCGAGAGCTCAGTAGGATGTTTGAGGATTTTAAGTTCTCTTTTGTTTATCGGGAAGGCAATGAGGCGGCCAGGCCCGGCCCTGGGCAGGGCGAACGGGGCGGCGCCCTGGGCCCCCAAAACCAAAGGGCCCCATCCCCCACATGTACGTGTATATATGTATAGTGAATATGGTAGACTAGCTGAGCCTTGATGCAAACGACATCTTGCTGCGTGTCCGATACGCCTCGTCGTCTCATCTCCTACGCGCAGCCTGCGAATACGTGATTAGCGTGACTGTGCCCCGTCTTGCCATCTCCTGCACATGGCGAGTTCAGCGAGATGCATGGACGACGGGCAGACTGTGAACCTGGCACATTACGTGATATATTTTACAATCCAGCGATAAATGATAGTCTCTTTAGTCTATTTTGGCTACAGATCCTACTATCGGTTTGGCTTGTTGAAAGTGGTTGCAAAAGTATAGGTTAGATTAATATATTATGATCCAGATTCTAGCTGACCACTGATCAAATGAGGATTACATCTTTTTCTCACCAAGTTAAATATTCAAATGCAGAAAGAGGAACAAAATAATTTAAATGAACACATAGTTGCTAGATGATTCAAATATTATTTTTAGTTTCGCCAAGTCCAGTGATTTGCTCTTCTTCAGACAATTGTTTGACATATAGGAGTTTGGAAGCATCCAACGAGAAACAAATATTTTTCTAGATGTGTTTTGGTCATAAGTTCTTCATGTGTACGTTATTTTACAGAATTACTAGCTAGTTTTGTTCTTGTGATATACTAAAAAATGGCTTTAAATTTTCAAAAATATTGCGAGGAATCTGTAGCTAGGCCCCCCTTTTCTATCTCGCCCCGGGCCCCTAAAACTTCAGGGCCGGCCCTGGAGGCGGCTCATGTAGTCTCAGAGTCCATCCCAAGTGTGTCATGGCTGTCTGCCTTCCCAGCACGGTTAATTTGTTAGAAATAATCATGACTTGAATTAGTTTTGAGTCTTGCATGTAGGATAGTTTTGTGTTAAAAGTATTAGTATTAGTATTTATGATATAAAACGAGCATATTTACATTAATCACAAACAAATTTCTTTTGAGTCATAAGTACGAATATAATTTCTATAAACTTGGTCAAATGTGAATCATTTAGTTGACACGCAATCTAGAGTTACGTTCTTTTTGGGACAAGGAGAGTACTAAAAATATGCAAGTTGTGACGCCTCTCAGATGCCGATTTATCTTGTCTATTGGACTTTATTATTTTTTCTTCGTCTCAACCTTTTCTATGTGGGAGACACTAACAAGCTGGCAAATCCGTGCTTCACATTGGAAAATCCCATCGAAAACATTACTTCCCCTTCATCTCTTTCGACAATTCAAAATGTTTAAGGCTATCCCCAACCTTCCAGGTAGGATAGTTTCCATAGCATTAATTAGGCTGCCACATAGGATAGTTTGCTTATGTGTCACTCTAATAAATACTCCCTCCGTCCATGTATAGAAGGCGTGATTCAAAAAACGCAGAGACCAAGGAGGATATTAATTGCTGCACATTTAGAGGAGAGACTCTTCAGTTTCCGTCTCGAGATAACAGCGCTTAACTCTTCTCCGTCAAAGAAAGCGCCCATGCAAATTCCTTTCCATCAGCAAAACTCCTCCCGCGCAAGAGAGAGAGTGAGAAAAGGAAGAAACTGGGTCTTGCATGAGACCCAGTGTCTACACGGGAACCTATGCAATAGACACTACCAAACTATGCATTGAGAGAGTATGATGTCTTCATAATAAATGATAAACAAATCTGATTGGTGCAGAGAATAGAGAGTGGATTTATTAGGAACCCACACTGAGAAACCATGGGTTGTAGAGTATGGTGTCTATGGTGGTGTGTTCATGATATGGCAACATGGACACCACACATAGACACCATGGGTTGAGGATAGCCTAAGAGCAACTACTACAGAGAGCGAACGAGCAACCTGACCTTTCTCAATGACACAACACAGACCATTAGCATACAACCCAAGAGACAGTCTAAGACACGAGCCGAAGGACGACCACCGATCATCAACAGTTCATGTGCGAAACCGCACAAGACGGGCTCCATTATTCAGCTACTACGACAGTAGCACGGTTGTACCGGTTGCCGGCGACGAACGCGACGAGCCGCGTTCCATGAGGAGCACGGCCTTGGCGCTCTGAGACTCGCGGAGGTGGAAGTAACTCGTGGAACGCGGACCTGGAGTCGAGCAGCTCCGCCAGCCACCCACTCTCCCGCAGCGCGTCGTAGCACGCCTTGCCCTCGGCCACCAGCGCGTCCTCCGCCAGGCACACAAGCACCCTCCCGCATCCGAGCCCACGCAGGCTCGGCGCCCCTTCCACCAGCGGGTTCGCCCTCGCGTCCTCAGGCCCCGGCCTTCCCGCCGCCGCGGCGCCGCCGCACGCCAACGCCCACATCTCCACCAGCTTGACGCGCACCCACGCCACGCGTGCTCTCCCACCGCCACAGCCCCGTGGCCGCGTCGATGGTGGCGTCCTTGGAGGTGACGCCCGTGGCGGCGTCCAAGGAGGCCGGGACAGGGTTCACGTGGTGCAGGCGCTCCACGCGGCCGCTCGTGTACTGCCGGATCTCGTCGGGATCCATGTCGAGCGATGGAGCGCGGCGATGATGTTGTGGACGACTTTGTGGCTTATCAGTGTTTGACGTACCGTACGGCGGGTAATCGACGCGCTGTGGCGCGCGGGGTATTTGAAGAAGATGGAGCGAGCGTGCGTCGGTCGTGAGATTGGCGCTCCGAGAGCTTGACGCTCCGTCAGGTTGTAGGCTATCGAGCACCTAGTGAGCTAACCGACAAGTGTGAGGACGACAAACATGTGCTCCTCGCGAGAAGATGCACTGCCGTCATAGAGAAGATGCTGATTCCTTTTCTTTTTTTGAGACCGAGAAGATACTGAATCCTTTTTTTTTGACGTCTTCCTGACAATTGGCTCTGTTTATGCAAGTTTTTTTTTAAAAAACAAGTGCAAGTTTTTATTTTAGCAAGAGACAAATGCAAGTTAGACATTGGGCCTTGGCCTGTGGAGGAATTTTGGCCCTGAACATTGGGCTTTGGCCTCTGGAGGAACTTTGGCCCTGATGAAATTTTCAGACTTTGATCTTTTGTGTGATTAGAAAAGAGAACAGTCCGTTTGACCAACCTTCGCATTGGGTCGAGATTAATTTTGCTCCCTAGATCATAAAACTGTGTATTTTGCCTCCTCTATCTACCAAAACCAGTCTTGTTACCTCTCCGACCCCAGTCCACACCGGTTTCGGCCTAGTCGGCGCCATATGAAGGGACCATGACACCCTAAGAGAGGGGTGAATTAGGTATTTAAAAAAAAAAGACTCTAATTGCACATATAAAACATATTTCAATTTCTATCTAGACTAGGAAACATGCCCGTGCGTACGGAGTTAAGTGAGAGAACTTTGTAGAATAAATTATCCCTTGGTACTAGAGTATCGATCATCTATAATTCTAATTCTAATATGTAATCTCTAATCTGAGTTTGCCAATAATTTTATCCATAGTTTTTAACTAACTAGCAAAAATGCCCGTGCGTTGCTACGTGCGATGGACATATAAATATATTGTCAAACACCTTTGATACTACAAATAATATATAAGTTTTAAACCCTTTATGTATTTTTCTAAATCGAGAATTCATCCAAAACACAAGCTTTAAATACCTTATGTATTTCTAATGGCCTCTAAATAAACTGATTCTCTAATGAGTCATACGTACAAATCGTTGTCCATGATGGAATTCTTAACGAGAGTTCCACATCGCATTTCACAGCGTGTTTTTTCATGGCTTCTTTTTGCTTATTTTCGCTCCAATGTCATGTTTGCTTAAAGTAAATTTTTATTATCACATATACTTCTTTAGGGGTTAAATTAGCCAAAACAATGAAATATGGCTTTAATTATTGTCTTTAGTCATTAGTTGGGGTCATATAATATCCTAGATTACAAGTGCCAGCATGCTTCCAGGTGCCAGGCTGCTAGCTCTAGAGCTCTGTCTAGACTGTAGCCCAGTTCATTGCTCTTTGTCTCTTTCGTATCTTGTGTGCTGGTGGACCATTGACTATGCATGGAGGCAAACGCTCTGCATTGCGTGCTCGTCGTCCGTCACACGACCGCAACAGCCCATGCCCGTCGTCCGTGGGCCGCAAGAAAGGAGACACCTAGTTACTGGGCCGCGAGAGAGAACAGCCCACGAGTGTATGTCGCCAGGAGGAGCCAGGCGTGCTCGGCAGGAGTTTTAGTCCCACCTCGCCAACGCACTGGGCAAAACATGTGCTTATAAACTGCATTGCGTGAGCTGCACTGTTACGCTTGGAGACGGGGGCAGGTAGCCGCGGGCGACTACTCGCGAGCCTTGACTCTTAACAGTTGCGGGCCCTTTTGACAGAGAGACAAGAGACGTGACCTGACAGTAGAGAGACAAGAGACGTGACCTGACAGTAGAAAGTAGAAACCTTACTTGCTTGAATTTCTAGACTAGATCTAGATATGCTCTAGGTTAGGTTTTCTATGTGTCACTAGAAAAAGGTTGTGCCAGTGGATATACCCGTGGTATAGTATTTTTTTTAGTCGTGTAAACATTTTTCAGAAATGGATTGTCAAAGCACTCATGGAAATGTTTTAGCTTATGAAATGTTGTGTACATTTTCTTTTTCAAGTATATCTATTGAAATGTGAAAATTCATGCAAAAGAATTAGAAATGAGCTTTGAATTTTAAAATTTTCTATGTATAGTAGTTATAGGTTTTAGATTTTGGAGCAAATTTTATGTTGAAAAGTTGTTCGTTTAAAGATGTTTTTGTGTTTGAATGTTAGATATAGCAGGCAAATTGGAAAATAACTTTGGATTTTTAAGTGTGCTCATTAGCAAAATTGTGAATTTTAAAATTTCAACAATTTTTTTTAATTTGAAGATATTATATGTGAACTGTAGATGCAACGGATCTTATATAACCATTTTCACAAACACGTTAAAAAACGATTTGAATCTAAAATATTGTATTGTATTAAAGCTTGAGGTTTTGAAATTAAGCATTTGTTGAGGATAGCAAAGAAGTAAGCTCTGTTCAAGGTGTTGAGTTTCAGCCGGCAATATGGCATATGCTCAAGAAATTCAGCTCCAAATTAGAGGTAAAAGAAAACGATTATCTGTCTGCATAATTTGTGCTGCTCATTTTATTTCTGATTGGAGTTGGAGCATATTAAGATTAAGCACACTTGAAAAACTAAACCATGAAATTGACAATAACATTATTTACATATAGGATAGATGCATGGAAACATTACGTATACCATTGTGATTGTTCACACTACTTACGCAATAGAACAGATGAGTGCCTTGTGCGATTAGAGATTAAGTATAAATATATGCTATCATAAAATAAATGGCAGCGGAAGCACGTCATGCTCATATCTTGATGTGCTGCTTACCCACGGAATTTCAATATTAATGCACATTGAGGAATTCTCTTTAATATATAGCCGCAACAAACCACATATTGTTGAGGCCATTCGCAGAGCAGGAACAGGGAAGGCATGTACTTTCATAAACTCAAGTTGCAATGCCTACGAGCTTGACATTTTGTCGAACATCTTGCAGGTAATGGAGGCTATGGCTACTTTAATCTTTGAAGGATGGTGCAGAGGAAGGACCGAAGGAGCCCTTGCCTAGAGCTATCGCTCACGCTGGCCCGTCGGATTCCAGCCAAGCAAGCTCGTCGTCGAGCTCACCTTCAATTGCTGCATTGCACGAGCAACAGTTCACTGGCCGACCCCGGTGGCGGGAAAAAGCAGAAGATATTAATTGGAGCTGTCATCGCATCGATCTGCATCTCGAATGGCTCCATGACCGTGCTGATTGAGAGCAAGGCCGATCTGACTGGGAGACGGAGCAGCACACTATCATCCCTTCCGGCTTCTGCGTGAGATAGGATCCAAGTAGAGTGCGTGTTCGCGAGGCGCAGCCTTGGTGTGCCGATCTGCGACGCGCTCTGTCTCGAGCTCCAGCCGATGAAGCGGACTGAAAGAATCTTCTCTTCTGCCTCGACGACAGCGGAGGGGGCGGGGAAGGATGGGACGGTCGCGCCGCCAGGCTCCAGCGTCGAGCGAGGAGAGAAGCTTGAGGAGAGGAGACCACGCGAAGCATCGAGAAGACAACGGGCCGGGGGCTCGGGCCTAAGCCCTTGTCTTGACTGTAGATGCAGGATCAGACGTCTGAGAAAATATGGCTGACGTGGCCCTATTGGCTGCCCACCTTTTGGGACCAGAATTCGTGTTTAGAGATTGTGTTTCTATCTCTACCGTTGCACCCTAGGTCTAATCCTATACAAGTATGACAATTCTATAAAAGGTAAATGCATAAATTAGTGCAGTATGAAAAATCCTATACAAGCATGACAAGATAAATGCCCGCGCAAGGGTATAAACTCCCTGATTGAGTAACTCTGTGGTGGCCACCCCTATTTGGATGCTCCTCGCCGACTTCTCTTGAGTTTCGACCAACTAGCCAAGGGCCTCTCCTTCCTCTCACAATCACTCGCGGCCGCTCCACAATCTAAGTTGGAGGGTCTCACAAGATTAGAAGACCCGGATTAACAAACTTGGTGCATGCAAACACCAGATAGAGCAAGCGATATGCAAACCTTGCTAAACTCAAGGGTGTTTGATGTGCTAAGTGGCTTAGACTAGAACTAAGCACTTTGCTAATCGCCTTATCTTCTACTTAGCACTTAAAAGTGTATGGAACACTTGCTAATATCTTCCGTGAGCTCAAGCACACTTGAAATGGTAGGGGTATGCCATATATACAACCCCTACAAAAGGAACAAGTTGTTGCAAGTTGTTGTATCCTTTCAACGTACCACCGAATGATTCGGTGGGTACAGGAGGGGTACCACCGAATTACTTGGTGATGGCACATCAGCTATGTGGCGAACCACCTTAATTAACTTGAGTACAACACACTCAATCAACTAAGACATGATGTTTCAACAAAATCCTATCAAAGGCCACAGTTTCTAAGATCGGGGTGCAACCTCACATGATGGTGAGTACTCAGATACATATATCTCATCTCAGCATATTATATCGCAAGGGTGCACATGGATAATTTTATGAAAACCATCACAATTAGATACAAGCTACTACACCATTCCAACTACAATGGAAGACTTTATATAAACAAATCGGTTCGAATACATAGCCATTACAAGATGACAACCCACAGTACACAAAGAAACATGGTTCGACAAGATATAAGGGAATCGACCGATCAAACAAACGCTTAGCGGATTCAGCTTAGACAATCGGGTGAGCACAAAAGAACTCAAATCGGGCCGGAAGGAAGATTGGCAAACTGGCTATCGGCTACGCAGAAAGACAAATTGGTTGCACATCTACTTGCCAGCCGGCACAGACTCTATACACCATTCACTTGGAAGCTCCACGGGATAGATGCACCAGATATCAGACGAAGGAGGATCGGCTGAAACAACATAGCCAGTTTGGTCCGGGTGAACCAGGAAAGGGATGAAAGGCTGCATCCTCGTGGTGAGAACTTTGGAGATGGTTTTCAGGGGGGCTGTTTTGGAGGGAGATTGGACCAAAATGTTCAGGTTTGGTAACTCCAAACAATATGTGATTGATTGATATAGAGAAGCTCGACTCTAGAGTCATATAATTCCTCAAGATGGGAAAACATGACAGGGCAAAAGAGAGACCAAAAGTGCTTTGAAGAAAGCTGGGCCGAAACCATCTATCCATCTGGCCTCGGCCTGGAGTCGTTCTTCGTACCCCCACAACACACCTTCTTGATTTCAGCTTGTGAAAAGGGGGATAACCAGGGACTCACTTTGGATGGAGTCAAAGGGGTTTAGAGACAACAATGTCGCCTAGGTTAGGAACGAGGGCAACCGCATCAGCTTGACCCAGTTCTAAACTTAATTAATTAAACCTCAAATTAATCGATGATTTGTTTTTTATTACATAGTATCTAATTATTGATTATAAATCTTCTCGTCCTATTGCTAACCAAGATGTTATTGACCATTTTTCTGGATCCTTTTAAAAAAAACTCAGGCTAAACTGTTGAATATATACAAATACTTGTAATATATGACAAGTATCGTGGTTACTAACATTAACGTGCAAGCTTAATTACTAGTTTAGAAATTTAACATTCATATTTATGAGCATACTTATAAATACAAAATTCTGCTTGTTCATCAGTTTTTTTCCCTAAAACTCAGATTAAGTGGACAAATACTCATCCTCATAAACCTACAATGGACGGCTTCAGATTGGCAGAAACAGGCCATCCCTAATCATCCTTCCACGCAAAGCTACGCCCCTGCTGCGCGGCTGCGGTTCGTTCGGCACTTCGGCAGCCGATAGGCATGGCGACGTCGACGCCGCTCTACGGTGAGATCTCGGACTACCGCCATCCCCTCGTCGACTACGTCGGCGACGGCTTCCTGATCGGCGCCTCGTTCGGCTCCGCGTACCACTTCACGAGGGGCGCCCTCCGCCGCAGATCGCCTCCCAGCGGCGGCGGACGCCTCGCCGGCGGCGTGCGCGCCGTCCGCAACAACGTCCCTCTCGTCGCCGGCAGGTGCGGGGCCCAGCTGGCCGTGTTCTGGGCCGTCGAGAGCGCCGCGTCCGCCGCGCGCGGCGTCCCGAGAGAGGACCACTGGAACACCATCGCCGCCGGCGCCGCGACCTGTGGCCTCGCCAGCGCGCGCCGTGGCGCCCCCGCCGCCGCCGCGCTCTTCGCGCTTCTCGGCGCCGCGGCGTTCGCGGGGCTTGCGGGCGCCTGGTGGATCATGGACGTTGACGCGTGGCACAGCCGCCGCCGTCGCGAAGTCCAGATGAACCGCGGCTCGCCTGATGATCTGGTAGCCATTGGCCCGTGCCGGACGGTTCGTTATGATCCGATTCTTGGCTGCGAGAGTTGCTCGTGTCTTTTGTAGTTGAGTATTTGAATGATCAGTCTCGTTTAGTTTTTTTTAAAAAAATTATGGTTTGTGGTGATTGCTTTCACGATTGGACTAGGTGACATCGTATCTGTGTGGTACTTTGGTTTCTAGCTAGCTCGATGCAGCAATGGGGTGTAGAGTCGTAACAGTGCAGCTGAACAAAACTGATGTGACTTCCGACTTCCTTTTTATGTGATTCCTCGGTGTTCTCATGAACGTCCTGTATAGATCGTCTTGAACAAAACTGATGTGACTTCCTACTTCCTTTTTATGTGATTCCTCGGTGTTCTCATGAACGTCCTGTTCTCAATGCTATGCTAATTAATAGTATTGTATAAACGTAGTTTAAAGACAAAAGCTCATTTCATATATAACCCTAGGCTAATTCGCGAGATCAATCTATTAAGCCTAATTAGTAAATGATTAGCCCATGTGATGCTACAGTAAACATGTGTTAATCATAGCTTAGTTAAGCTTAATAGATTTGTCTTGCCAATTAGCCTAACGGTTACGTAATTTTATAATTAGCTCGTGTTTACTCCTAGGCTTTTGCTAAGGTACTCCAAATGATTATAGAAGGAAAGTCTAAGGACATATTACCTCTTACTAGGTAATATATTTAATATTTACTATTTATATTTTTAAATCTGAAAATAGAAAAAATATCTTCTTAGTTAGATCTAACTTGATTGAGTTAGATTTAACTTTCTTTTTTTCCACATCTCATGGATTCACACATATCTATTAAACAAAAAAAAAATGAAAAGTGTAGTTACCGGCCAGTCACATGCATGCCCTCACTTGTCACGTAAAAAAAGAATGTGGCATGCTAAGAAAAAACGTGACATGAGTAACAGTTGATGGCTGTTCACATGTGTCATGTAAAAAGAATGTACATGCCAAAAATAGTGTTAACTTTGACATGGTAGCACTTGATGAGTATTTATATGTGTCAAGTTAAAATAAAGTGGCACGCTAAAAAAAATGCCCAATGTCTCAACCTTATGCCCAAAAAATAATTTGATGGATTTGCAAAAAAAATGGTTATTCTAAGAGAAGGAGGGAGACCAGATTAGGGGGGAGCAGATAAGGAAGGACATAAATCCACGGATTTTCATTTCTTCCAATGTTTTAATGTTTAAAATGTTTACTAATTCTAAAAATTGATGGCTGAGATTCATCCGAGGTATTACCTCTTAGAAGGTGAATGGAGTACTTTAGCATAGCCCTTACTCCTAACTGTGATCGAAACAATCAACGTGGCAAGACTATACTTTTGCCTGGCATATCCATATAGGATAAAAAAAAGTCTAGGACCGGATGTAAAAGCCTATGATTTTTCCCAACAAAAAACACACCTCCCTCTCCTGAGTGTTTGTGCCTGATGGCATATGTTTGGCGGCCCCATCCAAGCAAAAGGCTCTATCTATTTTGTGGAAGGTAGATAAATCATACATTTTTAAAGTTCACTTTGGCTCAATTAACTTACAACATATTCACCATTTATTTCAACATGAACATTTTTTTATGCATGTTCAACATCCATGTTTAAATGCTTGAAAACATGAAGACAAAATGCTGATTGCATAAGAACCAAATGTTGGAGTTGCAAATTCAAAATGTTGAATATAACACTTATTCTTCGCCAACATGGGAGCCTTCTTCTCTAGCAAGCTAGGCGCGCGGTAGTATGAGGCAGGGCACCACATGGGGGTAGAGATGCTGCAGAGCGTGGGAGGCTAGTTGATGGGGTGACGACAATGCTAGGCAGGGGCATAGGGTGGAGCAGGGGAGGAGGGAGGGTGTTATGGTTTGCTGAGATCCAATGAGCATTGGTTGTTTGCATGTATCTAAAACACTGGAAGGTGAGAAAGCTAAAATCTACTAGAAGATTTATAGAAAATATGTTCCAAGCCAACACACGGCCTACGAGGCTGTGAAATGCATTTTTGGACTCTCACAGATAAAGCCATATCACAACTACACAGTTGTGCTGTTGTAGCACCGGAGAAGCCAATAGCAGGCTAGCAGCAACAACCTATAATTGCCTAGTACTTTTGTTGACACTTTTTTTAACACATAACAAGGCCGGCGTAAAAACGAATAGGATTGGTCTAGCCGGGCAAGAAAGGTGCTGAGTCAGGTATTAGCCTGTGAGAACCTTTGGTGATCAGTCGAAGGTGTCGTGTCTAATTTGGGCCAAATGTGGGTCAGCAGGCGTCAGTGAAGGAGAATGCAAATAGACCGATAGAAAGCTTGAAGATATTTTCCGATATGGAAGATCTAACGATGGCGTCGTAGCCGGTGGAATATCAAATGTCTGGGGAAGCTGGATTCGTTTAGATATATTAAACGATATATTATGTTGAGTCAGATTATACTTTAGGAAGTTATTTTCTTTAGCTATAGCTATAAGTAATGTGTTTGCTGTGATCGGCCACTAGTCGTAGTTCCTAGGGTATAAATATAAGCCCCGCGAGTTTGTAAAACTGTACACATCATTTTGTCCGCCATTTTCTTTATTAAGGCGAGTTCTCGCAAGTTGATCAAGGGTGTCTCACATTCGAGCAACTTGATTTGCTGATATGTTTTCGTTTACCAAGTAATCTACGCTATAGCTTCTGGGCGTACTGTTGTTGCTTCGTCTAGTTTATTCAACAATTATCGAGTAATATCTAAACTTTGGTCTTCGGGCGCATTGCTGTGATCTCATTTAGATTTATTCAAAATCTATTGATAATTGTTAGATCTATAGGTTTATCTTGTTGTTTTAGCTTTTATCACGGTTATCCAGCTTCTAGCCAGTTTGATTGGCTATTTATCTCGTTATACTATTAGAATAATCATAGAGCTGATTAGATATGTTGTAAGTGTTGTATTTGTTTAGGTCACATATGCGTAGCTTTTACATCACTTTGCTCCCACATATGTTGTTCCATGTTGTTGTCTGCTCCCACATCGGTGAGATATTGAGAGGGTGAGAGAGAGAGGAGGTGGGGATGCTGCAGAGGTGAGAGGGGGTGAGAGATATCAGGTTGAGCTAGGCCAAGGTCTTTTTCGAAGATGAGCGTTTTAGTCTGGTAGCCGTAGGTAGGGATGCAGACGGGGCGGGTTCTTAAACGAACCCGCAAACCCGTCCCGCAAAATCAGCTCTCGCGAGCAATGCGGCCCAGCTGCAATTTGTTTGCGGACCTATAGTCTCCATGCCGCGATGTCCAACGGACATAACCAATGACTCGCGTAACCCGCAGGAGCCCACTAGGCCAGTACAACCTTATCGCTTCTCCTTTTTCTTTTCCCATCGTGTTCGCCTCACGAGACCTAGCGGCGGCCGCCGCCGTTGACATCCACGCCCACCTGTTCTCGGCCTATCCCGGAGGCCTGCCATCGACATCCACTCCACGGCGGTCCAAGAGATCCAGGTCATCCCAGACCTCCCCTCCCCGATGCGTGTCACCACCGATAGGCTCTCGCTGGCCTCCAGCCGTGTGTCGCTGCTGGTCTTCCTCAACGCAGAGGACAGGGCCAGCGCGGCGAGCTCAGGAGGGGAGGTTCAAGCGTCTGATGGGACCCGATCTGAGAGCTACTAGCTCGGACGTGCCCGACGAGGTCGTGGAAGGCGATTTGATTAATTGATTTTGAGTTTTGTCGGACTTTATTTTTGGTTCAGCTCAGTTCGTTGGTCTGCTCTCTCTCTCCAATTGCTTTTCTCTGTTATCGATTCTCGTGCTGTTGTTTCCCATTCCATTGGTTAGCAGCTCGCCTGGGCAGTAAAATGGAAGGACCGATTTTGTCCATAGCAGTTTGTTTTGATCGGAGTTTATTTTGAAGTCCACTGTAGCTTAATTTGATCTGATCGGACTCTATTTTGAAGACACGAATAGTTGAACAGGTCTTAGAAGGTAAGAAAGCATGCCATTGGCCAAATCACCATATATGCAGGTCATGCGGGTTTAACATGGTACATCGCAAAGCCCACGAAACATTGCGGGTTTAACATGGTACATCGCAAAGCCCACGAAACATTTACTGTCTACTTGTTTAAGCTTGCGGGCACCCTCAATCCCACGAATAACTGCTTGCGGCATGCTACGAGGGTTGGTGGCTGGCCACAACCCGCCCCACCTACACCCCTAGCCGTAGGAAATCGATTTACGTACGCGGGTACCTTAAGATGACCGTCTCTAATAATTGACGATGTTTGGAGATGGTTGCCTTAGAGCGTCTGTCTTCGTAATCTTTTGTGAGGCAGACAAAGGTTATCCGAGGCGGTAGAAAAGGTTATTCGTCTCTTAGTCCTTTTTGAAGTGTCTCTAAAAATACTTTTTTAACTGTGATAGCAACTGCTGCCCCCTTGCACGCTTCAGCTCCCCCTACGACGTCTCTTCGTTTTACCAGGTGAGCTGAATTGGCCAGCCCACTGGGTCCTCCTTTCCCGGATCAACCGCCTCCATCACTCCATGCACGTCTGCATATGCAGTCCCCACTATTGCTTCTCCCTGAGCCATGCGTGGCATCGATCTATCGTAACTGCTCACTCCATTCCTCGTGGCTGATCAGACAACAGGATCTGCGGCGCTACAAATCACAATCAGGAAACAAATCGTCTTCGCAGAGTTAATTAACAGTAGAGAGAGCCGGTTGCTTGAGAGACCCCCGTCTGATCGCCTTCCACAACCTTTGCAAGTTCCAATGGCAAGACCACAACCTCTCTCGACGTCGAAGCACAGGCCAACCACGACCATGGCCTCCTCCTCCTCCCCCATGCTCCTCCTCCTCCACGCCGCGTGGGTCGCCGCCATCGTCGCCGTCTCCGTCGCGCTCTGCACCATCCACTCGCGCAAGCCCTCGTCATCCTCGCGACGCCGCGCCGCCTCGCGTTCAGCGTCGTCCTCGTCCAACCGCCGCGGGTCGTCCATGCAGAGCATCAGGGGCGGTGGTGGCACGGCCGCCGCCGGCGCAACAGCGCCGGCCAAGGTGTCCTCGACTCCGGCGGGCGACACGGCCGTCGAGACCGATAGCCACCGCTGCAGCCCGGTGACGGTGATCGAGGTGGGGACGCACGGCCCCATCCCGCCGGCGTTCGTCTTTCCGCCGCCGCCGGACCCGGTCCCGCCGCGCCGGAGCCTGTCCCTGTCCCTCTCCGCGAAGCACATCCGCTTCGCCGCGGCCGAGCGCCTCGGGAGGATACGGTCGATGCAGCGCGGCGGCGGGGAGGGGGGCGCCTCCACCACCGGAGCGGAGGACGACGTCTTCGTGGGGTGCCGCCGCGGCGGGGGTGGCGAGGTCGGGGAGGAGGGCACGCTGTGGACCAAGACCATCATCCTCGGCGAGAGGTGCGGCGTCCCGACCGATGATTATGGTGACGATGGAGACGGAGGGGGAGGTGACAAAGCTGCAGGGACGACGTTGCCGTGGAAGAGCTACAGGCCGAGGCAGCAGCGGTCGTTGCCGGTCACGCGGAGCAACTCCTTCGCCGGCATCGGCAGCGCGGGCGCACGCAGACTTGCCGATGCACGATTCTAGCAAGCTACCTCGCTCTCCACCAAGGGGGCTTTCAGTTTCCACGGATCGATAAATTATTATAAGACGTGGCTGTCGATGGCACCTTGCAAATTAAACCTCCATCCTATATGAAGTGTATCTCGATCGTCACACACACAACGCAGGCTCATGCATAGGCTATTTTTTTTATTTCCTTTGGAGGGCACTTGGCTTTTTCGCTTGTGTAATTAATATCTCTTTTTCAAAACACTATAATCGAAGATGCACGGACACAACGGTCACCTGTAAAAAAAAAACTAAGCTGGCTGGCCTTGAGATCGTCGAAACGCCTCACTATCTCGACGTGTCAATGCCGGGACATGCATATAGATTCCATTACTGCTTATGTGTAAGATTAAACACTTGATGCGGATTCAACCGCATCGATTATCATGCATGCATTGACGGATTCATCTCGCCTCTCCTCTGAGAGTCCTCTTCTCTCCTCTACTCTCTATCTCTACCCTTTAAAAGATCCACTTCAAACTTTTCGAAGTCTACCTAATTTTGTGTCCGCAGAGATGACTTCTTCTAATCGTCTCAAATCTATTATAATCCTTCCTCACTTAAATATAAGGGCTGTTGTAATCCTTCCTCACTTAAATATAAGGGCTATTGTAATCCTTCCTCACTTAACCATCATACCCACCTCCTCGCACGCCACCAACAACGGGAGTTTGCGTCAAATAAAAAAAATGGACGACTCTCGAACTTCTCTTGCGCATACCACCGCCTCCTCCCTGGATCACCACTGTCGCCTGCATGAGTCGACCGCGAGCCCCTTGTTGATGCACTTCTGGTCAACACACGAAAGCGCTAGATCGCGCAGTCGTTGAAATATCCTCGCCAGAACTCCTGGACGCAGCCGGTCAGACCACGTGTCGGCTGGTCTAGACCGCCTGTTGCAGAGGCGCCGGGAAAAACCTACGATCACCGCCTCCGGAGGGACCCCGTCGGAGGCGCCGAACGTAGGGTTGTTCTAAGGTCGGCAAGGCCACTTAGAACGTCCTAAAACGCCATAGATATGAAGAAGGAAAGCAAAGGGCTTGAAAAAGTTAGGGTTTGCAGAAAAAGTAAAGATAATTTGTTTCTACGATTGAGTAGAAGTCCTCAATTGGCCACAACCCTTTATATTTATAGGGTGGGGAGGTCCTGCCCCGCAAGAAAATCCTTGTATAGATCTAAAACGTGAGAAAACTCCAATCCTACTAGGATTCAGGGGCAGGCGGTCAGACCGCCTGGGACAGGCGGTTAGACCGCCTGGCACATTGCCAGATCGGCTACAGAGATCAGCCGGTCTAACCGCACGTCACAGGCGGTTTAGACCGGTTGTCCTAGCCTGATCAGCTTTATGCCATGTTTTGCCATCAACATGTGCCCTCCAGTTTTTTGGTAAAGCTTTGCTTACCATAAAATATTTATTCAGACTAAGGGCGACCCTCTATTGTCGGCCATTCTTTCTCTAAGGGCGATATCACATACCGGCCATATCCTTTCAAGCATGTTGCCAAACACTTGGATAATACTTCTTCAAGTACTTCCCATTAAATGCCCTTGGTAACTGAAATTCTTGCAAGGTCTCCACCATATAGGAATTCCCAGAACAAACCTTCACAATACGATATGGTGCTTCCCAACTTGGTGACCATTTGCCAAACTTATTGCTCTTCGTTCCTATAGGTAAAATAGTCTTCCAAACCAAATCATCGACTTGAAAGGACTTGATTTTTACCTTCTTGTTGTATGCTCGAGCCACTCTTCTTTTATCTTTTTCAATCTCTTCCAAGGCTTCCAAATGCTTGTCGGTCATTTCATCAATATTATCCATCATCAAAGCACAAAATGTGCTTGCATCAATATCATTTTGCTTAGTCAATCTATAAGAAGCCAGATTCACCTCAACGGGTAGGACGACTTCTTGAGCATAGGCGAGCTCAAATGGAGAGACCTTGGTAGCGCCATGTCTAGAAATACGATGTGCCCATAAAGCTTCAGATAATACCTCATGCCACCGCTTTGGATGATCTTTAATTTTCTTCTTTATGAGCTTGATCAGAATTTTATTGCTAGACTTGGTTTGACCATTAGCTTGAGCATAACATGGAGATGAATTGAGCAATTTAATACCATATATAGGATCCAACAAACTCTCGTACCTCCTTAGATATAAACGACGTTTCTTGATCCGTCGTCAATGTTTGAGGAATCCCAAATCTATGTATAATACGCTCAGTAATGAACTCAATCACCTCTCGATGTGTCATGTTCTTGAGGGGAATAGCTTCAGTCCACTTAGTAAAATAACTAGTGGCCACAATCACAAAACAATGACCCTTGGATGAAGGAGGATGAATCTTACCAACAAAGTCTAAACCCCATCCTCTAAATGGCCAAGGTTTAATGATTGGATGCATCAATGAAGCAGGTGCTAACTGAATATCCCCGAACTTTTGACACTCTTCACAACCTTTGTAGTAATGAGTTGATTGATGCGTACCACAAATTCTTTCTTGAACCTCTGCCATGGCCAACCTAGCTCGATCAGGATCTAAACATTTTAGGAGCAAACCATCCGCGATCCGACGATATAGTTCACCATCAACCAAAATAAACTTGAAAGCCCATCGTCAGACTTTTTGATCCACTGACCTATCAGTATCCTGCAAATACAAAAGTCGAGGCTTCCTCCAATCACCAGTATCGGCCTCAACAAATTGAGAATTATTAATAGCCGAATTGGTATTTTCAAAAGAATAGGCGGTTAGACCGGCTGCAACAGGCGGTCGGACCGCCTGTTCTAGAGCAAACACATCGGCTTTATGAAACATTGACTTCTTTTCATGAAAATTCCTTTTCTGAACATTATAGCCGGATGCCTATTGTGCCAACGTATTAGCTCTAGAATTCTCTTCTCTTGGCACATGATAAATCATAAATTTATCAAAGCATGTTATAATATCTAAACATTTATCAAGATAAGCGTTTAAAAACCTATCTAAGCACTTACAAACCTTAGAAACTTGTTGTACTACCAATAGAGAATCACCGTAAGCTTCTACATGCATTACTCCCATGTCATGTAAAATTTCCAACCCGAATAATAAAGCTTCATATTCGGTTTGGTTATTAGTGCATTTATGATCGGTTAATAGCTAAAAAACAACACCATTTGGTGATATGAGATTAACCCAACTCCATAACCACTTTTGCAAATCGATCCATCAAAATGCAATTTCCATGGAGTAAATGTAATATATCCAACATTTAAATCAAGTTGTTCATCAATCCTATGTTGAACAATAAAATCGGCAACGATTTGTCCTTTCATAGATTTCAATGGCTCAAAGACTAATTCGTATTCAATCAAAGCATAAGCCCATTTGCCGATTCTACCACTTAGTATAGGCCTATGCAATATATATTTAATTATGTCGGCTTGACTAGCAACTATGCAAGTATTCAAAAGTAAATAATGCCTCAACTTTGTACAAGCATTATATAATGACAAGCATAACTTTTCAATAAAAGTATACCTTGTTTCTGCGTCCAATAATCTTCTACTTGCATATGCAATAATATATTGCTTCCCTTCAGTCTCTTGGATCAAAACAGCTCCAATAACACTTTCCTCGGCCCAATATATAATTTGAAAGGAACCCATCTCCTAGGTGCCCGAAAAACCAGAGGCGAAGATAAATAATGCTTGATCGTATCAAATGCCTCTTGCTATTTTGCCCCCAAGTAAATTCAGAATCATCTTTCAACCGAAGTAAAGGAGTAAAAGCATTCACCTTCCCTGATAAATTGCAAATAAATATTCTCAAATAATTTACCTTGCCCAAGAATTTTTGCAACTCCTTCTTAGAGCTACGCGGCTGCAACTTGTCAATAGTATCGACCTTTTTTTGGATCTACGTCTATGCCATTTTCATGAACTATGAAGCCCAAGAACTTCCCAGGCAATACACCAAAAACACATTTGAGTGGATTCATCTTCAAAGCATACCGGCGCATTCTTTCAAATACAAGTTTCAAGTCGGCCAAATGAGAATCACTTCCAGCCGATTTGACTACAATATCATTGATATAAACCTCCAAGATAATACCAAGCAAATCATGGAAAATCAAATTCACTGCCCTTTGATAAGTAGCACCGGCATTCTTTAAACCAAAACTCATAACAATCCACTCAAATAAACCAACAAAGCCTGGACATATGAAAGCCGTTTTGGATATATCCTCTTCGGCCATAAATATTTGATTGTAACCAGCATTACCATCAAGAAAACTAATCATTCTATGTCCAGAAGCAACATCGATAAGCATATCGGCTATTGGCAAAGGATATTCATCTTTAGGAGTAGCACGACTAAGATTTCTAAAATCAATACACACTCTAATCTTACCCGTCCCTTTCTTTTCCACGGGCACAATATTAGAAATCTAATCAACATTTCGATAAGGTCTAATAAACTTTGCTTCCAACAACCGATTTATTTCTTCTTTAACTCGGTCATAAATTTCCGGATTAAAACGCCTAGTAGGTTGTTTATAAGGCCTAAAACCAGATTTAATAGGCAACCGATGCTCAACAAGCTCTCGGCTTAAACTAGGCATTTCATAATAATTGGAAGCAAAGCAATCGACATATTCTTTTAATAACTTTATTAATTGAGATTTAAAAGTAGGCTCTAAATTCTTGTTTACAAACATCGGACTGGGTATAGAATCATCACCAATGTCTGCCTCCTCAAGAGGATCAGCCGACATAAAACCACATCCTAACTTGCTTATATCATCAAAGTCTTCAATGGATTCACACGTATCGTTGTGATGCAACCGATAGTGCTCAAGTCTCTGCTGCAACCATTCCGAATTCTTATCCATAGAATCACATGAGATGGTTGAACTGACTATTCATCGACTTTATGATAGCAGGGATGAAGCCATTATTGGTACAACTGATAAACTCAAACTCACAAAGATCTAATCTTGACAAACACTTAACATCACCATGAATGCCAATTAAAGAGCTATCAGCTAAAGCAACGCAAACAGAAGTATCACCATGCACAACCTCTACATCATCATCTACCCACTGAATCAAGCATTGATGCAAAGTAGAAGAAATGTATTGATTTGCATAAATCCAATCACGACCCAAGATTAAACTAAAGTTACCTTGAGTCTCAGCAACAAAGAAAGCAGTAGCCAAGGTCTTGCTCCCTGTAGCTCCATAGAAATCACACCCTTGGCACCAATAGGCTCTCCTCCTCCAATGCCGCTGACGGTCATGTTGGTCTTGATCAGTTCTGAATCTGAACCACCAAGCTTCTTGTACAAAGAATAGGGCATTAAGTTCACAATTGCCCCTCCATCGACCAACATCCGTGAGATTGGCTTCCTATTGATGTGTCCCTTCAAAAATAAAGCCTTCAAGTTTCTCCAGCTTTGCTTCCTTGGAACCGAAATCAAGATGAGCAACTTCCTCCTCCGAAAAGCATGTCTCCATTCATCGACATGTGCAGCACATTCACATCAAGATTCATGCGCTCTTAAGAAGAACCATAGTCAACAAGTTCTTCATCATCCTCAACAGTGGAAACCAATGATAACCTGTTGTTGCAAGCTGTAGAATGAGAAGAAAGATTACCGGGCCTTTCTGCGCCACCCGGTCTGACCGCCTGAGCAGCTGGTCCTGAATGACAGGCGGTCTGGACCCCCTGTACAGCCAATTGGACCGTCTGTGAGTCCTCCTTCGACTTCTACTCTTTCTTCTGGGAATCATAGGCCTGTTCTGGTTGAAGAATTCATCCCTCTGCTTCTCCAACTCTCGCTCTTGCCTTTCCCAAAAACGGAGTGTGTGAAGCTTCCTCCTTTGTGTACGAGAAAATGTTGAGACTTGCCAGCACTAGACCCCTGATCCTTCATAACTTTTTCACTGGAAATTGGCCTCATAGCCAGACTTTTCTCAATAGAAACATCCATGGTCCCAACTTGGATAATGTCGAACTCAGTAGTCCTCTCTGAGTCCACCTCCATGTTCTGCATCTCCTCCTTCCGGGGTCGATAAATCTTCCTCGAAGGAGATCTTGGCATTTGACCATGACGGCCAGTCTGACCGCCTGTAACAGGCGGCTTAATCGCCTGTGACCAGTGCCCATGACCAGATTGGCAGAAGGCCGATCGGTCACGATGAGATGACTAATCCTGTCATGCACGTGACTTCTTGGACCTTCCCAGCCAGGATGGAATAAAGATTGTACTGTTGAATGATATGGCACCCACATCACTCCATTGTCATCCCACACCGGATCCAACTTCATATGAGGTGGTGAAGGAAGCTCTCATGCTGAATCGGTGACCTCATCCTTTTTTTTAATGGCCGATCACTCGGAATGGCCTTTTGTTTGGTGTATTTGTCAAAGAGCATATCGAACGTAACTTTGGGCTTCTTAGCCCCCGGCTCTTTCACCATGTTCACTTTCCAAGTACCAACTTCTGGACATTTCAAATCAGCATCTTTGGGCGTCCATGGGACAGGTGGTCTGACCGCCTGTGGCAAATCAGACCCGGGCGTCTGCGGCTCGGGAGTAGTGACCGACTTTTGCCCCCCTTGTTCTCATAAGACACTTCTCGAACCAACTCCTTTAAATTTGAAGACGGTCTCTCTTTTCCAATCTCAACGTTCTTCCCCTTAGTAGATTCGTCTTGATGCGATCAAATCATAACTTTGGGCTGCTGCAATTCCATAGTGTTGACCGGAAAAGAAGCTTCATCAATTTTCATCTCATGAAACTTCAAACGGCTCTCATTTATAGCCGATTGAACCTGTCGACAGAAGATATTGCAATCATTAGTAGCACGCACAAATGAATTATAAATGTTACAATAAGCACGCTTCTTCAATTCTTCCGTAGGTGGTATAACATGAGAAATCTTAATGTAACCAAATTTATGCAATTCATCGAATATACGATCACATTTGGATACATCAAAAGTAAATTTTACATCTTCTTGTCGACTCTTATAAGTCGGCCTAAGGGATGAGCATGACACATTTTTCTTATTAGAGGGCCACAAAAACTCTGCCACATAAACATCATTATCCCCGTTAGTCGAACTATTGGACATATTCTACCATGTGAATATTAGACCGACATGTTTTGAAACCCTGCTTTTCTTTATTCATTCGGCCTTCAGCTACTTCATCTCTAATTTGAACTTGAGAAACCAAATAATAATCAAAGTTATCTATCTTTTATCTAATGGAGGATTTCAAACCTCTGAAGCATAAGCCAACAATATCAACTTCAGAAATTGATAAATTAAAACAACAGTTTTTAATATCTTTAAACTTTCGCATGTATGGAGAGACAGCTTCATCCCGACCGTGTCTAACCGATGTCAAGTCTGTCAATTTCATCTCATGATTTCCACTATAAAAATGATCATAAAATTTACGCTCTAGTTGATCCCAACTCATAATAGAACCAGAGGCTAATGAGGAAAATCAAGCAAAAGCAGTACCAGTAAGTGATAAAGAAAACAAACGCACTCTAATAGCTTGAATGTTTCCTACTTCCCCTAGTTGAGCAACATATTGACTAAAGGTTTCCAAGTAGTGCGCTCATCATCCCCACTAAACTTCACAAAACCATGCATACGCCACCCATTGGGAAAAGGATCAGTTTCAAAGCTAAAACGGTAAGGTTTTTGATAAATGCTAGTGTTACCATAATCATCAACTAGCTTATTTCTCATCACATCAGACAATTCCTCCCTAAATCTAGTGAATTCGGCCCAATGGGGATTTTGTTTGGCCGATGACTGCTCCGACACAAACATCATAGCATTAGTAGGATTAATCTAACCACTAGCACTGGTGGCCTGACCGGCCGTACATGCGGTCTGACCGCTTGTAGCGGTTAGACCGGCTTTTTGGCGGTTAGATCGGCCGCAGAACCAGCCGCCACCGACCCATCTACATTGATCGTTTTCGGTCCGAACATGTTGGGTGGTGGTGGAGTCTATCCAGTATAGTAATTTGGTGGCATGCCATAGAAAATATTATGTTCAGGCAAATCATGAGTATCTATAGACTTCCCTTCCAACTTTTTGATTCGTTCTAACAATTGTTCAACTAAAGAATCATGATCCGAAAAGATTGGAGTACCAAGAGGAGTAGAAGCAGTGGGTTGAGGTGCCGAAGTGCTTACGTTGTCAATTACCTCAATTTGAACCTTACTTATCTTGAAGGAAGACATCATGAAGTCTTGAACCCTTTTCGCCAGACGATCCTCCTGACCCTTCCGGAACGTCTTCAAGTACTTGGATTCAACATGCTTCTGGAGCGCCAAGAATCTCTCATGGTCTTCTGGACTAAGATCTTCAATAGTCACCCCCATGATGTTGTATTGTCTAACATCGAATCCCATAGTGCTAGAGATAGTAGATTGGTATTTGAAAACCAAATTCAAATCCCCAGCGGAGTCGCCAAAATATGTTGACGCACTTCTGGTCAACAAACGAAAGCGCTAGATCATGCGGTCATTGAAATCTCCTTGCCGGAACTCCTGGACGCAGCTGGTCAGACCGTGATAGAACTTGGGTGGTCGATCTTCCGTCAGGTAAGGATAACTCTCGTTTGGGCAGAGTGAAACACACCGATCTGGCTTCAAGTCAGCAACTCGAACCCTGCAATCTTAGCATCACGAATCCTCTGGTTATCAACCATGTCACAACCCGGTTGACCTCACCAAGAAGGCTAATCCCTGTAAGCAAAATGAAGAATACAAGAAAGAACTTGAAAGAACGCAACTCTCAATATTGGTGACAATCTGCGGATGAACGATTAAGCACACAAGTTGGGGTTCTACAAACCGAAGACGGCGACTGTTCAAAGACAGATTAATCTAAAGCAAAACCCAAACACTAATGGTGGCGGTGGCTGCTGTAAAATAGAGTCTAGGGTCATGGTCGACCCCTGGACACGCCCCCTAATGGGCTTGACGACGATACAAGGCCCAAAGGCCAAAAGACGGTGACGCAGCACCGAGACAGATTGTGGATGCCATCTTGTTTGGATGATTCCCGATGACTCCGGACAAATTTGAGCCTCAAACCAAAGCCATTGGAAGCTCTATAAAATCTTCTTTCCAACCATATGTGGATCGTCGAAATTAGACTTTGTATGTGTCCTGGGCGTCCATTTTACTGAAGGCAGCTCCTGGACTCCGAGGTGGACTCGAACTCGAGTTGTAATGGGCCTCCACGTAGCTTGGCCGACCCTCGCTGGTCCTCCACGCCTACAAGCCATCCTCCATGTGTTCGTTGATCTTCTCCTTGGTTCCTAATCAAATTATAAATAATTGGTAGTAACTCATTCTCAAAACTATTAATAGGAACATTTAGGAGCGAGCTCACCTCTAAATTTAATTGTCTCGCACGAGCTCTTGTAATTGGACCTTCAATGTCCAGCGGTGAAGCCTCGTGTATATCCGTAGAAGTGATGACCTCATCATCCTCCTCCTCTTGAATTGGAGTCGTCCTCGACTCAAGTGCATCTTCTTCTCCCAAGTAAGACCGCAAATCTGAAATGTTAAAGGTGGGACTAACCGCGAACTCGGGAGGCAACTCAAGTTTTTATGCATTATCATTTATTTTCTCAATTATTTTGAAAGGACCATCAGCTCTAGGAATTAATTTGGACTTCCTCAAATCTGGAAAACATTCTTTTCTTAAGTGCAACCACACTAGATCACCTGGTTCAAGTTTTAACTCTCGCTTACCTTTGCTACCATCAATTCTATACTTTTCTGTCATCTTTTCAATGTTGTGCTTAGTTGTCGCATGCATTTTCAATATAAACTCAGCACGTTCATTAGCATCACTATGAATTCTCTCAGTAGTAGGCAAAGGTAGAATATCAATAGGAGCACGAGGGTTGAAACCATACACTACTTGAAAAAGACTTACCTTTGTGGTCGAATGTGTTGCCCGATTGTATGCAAACTCCACATGAGGCAAACATTCTTCCCACATCTTCAAATTCTTCTTTAAAACAGCCCTCCACATGGTGCCCTACGTATGGTTGACCACCTCCGTTTGTCCATCGGTTTGTGGATGACAAGTGGTAGAAAATAACAGTTTTGTTCCCAACTTGTTCCACAAAGTACGCCAAAAATGAATCAAGAATTTCACATCACGATCTGAAACAATAGTGGAAGGCATACCATGCAAGCGTACAATCTCTTTGAAAAAAGAGGTCAGCAATATGAATAGCATCATCACTTTTATGACATGGTATAAAATGAGCCATCTTAGAAAATCGATCCACTACAACAAAAATGCTATCCCGCCCCCTCATAGTCCTAGGCAATCCTAACACAAAGTCCATAGAAATATCTGCCCAAGGAATAGAAGGCACAGGGAGAGGCATGTACAAACCATGTGGATTCAGACGAGACTTAACTTTTTGACATGTAGTGCAGCGAGCAATGAACCGCTCAACATCCCTCCTCATCTTTGGCCAAAAGAAATGTGTGGCAAAAACATCCTCCGTCTTCTTAGCGCCAAAGTGTCCCATCAAACCTCCTCCATGCGCTTCCTGCATCAACAAAGGACGAACGGAACCAACTAGAATGCATAGGCGGTTAGCTCTAAACACGTACCTATCATTAATCACAAACTTGTTCCATGTATGTCCCTCTTTGCAATTCAATATCACATCTTTAAAATCAGGATCAAGCACATATTGTTCTTTAATTGTTTCAAGCCCAAAAATCCGATAATCAAATTGGGACAGCAACGCATATCGTCTAGACAAAGCATCAGCAATCACATTATCCTTTCCTTTCTTATGTTAAATGATGTAAGGAAAAGATTCAATGAACTCAACCCATTTAGCATGTCTACGGTTCAGATTACTTTGTGAACAAAGATACTTAAGCGCTTCATGATCAGAGTGTATAACAAATTCTCTAGGCCACAAATAATGACGCCATATCTGTAAAGAACGTACAAGAGCATACAATTCTTTATCATATGTAGAATAATTCAAAACAGGGCCATTCAATTTCTCACTAAAGTATGCAACAGGTTTACCATCTTCCATCAAAACACCACCAATGCCAACTCCACTAGCATCACAAGCAAGTTCGAAAGTCTTACCAAAGTTCGGAAGTTGCAGCAATGGCGCGTATGTAAGCTTGTCCTTTAAAGTGGCAAAGGACTCCTGTTGTGTTGTTCCCCAATTGAAACACCACATCTTTCTTTGTCAAGGCATGTAGTGGCACTGCAATGGTGCTGAAATCCTTGACAAAACGGCGGTAGAAACCTGCAAGACCAAGAAAACTCCTCACCTGTGTGACGGTTTGGGGCAGCGGCCAGCTCTGAATGGCTTCGATTTTTGTCTCATCCACCTCAATTCCCTGTGGAGTAACAACATAGCCAATAAAAGAGACTCGATTGGTGCAAAAGATGCACTTCTCAAGGTAGCGTACAAATGTGCTGCTCTCAATGCATCAAAACAACGCGTAAGTGATCCATATGTTCATCAATAGACTTGTTGTATATCAATATATCATCATAGTAAACCACCACAAAGCGACCAATAAAAGCCCTCAAAACCTCATTCATCAAGCGCATGAAAGTACTAGGTGCATTGGTTAAACCAAAAGGCATCACTAACCACTCATACAACCCGAATTTAGTTTTAAATGCTGTTTTCCATTCATCTCCAAGTTTCATTGTAATCTGGTGGTAACCACTACGCAAGTCTATTTTTGTGAAAATTATAGCGCCACACAACTCATCAAGCATGTCGTCTAGTCTAGAAATAGGATGACGATATCGAATAGTAATATTATTGATGGCTCTACAATCAACACACATACGCCATGTACCATCCTTCTTAGGAATCAAAAGCACAGGCACAGCACAAGGACTAAGGCTCTCACGTACATACCCGCAGTCCAAATGGTCTTGGACTTGTCGCTGAATCTCCTTAGTTTCCTCGGGGTTGGTTCTGTAAGCGGCACGGTTTGGCAAAGAGGCTCCTGGAATCAAATCAATTTGATGCTCTATCCCTCTCAAAGGTGGCAGCCCCAGGGGTATCTCAGCGGGAAAAACATCCTTATACTCTTGCAAAATGTTAGTGACCGCAGGAGGCAAAGGGCTAGCAATATCATCAAGTGAAAACAACACTCGTTTGCATAACAAAACATAGCACACATCATCCTTAGAAATTTCAGTAAGGTCACGTTTTGTTGCAAGCATAACTCTACCCCCTAATTTAATTCCCTCGCTCTCAAATCTATGTGTGGGTGTCTCCTTTTTAGGTGGGTTTATGGAATTAGCAACTTGCTGATTTTGAGATTCATCCTTACACAAACTAGCAGCTCTTTCTTATCAGCTTGTACTATTTCAGCAGGGGTCAAAGGAACCAGGGTAATTTTCTTTCCCTTATGCATGAAGGTGTAATTATTACTTCTACAATGGTGTGTAGCATCATTACCATGTTCCCAAGGATGACCCAATAAAAGTGAACAAGTTTGCATAGGTACCACATCACAATCAACAAAATCAGCATATGCACCAATAGAAAAAGAAACTCTACAAGTGTATACTACCTTTGCTTTACCAGAGTCATTAAGCCATTGAATGTAGTAAGGATATGGATGTGGTCGCGTGGTCAAGCCAAGCTTCTTGACCAGATCTGAACTCACCAAGTTGTTGCAGCTTCCTCCATCAATAATCACACGTGCACGTCGGTTCTTGATGACGAAGAAAGTCTGGAAGAAGTTGTGACGTTGCAACCTCTTAGGCTGCTGAACTTGCATGCTGAGCACACGCTGAACAATGATGAAACCCGAAGAATTGTGTCCACCATGAATGACATGATGGTCGACATCTTCAGCAGCACCCTCCTCATCATCATCGTCTTCTATGTCAGAGGTGTTGATGTAACCTCCATCCGCTGTCGCCAAATATGCCCGCTGACTTGGGCAATCCTTCTTCACGTGTCCAATGCCATGGCAGCGATGGCACTGAATGGCAGACGTGCGTCCCGTGGAGGCGACAGATGAGGAACTCTGAGCCGGTGCCTGCGAATAAACATTTTTACCTAAATCTGTAGCACGTGAGGAAGACTTGTTTGGTGTAGTCGAAACACCGCTCGTCATCACTTTCTTGCCCACTGGTGGAGGTGTCCAAAACGTCGAAGTCTTGGGCAGCCCAGAATGTGCCGACGTGGTGCGTGGCACAAAGGATGTCTGGGGGACGTTGCGCCTGTGCTGCTGCTCCTGCAATTGTCGACCCTTCAATTCCTTCTCTGCAAGCATAGCAAACTGGAACAATTGGTTGCCAGTATGAAAGCCCTTATAATCAACTATGTCCTGGATGTCACGTCTCAGGCCTGAATAAAATCGAACAAGAGTGTCCTCCTCACTCTCAACTATCCCACAACGCATCAAACCCTTCTGAAGCTCACCATAGTAGTCCTGCACACATTTATCCCCTGATCTAAACGCATCAATTGACATCGCAGCTCTCTATGGTAAGAAGGAGGAACAAATCTATCACGCATAGCAACCTTAAGTTGTTCCCAAGTATTAGGTGCAAGGCCTGCAGCAAGTAAACCAGTCCACCATATGATTGCAAAATCTTAAAATTCACTACTGGCTTGTCTAACTCTATGTTGCTCAGGCACAAGGTGGGCATTAAATTTTTGTTCTACCATCATCTCCCAATCAAGATATGCTACAGCATCATATTGCCCATCAAAAGAAGGTAGAGTAAATTTTACCTTAGCGAAGGGATCAGCGACAGGACGATTACCACGTGTGGCGTTAAGCCGAATATTTCTTCGTGCGCGTGCCTCTCATGTAGCTGCCTCGTCCACGTTGCCATGGATGTCCAACACCACATCTTGATCGATTGGTTGAGGAGGTGGACGAGCTTCCAACGCAGCAAGGCGGTTGGTTAGCGTGGTGATCTGTCCATTGAAACCCGCGATGGTGTCTTGAAGCCTGAGTCCTTTGATGCTCTCAGTGACGGTCCTGGCAACCGTGTTTCTTATCTCGTCTCTCATCTCGGTCCGCATCGTCTCCATGAACGTATGCAGCTGTGCTTGGCTAATACACTCATTGAAGCCCTTTGGAGAAGCTCCTTCGTTACCTGCCAATGTATTCACAAAAATAGGAATAAACAGTGAAGGTTACCCCTAATAATCTAATGTTGGCTGGTGGAATCACAACCTCACACATGTATTACCAAGTTCGTACCAAGTTCTTACCAACACAAGTAGTGGAATGGTACAATTGGTGGCTAGTTCGTGATACCTGTGAGGAGATGGCACCAAAATTGCAAGGGTCTTCGCTGTACTAACTGAAGAAAGTATGTGGAGCTTTGGGTGGCCAAATATGGTAGCAAGGGTTAGCAAATATCGAATGCAGATTAGCCAAGCTCAATAAGTATCCAAAGAACAAGTCACAATTGCTGGCTAAGACGTGTCCTAGGTGTAGCACAACAAGTTGGAACAAGAAACAATGGATGACGCTCAAAGAACAAACACAATGGCAGTTCGGTAATTACACGCTCATTCAACACTAGTAGGAATCATAGTTGTTTTCTATTTTCTTTTTTCTTTTATTTATTTGATATTTTTCTCACAACCAGGAGCACCAAAATAGGAACACCACCAAGTATCACCTCAATCTGATCAGAGATGTGGCCTATACAAATTCAGAGGCGTTTGCCGAAAAGCGGTGCGAGATAGAAAGACAATTTTTTAATTATCTTCCCAATTTTTTTGAATTTTTTGAGAAACGGCCAAACCGACCCAAACTTTTTTTGCCAAGACCCTATAAAAATTTCAACCCAAACGGAGCACCGAGCGAAAAGTTATGTTTGTTTTACCGAAGGTACCTCAAGTTATAGTTTCAGAGAAACACAACTCGGCAGATAGATCAGCAGCGGCTAGGGTCAAAAGTAATCGCCAGATGGATCCAAGAGGGGCTGCAATGCAAGGCAAAGGCACTGTAACATCCCAGATGTTTAAGACCTTAAAAATACAATGAAAACAAGGTAAAGGGGGCAGCTTGGTTGAAGCACACTCAAATGGATGAAAAATTCGAAATTGAATTTTTCAATAGGGCAAATTGACACCTAGCTGAGATCTTAAAAATTTTTGTACTAAACTCGAAAATCTCCAAAACTAAAAGTTATTTGTCATCACAAATAAAGCCTAGTCACTGTTGGGAACTTTTTCAAATTTTGCAGTTAAGCCCCTCAAAAACTCTAAAAACCCTGCAGAACGCCTTTACATATATGGGTTGTTTGAGCTTGAAAAATTCAGAATTTTAGGTTCACCCAAAAAGAAAGTTGTGTCCCACATTTCAAACTCCAACTTTTGTGTTTGCACTTTTTGATGTGTAGTTCAAATTTTTGGAGAAATGCACGTTTGAATAGGGGAGCCACGGGCGCTCTGGCTGGCCGCTCGGCCACCACTGCCCGAGGCCGGCAGTGGCCGCCATGTGGCCGGCGAGCTGCGGCGACCGGGACAGGTCGGCCAAAGCCGCGGCAGCCGCGCCTATCGCCCCCACAAGCACGCCAGCGCCACCGTCGAGTCACGTCCCGCGCTACAGCGCCCTGCCCAAGCCTCGCCACGCGGGCAGGCCATCATGGCGGGCGGAGCTCCGCTCTCGGCCGAGCGCGTGCATCGAGCTGAGCCGTCCCACGGTGGATTCCTTCCCACTACGCGCCAAGGAGCACTGTGGAGGATCCCCTGTCGCCCACGCCACGATCTTTCCTCCCCAACCCGCGCTCGCGCCCTGCCCGAGCTGTCAGAGCCATCAATGGCGACTCCGACGGCCCGAGCGCGCGTACTCACGCTCCCGAGGCAGCCCGGTTCCCTCTAGCCCGCCCAGACACTCCACCGAGCAGCCTCACACCCTCACTCAGCCAGCCCTCAGCCATTCTTGCCCTCCTCGCGCTCGCGCACTGCGTCTTCAATCTCCAGCCACGTGGAGCCGAGCTCGAGCTCCCTCGCCGCAAACCAAAATCCCCGCGAACCCCCCCACGATTTCCCAATCCCCCGCACGTGAAGCTCACTCACTCACCTAGCTAGCCGCTCGGACACTCGCCAGCTCGAATCGAGCCGCACACGCCGGGAAAACAGAGTTTCCCCCGTCGCTCGGCCATTTTCGCCGTGAACACCACCTCCACGTCGAGCTCCATACTCCGGCCATCCCCGTCTCCGCCAAGCCCCACGACGAGCTCCGCCATCGTCCAGTGAAGCTCACACGCCTCTCCGCGCCTCGCCTCGACCACCGCAGCCGGCTATCGACATCGCCGGAGCAAGCCGCTCCGCCGCTCACCGTCGATGAGCCGCGCCGCTTCACCTCCGACCACGAGACCTACCCAAACCGACTCGTGGTGAGCCCCTCGTCATTTCCCCCCACTTCCCCCGACTGGTTCGCCGTCTCCTCGCCGGAGTTCAGACGCCGGCGAGCCCAGGGACCCCTTCGCGTTCCCCTTTTTAGTTCTAGGGTCCTCTGCGCAAATTCCAGGGACTTGTTTGAAAGGTTTTAAAAGTTCTAGGGTCTCCGGCATAAAAAGTTTCTTCAAACCTAGATTTATTTTGCTGAGATCTTGTAAAATCCACTAAAAATTGTAGAAAAATCAGAAAAATGCACAAAAATACTCCCTGGACTCGTGAGATTGTAAATTCCAATCTCCTTTTTGCATGTATATACTTTCGAGGGATAGTTTTTGAATTAAAATTCAAACAGTGATTTTAGAGTTTTGTGCACCATTTCAAATACTTAACTCTTATGTAGCTGAGCTTGGGATATGTTGCTTGCATGCACTGTAGAAGCTTTGTGTCCAAAGGAGACCTAAAAATACTGCATGAAACTCCAGTTATGAATTATTTTGTGTTTCCTGCTCTATTTTGGTTCTGCATTTACTAAAAATAATCCGTGCAGCCAAAAATCACCACCTTTCACCAGAGGTCTAGAAATATGTTGGCACATGTTGGAAAAATGCTAAACTGGATTTTAGACTTTGTTTGGAACATTAAGTAAATAGATGTTGGTTTTGGGATAGAAATTTATTGAGGGCTGTCCAAGTGTTATTTTAGACATCACTTGGCCAGAGCCTTTCTTTTGCTCATGACTAGCTCTAGTACAGAAATCTTCTGATTGGGAAGTAGTTTTTATTTTATATGATTTAATCTTGTTCCTTTGGACAGCAACTTGAACTATTTTTAATAAATTATGTATAGCTCGGTTTTATCTAAATTTTGGAGTGAGCCTAGCTCTTATACTCCAGTAGCTGCCATAAAGTTTGTGGATAAAAAGGATAAACAGAAGCAGAGAAACAAAAACGAGAAGGAACTAGAGTAGAGTGAGTTTATAAAAAGAAATAGGTCACTTTCAATAATTATTTAAATAAGCATGTGGAGTTTTAAATTTTCTGAACTAAGGCACTTGCTTAGAAATAAAAGGTTGTATTGTTTTTATATGTGTACAAAATCACCATCATAAAAACATAAAATCCACACCACACTCGCTATCTTTACTTTAATAAAGAAAAGAATAAATCTTTACATGTCTAGGTGAATATGGCCTTCAAGAGCCTTAACCTTTAGACTAAAAACCAGTAGCATGTCTTAAAAATTTATGCATCTCATGTAGAAGGCACTCTCGCTGACGGCACCTACAACCTCGTCCCCGCCAACGAAGAGGAGACTCCCGAAGGTGGTGCCGACGTGATCGTGATCGACCCGGAGACTGACCCCAGCGTAGCCCAAGAAGGCAAGCCCCGGAGCATAACCTAACTTTCAAATTGTGCAACTATGAATTAATTATGCTTGTGCATTTACGTTCAAGGAGTTGTTTGAATACCCTAGTTGCATGATTTTAGTACCATGACTTGAAATACTAGTATGATAGGGGCGGTAAAGCAATGCTTTAGGACCGTTACAAGTCGAGTGATTTCCCGTCACTCGCGAGATATAGGAGTTGCTTGTCTTTACTTATGTTGGAATCATAAGGATGGACGGGCGGGATGGTATGTGTAGATCTCCCGTCCGTGTATGAGAATTGGATTAAGGTCGGAACATGTGGTTCTGTGTGTCAAGTTTTTGAACGTATCACGCACATGCCGACCTATGGGAATCGGTAAGCCTGGTACCAGATTGAAACATCTAGGACCGATAGCCATCTCTCCTTGGAAATATTTTGTTTCCCTAGTCGTACACAAGTGGATATATGCGTGATGCCGTGAGTGAAGCGGTAAACCTTTATCCTAAGGGAATGGACCCGGCGCCGAATTGTGGATTGATGGGAAAGGTTGGGAAGTGCTTGTGCCTTTTATAGGAAGCACTATCCGTGTGTTTTGGGTTTCCCCTGGCCAGGTAGCAAAAATTCGGTTCGAACTGTCCGCTCCTCGCGGTTAATGAGACTGCTTGACCGTTGTGCTGCATTGAGTAACAAGTGGAACTTTGAGGATGATGAACTTGTTATATGTACTAAATTGTATTGCACCACTTGTATGCTTAGAAAGGATGCTAATCTATAATGGTTAACACTAATAGAATTTTGATGCTAAAATCATGAAAGTAAGGATCTACTCTTAGTTGCTTTCTGGCAAACAAACCCACTAGCCAAAAGCCTCTCATATCTAGAAGTCGGTGATGTAGTTTTCACCCGACGGGTAAGCCTTGCTGAGTATTAGTATACTCAGCCTTGCTTGTGGCTTTTATTTCAGGTACTGCTTTGGAGGAGGCGGTGAATTCCGTCCCCTGGCCTGCCCAGGTTCCACCTGGCTGGCATGTTGAGTGGGTTCCGTCCTCTGCCGAGGATCGGGAGGAGTAGCACCATGGCTGGCTTCATTATGGTGTTGCTATGTATCGTCGTTAGTTAATCTTTCCGGTGCGATGAACTCTCGTACTTTTATTGAAATTCAGACTTGGTTTGTAATAACTTAATGAGACTATTTATGTAAGTTGAATTGTGGAATGTTGTAATTTCTGGGACTCACCTTCGTGTGGGCGCGCGTGTTGTTTCGATCATGAAAGTACGTGGTTAATCGGGTATAATCCGACGGCGCTCCAGCTTATTCCGGATTAAGTGCCTGACTACTCGATTTGTGGTCCAAGGGTACTTAACTTGGAATAATTTCGGAGTGGTCCGCCACAGCTGGCATCAGAGCTGAAACATGCGCACCAGAGAGAGCAACAGACCCATAATAAACAATTTTTGAAATAAAATATGCCAACCCTTGCTTCCGCCGCGCACTTGCGATGGAATGCCATCCATAGGACCGCTAAGGATAATGAATAGAGCGTAAAGCCTATGTGGGTTAATGGATCACGATATGATAGGTGACTAATTATATATTATACTGACTCCCAGCACATTTCATTCTGTCATTTACTTTTTGCAATGGTGGGCGCAAGGTACCGCGATTGCTGTAACGTACCACGGCACTATATGAAAATATAGTGGCGGCACATAGTCAATACGCTGTGATGGCGTAAGAAACTAGAATAGCATGGTGGGCGCAAGGTACGACGATTGCTGTAGTGTACCACGACATCATATGCAAATATGGTGGCGGTACAAAGTCAATACGCTATTTCATGAGCGTATGAAATTGTCAATATGTTGCCTTGGTGACATATGAAGCATTGCCCGTTCAATGTTGAACGTTCGGGTGCCACCACTATAGTTGGTGGTAATGAATGGGGACGCTTCCGTGAGTGCTGGCACGGGAGGTTCATTATAATTGCTCTGGAATGGAATTTTCTGCAGGTACGCTAACCACGATTCCGTAAGTTGAGCGGTTAGAAAAGTTCGGCTAGCTAATATAAGGAGAGACAAATATTGCCTAGCCACCGGCACTAACTTCGTAAGCTAAAGTTTTTGGCACGTGTGATGGTGAGAACGATTAGTCCGCTCATGCATGCAATTCACTGAAACTCAATTAAATCATGTTGAATGACCTTTGAACTACCCGTTACAAAATTGAATGATAACCGAAAACTGTGCGGAAACTCTACTGAAAATAGACCTGCTTGCACTGTCATTTTGAGCCTGAAAACCCCACCAAACGAAAACGTGCCCAATATGAAAGTTGTCACAAATGTGTCTAGTTTGTGCTGTAGAAATTTCAACAATTTTGGTTCAGTAGATTAAGAGTTATGATTAAAATGGTAACCCCCTGTCTGCTGGAATTTCCTGGGAACAGTGAGATAGGAATTGAATTTTTGCACCTTCTTAACGACTGTTTCTGTTCAAACCTTCAACATGAAACTTATTTGAAATTACCTAAACAACGTTTTGGCCAAGTTTGGGAATTTCTGGGTTTGTAGATTTTGAGTTTTATAATTTTTACTACACTGTCCAGAATCTGTTTTTGTTTATTGGCGCTAACCGGTTCTCACACTTGACCTTTTTGTTCAGATGGATGGCCATGTTGACCTTGCTAGCTACCCCAATGACGTCTCCTTCTCAGACTGCCTTGGATGGGAGGGTTTCCCTAGCATCCTTTGGTCTGTGTTGCAGGCACTTGACTACCCCACCCCGCCGCAGTATGAGAGAACCATCCTCCGTGACCGTGGTGTGACACGATCCAGAGTGCGTTTGGTGGTGTACCGCCACCCACCGTGTCCAAGCTCGCCCACATGGAGTGTGGAAGTCTATAGACACCATATGGAGACCACCTGTGAGTTGGCTGCTCTCAATGGGATCAGCTCTTTCTGTGTGCAGAACCAGGACCTGGTGGAGCACCAGCTACTTGGACTGTTCCCGTCGGCCCAGCCTGACGACGCTCATTGGATGAGATGCTATCTCAGCTCACCTTTGAGGGTGGCAGAGAACCCCGTTGCTGCAGCCGCACTTCTGATGAGGTGGATCAGGGCCTATCACCGGCTGCAGGCACTACTGGGGCGGGCACAAAATGAAGCACTTAACCTTGCCATTGACATGTCTGCTCGTGCCCGTGACCTTGGGATTGAGAGGACCTCTTTGTCCATAGAGGTGAGCACTAGGGATGTCATGATTTCTGACTTGGAGAGGCAGCTGACCGACCTCCACATAGTGCACAATAATGCCAATAATGAGCTAGCTCAAGTGAGGGACGAGCTAGAGAATGTGCAGGCCGATTTGGAGCATGCCAATGCTATGCTAGCAGCGCACGATACTCAGCACCTTCTCAACGAGGCGGGAGAGAATGAAGGAGAAGCCCCTGACTCAGACATGGACACTGAGGATGACATGCCACCCCTTCCCGCTCCACCGTCTCCCATGGGCAGTGAGGCTACCGCTAACAACCTAGACGACTTCTAGACGCTTGGTAGCAAGTTACTCCTCCGCGTAGCCTAAATTTTGGTTTCATGATGTAATAGGCTAGTTGGAGTTGAGTTTTCTTTAAGCTTTTGAACTTGTAATCCATTGGCATGGGATGTGTGTGCCCCAAGACTTGTGAATGGTTGTAATGTTTATGTTGAAAACTTCTGTAGCCACTCTTGTTTTATTTATTGACGTGTGTTCCTTTTATTTCTGGACTATGACTTGAACTAAAAAGTTGTCTGAAATTTGTCAAACAAAACGCTCACCAAAATTCATCTCCATTCGCTAAGCGAAATAAAAATGGCAACCAAAACACTACTGCTCGGCCTTCTGGAAAACAGCAAAAACAGAGAACTGGAATTCGAATTTTTCGGCCTAGTTCTAGCTTGATTTTGGTCCCGAGCCGAACACGAAAGTTGTGGAGTACGAAATTTTCTAGCTACTGATCGAGTTGGAGTGTCTAATTCGACTTCTATTGGAGAATATGAATTTTTTTCCAAAACTGCTTGCTGATATGTTATCCTTATGCAGTAAAATTCATTACATTGCCACGTTCTATCTTGTCATTCGTTTATGCAAGCTTATGGATTGTGGCTAATACAAGTACCTAATGCATATGGTTATCACTCGCAGCGGTCACGATGCTAGCGGGTCCAATGCTAACCAGCAAGGACCGGAAGGGCAGCAGGCACCACCACCTCCGCCACCGCAACAACCCCCAACGTGGCAGCAGCTGTATGCCACACAGACGGAGATCCTCCGTAACCTGCAGCATCAGCAGCAGATGCAACAACAAGGTGGTCATCGTGCCCCTCCACCTCAAGTGGCACGGTACGAGGACTTCCTGGCCACCCACCCTCCAGTTTTCTCCAGAGCCGAGGAGCCCATGGAAGCTGATGCATGGATTCGGGCAATCGAATCCAAGTTCTCCATTCTAGCCACGCCTTGCACTCCAAACCACAAGGTGGTCTTTGCGGCACAGCTGGTCCATGGCACAACTCTCCTGTGGTGGGAGAATTGTCTGGCTCTCCAGGAGGAGAACCATGTCATCGAATGGGAGGAGTTCAAAACTGCCTTCAAAGCCCACCATATCCCTGCTGGATTGGTGGAAAGGAAGTTGAATGAGTTCCTGGCGCTGACTCAGGGAACCCGCACTGTGCTTCAGTACGCGTAGGCCTTCAATGGTCTGTGTCCTTATGCGGGTCATCATGCTGACTCTGATGACAAGAAGAAGGAGAGGTTCCGTCGTGGCCTCAACACTAAGCTCAAAGCCCAGCTGACCACCACACGGGTTGCCACTTATGGTGAACTCGTGAACATTGCCATCGCCCAAGAAGATGCCAACATGATCCACAAGGCCGAGAAGAAAAGGAAGGCTCCCGCTGGACCCTCGGGTGGGCAACCTCAGAGGTTCCGCTTGGTTCCCCAGCTGCACCACAAGGGCAGCCAAGGGGCCTCAGGGAGGGCGTTGGGTTGCCAGGCCACCACAGCAGGGTGCGCCTCGCTTCCCTCCACCGCTGCAACAGCAGCAGGCGCCGAGGCAAAACGCGCAACAGCCACTTCGTCCTGGAGGTGGCTATCAATGTTTCAAGTGTGGCAGCAATAGCCATTTCATCAAGGATTGCCCGCAGAACAAGCCTCAGAACCAGAGTCCTGGGAATCAACAGAACAAGGGCAAGCAGCAGCGAGTCCAAGTCAGGCAGGGAAGGCTCAACTATACCACCCTGGCTGACCTACCTGAGGGAGCACCGGATATGACTAGTACCTTCCCTATCCACAATCAACCTGCTGTGATATTGTTTGATTCCAGGGCAACACATAGTTTTATAAGCACGAGGTTTAATGCAAAATGTGGGTTAAAATCATATCACACCCAATCAGCATATGTGATATCAAAAGCGGGAGGTAAAATAGCATCCAACAAAGTCACTCGAAAAGTACCAATCAAGCTGGGTAGTAAAGTTTTCCCTACTGATTTAATTCTGCTTGGATTGGAGGGAATTGATATTGTTTTGGGGGCAAATTGGATGACTCAACATAAGGTTGTGCTAGATGTTACCGAAAGGGTTGTGGAAATAAACTCGCCTACACATGGCCCTAGTGCACTATATCTGCCACACCGAAAATGCGCCAATGCTTGTGCCTACACTATGGTAGGAACACCACTAGAAGATATTCCGGTGGTATGTGAGTATGCCGATGTTTTTCCGACTGACTTACCTGGGATGCCGCCGGACAGGGATATTGAATTTGTAATTGAACTTCAACCGGGCACGGCACCTATATCAAAAAGACCCTCTAGAATGCCACCCAGTGAATTGGCTGAATTAAAAATTCAACTGCAAGATTTGCTAGACAAGGGTTTCATCCGTCCTAGTGTGTCACCATGGGGTTGTCCGGCCATCTTTGTGAAGAAGAAGGATCATTCTTTGAGGTTGTGTATTGACTACCGGCCTCTCAATGCGGTGACCATTAAAAACAAATATCCACTTCCCCGCATTGATGTCCTTTTTGATCAACTAGCTGGCGCCAGAGTATTCTCCAAGATTGATCTTCGCTCTGGCTATCACCAAATAAAGATTCGTCCTTGTGACATTCCCAAGACTGCTTTCCCCACCCGCTATGGACTCTATGAATTCTTGGTCATGTCTTTTGGACTCACGAATGCCCCAGCCTACTTCATGTATCTCATGAATTCGGTTTTCATGTCCGAACTTGACAAGTTCGTAGTGGTCTTTATTGATGATATCCTCATATATTCCAAGAATGAGGAGGAGCATGCCGAGCACCTTCGCATTGTCCTTCAGAGATTGAGAGACCATCAGCTTTATGCCAAGTTCTCCAAATGTGAATTCTGGCTTGAAAGCGTGAAATTCTTGGGTCATACGGTTTCCAAGGATGGTATCTCCGTGGATCCGACCAAGGTGTAAGAGGTGATGGATTGGCAGCCACCTACCTCTGTCCATGAAATTCAGAGTTTTCCAGGTCTAGCTGGTTACTATCGCCGCTTCATTCCGGATTTCTCTCGAATTGCTAAACCCATGACCGAACTCTTAAAGGAGGGGGTCAAATTTGAGTGGAGTGACAAATGTGAAGAAGCTTTCCACGCCTTAAGAAAACCCTTGACCTCAGCCCCAGTCTTAGCTCAACCCGACAGCACCAAGCCATATGATGTTTATTGTGATGCTTCAGGCACCGGGCTCGGTTGTGTCCTTATGCAAGAGAACCGGGTCATTGCTTATGCTTCCCGAGCACTCCGGCCACATGAACAAAATTACCCTACACATAATCTTGAGTTGGCAGCGGTTATTCATGCTCTCAAGATTTGGAGACACTACCTAATGGGTGTTCCATGCAATATATACACCAATCACAAGAGCCTCAAATATGTCTTCACTCAGGCACATTTGAATATAAGGCAGCGAAGATGGTTGGAGTTGGCGAAGGACTATGATCTTAGTGTACATTATCACCCCGGGAAGGCTAATGTGGTTGCGGATGCACTAAGCCGCAAGACTCGCTGTCACTGCCTTACCGTGGAGGCCTATGCCGACACTTTGTGCCATGAAATGGCAAAGCTCAACTTGGAGATTGTTCCTCACGGGTATTTCAACCATATCTCTGTCGATTCAACCTTGCACGATCAGATTGTTGTGGCCCAATTAAATGATGCAAAGATTAAAATCCTCAAAAGAAAGTTGGCAAAAGAAAAGGTCAAGGAAAGATATAAATGCTTTTGGGTAGATGGGCAGGGGGTGATGAGGTTTGGACATCGGATGGTGGTGCCCAAGAGCGCCGAACTCCAAAGGAAAATCATGGATGAAGCTCATCTTTCAAAATTTTCCATCCACCCCGGTAGCCCCAATATGTACCAAGACCTTAAACAAAACTTTTGGTGGACTAGGATGCAGCGGGAAATTACCCAATATGTGTCGGAATGTGACACGTGTCAGCGGGTAAAGGCTAGCCACTTGAAGGTAGCAGGCACTCTTCAACCTCTACCTATCCCCTCATGGAAGTGGGAAGATATAAGCATGGATTTCATTGTTGGACTTCCCAGGACCCCTCAGGGGCATGACTCCATTTGGGTAATTGTGGACCGCCTCACAAAGACCGCACATTTCATTCCCGCCAATACAGCCTATACCGCTATGAAGTATGTTGAAATCTATTTGGAACGGATTGTTTGTTTACATGGGGTGCCCAAGACGATAATTTCAGATCGTGGTACTCAATTTGTGGCACGCTTTTGGGAACATTTGCAACTGTCCCTAGGCACCAAATTGATCCGTAGTTCAGCATACCACCCCTAAACCGATGGGTAGATGGAAAGGGTAAATCAAATCCTAGAAGATATGCTTCGAGCATGTGTTATCCATTATGGGAAAAATTGGGAGAAATGCTTATCTCTGGCTGAATTCTCTTATAACAACAGCTACCAAGCCAGTCTCAAAATGGCACCTTTCGAAGCCTTGTATGGTAGGAGATGTCGGACACCGTTGTGTTGGTCCCAGGCAGGCGAGAGATACACGTACGGTCCTGACCTTGTAAAAGAAGCCGTATGAAATCACTCAACAATGTGGACCGGTTGCGTACCGTGTGAGACTTCCCGAGAAGCTCTCCACTGTGCACAACGTTTTCCATGTCTCCCAGCTTAAGAAATGTCTTCGTGTTCCGACCGAGGTTGTTGAGCAAGAAGAACTCTCGGTTGAGCCGGATCTTTCTTATGAAGAGCACCCTATCAAGGTCCTCGATGAGAAGGAGAGAAAGACATGAAGTAGCGAAGTTAAAATGTACAAAATTCAATGGAGCCATCACTCCGAGGATGAAGCCACATGGGAAACAGAAGACTACCTTAAAAAGAACTTCCCCGACATCCTTCCTAAGACCAAGGTACCTCTTTCCCTACCATGTCTTTAAGCAAAATCGAATCTCGGGGCAAGATTCCTTTTAAGGGGGGTAGGTTGTAACATCCCAGATGTTTAAGACCTTAAAAATACACTGAAAACAGGGTAAAGGGGGCAGCTTGGTTGAAGTACACTCAAATGGATGAAAAATTCGAAATTGAATTTTTCAATAGGCCAAATTGACACCTAGCTGAGATCTTAAAAAATTTTGTACTAAACTCGAAATCTCCAAAACTATAAGTTGTTTGTCATCACAAATAAAGCCTAGTCACTGTTGCAAACTTTTCCAAATTTTGCAGTTAAGCCCCTCAAAAACTCTAAAAACCCCGCAGAACGCCTTTTCATATATGGGTTGTTTGAGCTTGAAAAATTCGGAATTTTAGGTTCACCCCAAAAAGAAAGTTGTGTCCCACATTTCAAACTCCAACTTTTGTGTTTGCACTTTTTGATGTGTAGCTCAAAGTTTTGGAGAAATGCACGTTTGAACAGGGGAGCTCCACGGGCGCTCTGGCTGGCCGCTTGGCCACCTCTGCCCGAGGCCGGCAGTGGCCGCCACGTGGCCGGCGAGCGGTGGCGACCGGGACAGGTCGGCCAAAGCCATGGCAGCCGCGCCTCTCGCCCCCGGAAGCATGCCAGCGCCACCGTCGAGTCACGTCCCGCGCTACAGTGCCCTGCCCGAGCCTCGCCACGCGGACAGGCCATCATGGCGGGCGGAGCTCCGCTCTCGGTCGAGCGCGCGCGTCGAGCTGAGCCGTCCCACGGCAGATTCCTTCCTACTACGTGCCAAGGAGCACTGTGGAGGATCCCCCGTGACGCACGCCACGATCTTTCCTCCCCAACCCGCGCTCGCGCCCTGCCCGAGCTGTCAGAGCCATCAATGGCGACTCCGACGGCCCGAGCGCACGTACGCACGCTCCCGAGGCAGCCCGATTCCCTCTAGCCCACCCAGACACTCCACCGAGCAGCCTCACACCCTCACTCAGCCAGCCCTCAGCCATTCTTGCCCTCCTCGCGCTCGCGCACTGTGTCTTCAACCTCCGGCCACGTGGAGCCGAGCTCGAGCTCCCTCGCTGTAAACCAAAATCCCCGCGAACCCCCCACGATTTCCCAATTCCCCGCACGTGAAGCTCACTCACTCACCTAGCTAGCCGCTCGGACACTCCCCAGCTCGAATCAAGCCGCACACGCCGGGAAAACGGAGTTTCCACCGTCGCTCGCCCATTTTCGCCGTGAACACCACCTCCACGTGGAGCTCCATACTCCGGCCATCCTCGTCTCCGCCAAGCCCCACGACGAGCTCCACCATCGTCCAGTGAAGTTCACACGCCTCTCCGCGCCTCACCTCGACCACCGCAGCCGGCTATCGACATCGCCGGAGCAAGCCACTCTGCCGCTCACCGTCGACGAGCCGCGCCGCTTCACCTCCGACCACGAGACCTACCCAAACCGACTCTCAGTGAGCCCCTCGTCATTTGCCCCCACTTCCCCCGCACTGGTTCGCCGTCTCCTCGCCGGAGTTCGGACGCCGGCGAGCCCAAGGACCCCTTCGCGTTCCCCTTTTTAGTTCTAGGGTCCTCTGCGCAAATTCCAGGGACTTATTTGAAAGGTTTTAAAAGTAATAGAGTCTCTGGCATAAAAAGATTCTTCAAACCTAGATCTATTTTGCTGAGATCTTGTAAAATCCACTAAAAACTGTAGAAAATCAGACAAATGCACAAAAATACTCCCTGGACTCGTGAGATCGTAAACTACAATCTCCTTTTTGCATGTATATACTTTTGAGGGATAGTTTTCGAATTAAAATTCAAACTGTGATTTTGGAGTTTTGTGCACCATTTTAAATCCTTAACTCTTCTCTAGCTGAGCTTGGGATATGTTTCTTGCATGGACTGTAGAAGCTTTGTGTCCAAAGGAGACCTAAAAATATTGCATGAAACTCCAGTTATGAATTATTTTGTGTTTCCTGCTCTATTTTGGTTATGCATTTACTAAAAATAATCCATGCAGCCAAAAATCACCACCTTTCATAAGAGGTCTAGAAATATGTTGGCACATGTTAGAAAAATGCTAAACTGGATTTTAGACTTTGTTTGGAACATTAAGTAAATAGATGTTGGTTTTCGGATAGGAATTTATTGAGGGTTGTCCAAGTGTTATTTTTAGACATCACTTGGCTAGAGCCTTCCTTTTGCTCATGACTAGCTCTAGTACAGAAATCTTCTGATTTGGAAGTACTTTTAATTTTGTATGATTTAATCTTGTTCCTTTGGACAACAACTTGAACTATTTTTAATAAATTATGTATAGCTCGGTTTTAACTAAATTTTGGAGTGAGCCTAGCTCTTATACTCCAGTAGCTGCCATAAAGTTTGTGGATAAAAAGGATAAACACAAGCAGAGAAACAAAAAGGAGAAGGAACTAGAGTAGAGTGAGTTTATAAAAAGAAATAGATCACTTTCAATAATTATTTAAATAAGCATGTGGAGTTCTAAAATTTCTGAACTAAGGCACTTGCTTAGAAATAAAAGGTTGTATTGTTTTTATATGTGTACACAATCACCATCATAAAAACATAAAATCCACACCACACCCGCTACCTTTACTTTTATAAAGAAAAGAATAAATCTTTACATGTCTAAGTGAATATGGCCTTCAAGAGCCTTAACCTTTAGACTTAAAACCAGCAGCAACTCTTAAAAATTTATGCATCTCATGTAGAAGACACTCTCGCTGACGGCACCTACAACCTCGTCCCCGCCAACGAAGAGGAGACTCCCGAAGGTGGTGCCGACGTGATCGTGATCGACCCGGAGACTGACCCCAGCGTAGCCCAAGAAGGCAAGCCTCGGAGCATAACCTAATTTTTAGATTGTGCAACTATGAATTATTTATGCTTGTGCATTTACGTTTAAGGAGTTGTTTGAATACCCTAGTTGCATGATTCTAGTACCATGACTTGAAATACTAGTATGATAGGGGCGGTAGAGCAATGCTTTAGGACCGTTACAAGTCGAGTCATTTCCCATCACTCGCGAGATATAGGAGTTGCTTGTCTTTACTTATGTTGGAATCATAAGGATGGATGGGCGGCATGGTATGTGTAGATCTCCCGTCCGTGTATGAGAATTGGATTAAGGTCGGAACGTGTGGTTCTGTGTGTCAAGTTTTTTGAACGTACCACGCACATGCCGACCTATGGGAATCGGTAAGCCCGGTACCAGATTGAAACATCTAGGACCGATAGCCATCTCTCCTTGGAAATATTTTGTTTCCCTTCCGTACAGAAGTGGATATATGCGTGATGCCGTGAGTGAAGCGGTAAACCTTTATCCTAAGGGAATGGACCTGGCGCCGAATTGTGGATTGATGGGAAAGGTTGGGAAGTGCTTGTGCCTTTTATAGCAAGCATTATCCGTGTGTGTTGGGTTTCCCCTGGCCAGGTAGCAAAAATTCGGTTCGAACTGTCCGCTTCTCGCGGTTAATGAGACTGCATGACCGCTGTGCTGCATTGAGTAACAAGTGGAACTTTGAGGATGATGAACTTGTTGTATGTACTAAATTGTATTGCACCACTTGTATGCTTAGAAAGGATGCTAATCTAGAATGGTTAACACTATTAGAATTTTGATGCTAAAATCATGAAAGTAAGGATCCACTCTTAGTTGCTTTCTGGCAAACAAACCCACCAGCCAAAAGCCTCTCATGTCTAGAAGTCGGTGATGTAGTTTTCACCCGACGAGTAAGCCTTGCTGAGTAAGCCTTGCTGAGTATTAGCTATGTATCGTCGTTAGTTAATCTTTCCGCTGCGATGAACTCTCGTACTTTTATTGAAATTCAGACTTGGTTTGTAATAACTTAATGAGACTATTTATGTAAGTTGAATTGTGGAATATTGTAATTTCTGGGACTCACCTTCGTGTGGGCGTGCGTGTTGTTTCGATCGTGAAAGTACGTGGTTAATCGGGTATAATCCGACGGCGCTCCAGCTTATTCCGGATTAAGTGCCTGACTAATCGATTTGTGGTCCAAGGGTACTTAACTTGGAATAATTTCGGAGTGGTCCGCCACAGGCACGACGGCTTGCAACCTATCTAGGGCTGGCGTGGCGTGAATTCACACAAGGCGGCTAGTGGGGCAAGTCGAGTAATGGTGGTATCGACTTGTGAGCTGGGTAAAGGTGGATGGGAGAGCGGCGGAAAACAAACACAACAATGGTGCAGTTGGACTACGACTAAGAACACAAACTAAACCAGCAATAAGACTCGACTATGGACACGAACTGAACAAGGCAATCTAAAACAAAATAGCAAAGGCGAAAAAGGGATATAGGACAGCAGAATATATATTTTTTTGTAGGTTTTTATTTGGACTCTAGGACGAAGGCGAAAACAAGGATAAGGGTGGACCTGACGGTAAACCTTGCTCAGATTACCAATTCATAGAACTTGGGTGGTCGATCTTCCGTCAGGTAAGGATAACTCTTGTTTGGGCAGAGTGAAACACACCGATCCGGCTTCAAGTCAGCAACTCGAACCCTGCAATCTTAGCACCACACCGAGGCGGTTTCGACCCAGCTTTGGATGGTGGTTACTACAGTCGGTTACCATCCCAACCGACCTAGCCATCACTATAAAAGGAGACCCCCCGGCTCAATCCTCTACACACACTTCAAGGAGCTCTTCTTCCATTTCACTTTTCCATTTTTAGAGTTATGATTACAGTTGGTAGTAGGGTCAAGTCGAGCTTCTGCTCAGAGGTTCCGGAGTTCTCGGAGTTCTGGTAAAGCTCCTATATCTTTTCTTTTACTTTGAATATTTATCCATATAGTTTTATCTTATTTATCTTTTGAGTTAAGCCTGAGTTATTTACCGCTTTTCTTTTACATTCAAGTCCTTGTGGCTTAGTAGCGGTGTAACTTCCTTCTAGATTAGTTTAGAGTTTATCTTGTCTATCGGGTTTCTTCCTTATGGGTTTTCTCGCCCAGACTAGAGTGCTCAAGTCAGTATTCTAGGTTGAGGGGGATTTCTCTCGAAGGCCTCGAGAGAAATCCTAGTCTCGAGTGCAGGCGTGGTTACTGGCTTGATTCTATCTAGAAAGTGTGTTACACCCCACGGTACCGTTGTGGTAGGCGGTAGGTGGTGACAGTCCTGTCCGTCCCTCGTAGTCCACCACATTCGGGTGTCCTCATAACAGTAGTTGCTGGCTGCCATTGGATCCCCCTCTCATCCCTTTCTGAGATCCTTCCCACTGGCCGTCGAAGTAAGTTCTAGTCTCTCAATAACTAGGTAGTATTCTAGACTAAGGCTAGGGTGTGTTTGCTTAAAAGGTTAGAAGTGTCATTAGGAATCGAGTTGCCCTGTCTTCCCAAAACATTATCATTTTCCTTTCTCTTAGAGTCTCCTATGTCGCTGGTCGTTCGCGACCTTCTATCGGCTTGGCTTCCCGACTCGCCAGTAATGATCAAGCTTTGCTTGATCACCCTTATCGGTTAACCCATTTACCCCCACTAGAGATAGTGTGTGATATTACTAGAAGGACTTACCATTTATTCAATCAATATACTTTTGCCATTGCTTCCCTGAAGAAATTCACGATACCCTAGAATACTCTAAGGTGAAATGCTACATCGGGCTATTCTGTGCACTTGTAGAATATAATTCTAGAGCCTAAGATATACCGTCATGTATTCCTAACTTCATCTAACAAGTGGCGTTAAGGAGTGCCAACAAAGGTCCTAAATCTTCATATGTTATTGTAAGCTCCTCATTTTCTTCTTGTTTGGGTATATGCTGCAAAACATTAGTTCCAACAAGAGGCAAAATAGCAGGATCTATTCGTACAAAATCAGATTTAGATGAAGGTGTTGTCACATTTAAAATTTCCCATTCTTTTCTAAAAGGCTCGTTCTTTCTTCTATCAGCTCTCATGAGATCTTTTAAAATTTGAGCAATAGTCATAGGTTTAAGAATAATGTTTTTGCCATTATATTTGAAAGCATAATCATTAGCAATTTTGTTATGCACAACATTTATTTCATATATCCATGGTTCACCAAATAAAAAATTACATGCTTGCATAGGTACTATGTCAAATTCTACATTATCCTTGTAAACATCAATAAAAAATTCTATACGTGCAATCTTATTTACCTTTAGGATATCGCAAGAATTTTTCGATTGGATGTAGTACGGAGATGGATGCGGCTCTGTGGTGTAACACCCTAAAAATGCCCTATTTAAAATTTAGTAAATAAATAGCTTTTTATATTCCAGTGCTCATAATTAATGTAGGTAAAATAAAATTTTTGGAGAATTAAAAACAAATATTAGGTATAGAAACATTTATTGTGCATTTCATGCTGGTGCATTTCTTTTTGATTCAAATGAGTCTTTGAGAAAGAATAAACGAAAAACCTTTTTCCCTCTCTCTCTTTCCCGTCCCAGCATGGCCCAGCTCCTTTTCCGCACGGCCCAGCAAGCAGCCGGCCCACACCAGCCCAGCGCAGCCCAGCCGTCTTCCCACTCCTTCAGTGACAGACAGGCAGGGCCCACCTGTCGGCGTCATCTCACAACGGGGAGTTCGTTTAGGGGGTTGTGGTTGAGGATCGGGCGACGGAGGGGATGCGCGACGAGCGGCGGCGGCTCGGCCACTCGGGCGAGGTTGCGCAAGCACTCCAGGGCAAGAGAGAGATAGGTTAGGGGCTCGGCGGGTTCCTTACCAAACCGCGAAGTCGCGGCGAACTCTGGGCGACAATGGGGCGGTGGAACAGCGGCGGCGCGAGCTAGGGCATGCGCCGGCGCTCATGCTATGACGGCGTTAGGGTTTGAGCAAGGGGAGGGTTCGAGGGCTGCAATGGCAGTTTATATAGGGGTGTAGGGCGACTCAACGTGCGCGCCAAGCCAAGGAGTCTGGTACGGGCTCAAGGTTGAAGTGGCGCGGGCGTAGATTCCTGCTCGGGGTCGTGTTTGACCCGAGCTCGGTGAGGCACGGTGCGAGGTGGGAGACAATGCCGACAGGTGGACCCTGCCTGTCGGTCACTGAAGGAGTGGGAAGGTGGCTGGGCTGCGCTGGGCTGGTGTGGGCCGGCTGCTTGCTGGGCCGCGCGGAAAAGGAGCTGGGCCGGCTGGGAGAGGAAAGAGAAAGAGGGAAAAAGGGTTTTCTTTTATTCTTTCTCACACACTCATTTGAATTCAAGTCCAATTTAAATTTGAATTGAACAATCGAAAAGAAATGCACCAGCATGAAATGCACAATAAATGTTTCTATACCTTATATTTGTTTTTAATTCTCCAAAAAATTTATTTTACCTACATTAATTATGAGCACTGGAATATAAAAAGCTATTTATTTACTAAATTTTAAATAGGCCATTAGGGTGTTACAAATCTACCCCCTTAAAATGAATCTCGTCCTCGAGATTCGGATGTGGATTGGAGAAGATGTGGATATTCTGCCTTGGGATCATCCTCCCTTTCCCATGTTGCTTCATCCTCTGAATAACGATTCCACTGAACCTTGCACATAGGTATCACTTTGTTCCTGGTGACCCTCTCCGACTCCTCCAATATCTTGATCGGATACTCTTCGTAGGTAAGGTCCTCTTGCACATTTAGTTCTTCCAACGGAATCTGTTCCTCTGGCACCCGTAAACACTTCTTCAGCTGTGACATATGGAACACATCATGTATACCTGCCAATTTTTCTGGTAACTCTAGCTGATAAGCCACTTCACCTCTTCGCTCCAACACATTGAAAGGTCCAATGTAACGAGATGCTAACTTGCCCTTGACATTGAATCTCTTCAAACCCCTCATTGGTGATACCATGAGATAAACGAAGTCACCAATTTAAAAGCTACAATCTCGGCGCCTTATATCCGCATAACTTTTCTGTTGAGTCTGAGCTGCCCTCAAATTTTGCCTGATTACCAACACTTGCTCTTCTGCCCGCTTCAAGACCTCAGGTCCAAATACCTAACCTTCCCCAGTCTGATTCCAGAACAATGGTGTCCTGCACTTCCTCCCATACAAAGCCTCAAACGGTGACATCTTGAGACTCTGCTGGTAGCTGTTGTTGTACGATAATTCTGTGTAGCATAGACTTTACTCCCAATTGTTCCCATACTGTAATGCACATGCCCTCAACATATCCTCCAGAATCAGATTTGTCCTCTCGGTTTGACCATTTGTCTGTGGATGGTAAGCTGAACTAAAATGCAACTTCATATCCGCAGACTCATGTGACTTGCACCAGAAGTGTGATGTAAACTGACTACCTCGATCTGACACTATCCTCTTTGGTACCTCATGCAAACATACAATCTGCTCCATATACAACTCTGCTAGTTTGGCACCAGAATATGTGGTCTTCACTGGAATAAAATGAGCCACATTAGTCAATCGGTCCACAATCACCCATATGGAGTCGTAACCTTTCTGTGTGTGGGGCAGACCTATTATAAAGTCCATACCCACTTCTTCCCATTTCCACTCTGGTATTCTCATAGGCTAAAGAAAACCTGCCGGTCTCTGATGCTCGGCCTTGACTCTCTGCAATACAATGCAAAGAGCTACGTATGTTGCGACATCTTGCTTTAAACCATACCACCAAAATCTCTCCTTAAAATCCATGTGCATCTTGGTACTTCCCGGGTGAATGGAGTACGCGGAATGGTGTGCTTCCCATAAGATAATATCCTTGATATGCTGCTGGTCTGGCACCACTATTCTGTCACCAAACCAAGCTATCCCTTGATCATCCAATTGGAATCCTCGCGCTTTATCTGTCCCGATCTTCTTGATCAACTCCTTGATATCCTCATCCTCTAATTGACCTTTCCGGATCTCCTGTTCTAGTGTCGGCTCCACCTCTAACTCAATCACGTTGGCCACCATACCTAAACTCAATCATTCAAAATCCCGACTAAGTTCTTCTGGCAAATTCATATCTGTCAGCACATTCACGTGACTCTTCCTGCTCAAGGCATCTGCCACAAGGTTGGCCTTTCCAGGATGGTAATGGATCCCCAAATCAAAGTCGTTGATCTTCTCTAGCCATCGGTGTTGCCTCATGTTCAACTCAGACTTCGTGAACACATACTTCAGGCTTATGTGATCGGTGTAGATATCACACTTGTGCCCAATCAAATAATGCCTCCAGATCATCAAAGCGTGAACCACAACTGCCAATTCCAGATCATGTGTCGGGTAATTCAGCTCATGTCTTCTCAATTGTCTAGACACATATGCTACAACTCTGTCCTCCTGCATGAGTACACATCCCAATCCTTGACGAGACGCATCACAATAGACTGAGAACTGCTTGGTGACATCAGGCAATACCAACACTGGTGCAGTGGTCAACCTCTTCTTCAACTCCTTAAAACTAGCTTGGCACTCCTGCATCCAAATAAACTTGGCTTCTTTCTCTAGCAACGATGTCATGGGCTTGGCAATCTTGGAGAATCCCGTGATAAAGCGACGATAATAACCTACCATTTTGAGGAAACTCCTGATCTCACTGACATTCTGCGGTGGAACCCTATTGAGAACATCTCTGACCTTCTTCAGATCAACTGCTACACCTCCATTTGACAACACATGGCCCAAGAACGATACTTCCTTCAACTAGAATACAACTGATACTGCTGGAGTAATCCATTGGAACTAAAGACTATCGGGTGTGCTATAAATTCTACCCCCCTTATTGTCCTTGACATATCTTCTCACAAAAACTCAGATATAGTCCTGATGAACTGATGAATATCCACTGAACTAACAAGATAAGGAACCCAGATAACAGAGAAAATGGTAGAGGGTGTGCATAGGAGATAAGGAACCCAACTATTTATTCATAAATCCTTATACCTTAATCCAATACTAGATGATTGCAGACTTTCATCCGTGCTCATCACAATCATTACAAAAATCCAAATCATGCACAAGCATAATGACAATTCATTCAAGCATTTAACGACATGGTTCACACAAGACTCAATACAATTAGACCAGTTTTCACTCAAAAACGTCTGCTACTGAATCTCCCTTACAAATTTATTGAAGGCTCTAGGGGTCGATGGTGGTGCGGCAAGCCAGGGTGCTGAATTGAGTCCTTCTACGTGGTGGTGACTCTGCACCGAACTCTGGACTGTGTGGCGTGGGTCCTCCCATGAGATGTTGCAATGCTTCATTCTTCTCTTGCAAGGTGGAGAGCTCCCTCCTTCGCATGAGGTTTTCTTCTGATGCAGCATCCAGTTCCGTGTTGAGGGTACCTACAAGTGCCACTATAGAAGCTAGCTGGGGGTCTTGAATGTCAGCAGTAGATGCGATGGTGCAAGCTGTTGCACCACTTTGTCGGTGTGGGTACCAACTGTCTGGCTCATCCTCGATCTCTACGAAGAACTTATGACGGTATACGTAGTAGGCTTGGCGAGCGGCATCAGCGATCCCTGCCTCTTGAGAATCCTGGTCGGTAATAGCAAAGTGAACTGATATCTCGTGAGCTGCCCTCGCCCACTGATCGGTTACCCTCACATGCACTGAGGTCCTCCAAAAGTTGCTGTTGAAGAGATGTGTCCACCATCCACTACGATACTCGACTCCGATGTTGCCGAAGCCGTAGTGGTTACAAAGCACTCTGAGAAGCCTGCGGTGGTAGAAGTTGTCGCCCCCATCTCAGACGAAGTCATAGACATTCCACTGGGCCGCACCTGGAGCTAGCTGAGGTGGTGACGGAGGTAGGGGAGTCCAGGGCTCCTCATCATCATCTGATGGATCTCCTACATCAGTGTTGGCATTTTCCTTAACGCCACCTTCTGTGGCCTCCATCTGCTGGTTTTCAGGCTCCACTTGCTGTTGCTCTGAATCCGTGGACTCGGTCTCTAACTCCTCGGGGTCCTCTTCGGCCTGCTGCCTCAGAAGCTCCTCATAGGCATCAGGGTTGCGTGCCACTAACGGGTACTCAGCGATGCGGGGTGGAAGGTAGCCACAAGTGCTCTTGCGGGGTGTCTGTTTCGTGTGAGCCATCTATACCATCAAGATGAAGGAGAACATGGAATCAAAGGTTAGAAGCTTTTTCACAATAGACACAGGTAGGATAGAGCACCATTTTTTTCAACCAAAAACTCAACTCCAAGGTTTAAGATAGCAAAAGAGTAAGGATTGAGCAAAATCTAATCGACTGTTCTATCTAGGCTGTGATACTACAGTCAGCACCACTCTGATAACATCTTTGTAACACCCAGATTTCCAAGGAATCCGAATGCCTCCATATGTGTGCCCAGGATGTCCACAGAACACATATAGATTACAAATATTGAATCACACAGAACACAATACTCGAATAAAATAGTTTACATTAGAGTTTAACACAAGACATAGTCTTACACAAATAACACAGCGGAAGTCTTAATATTATTAAACGTCTCAACTAGGTAAAGCCTCAAGTCCACAGGGACACCGACTGGTTGAACACAGCTAGAAGTACGGCAGATCCTCTGGAAACTCAGCAAGCGACTGATCATTCATTGCTCCATCTGTTACCCATTCCAGATTTTGTTGAATAGTTGCAAGTGTAAGTAAACCATCTTACTTAACAAGTATACCACGGGTTAAGCAAGAACAAAAGGCTTGACACGGTTATACTACATTAACACTTTTAGTTGTTTCATTTTATTATAAACCAAATTACTACTTATGAGTAGAATCTCGATTATAAACCCCATAAAAATAATATAAGTAATTATTGAATATACCAACATCAACCACTAACATCATCTTCTAATCAAAAAGGATCCAGGCCGCTCGTATCTGTGAGCACGGCTATCCTGATAGATTTACACTGTGCAGAGGTTTCGCCCTTTACCCGCCGGTCGCATAAATCCAAAAGAACTTATGCTATGAGGACTTTCATAAAACACCCTAACAAGCACAGTAGCCGTTTCGGTTCAACATAGGCAGCATAACCCAAGGCATCAAGATTGACGTATGCTCAGGGCGCAACGTGAGAGGGTCAATGGCGTCTGAGCGAGAGCGCATTCATCGCAACGTGTAAAGCTGTCGTACATCGGGCGCTTACATCACGGGACTTTGCCTAACGAGACATAGCCAACGGATCAAATTCGTCCTCGATGGATGAAACTATACTCTCACGAATGTTCCCCACGTATGCCTTTCGGTAACCACTGGTGAGCTAGAGACGTACAAGCTATTTATCCAAGACCAGAGCCATTATAGTTCCAATGGTGGCGAACAAGTTCCTGGGTTGCCGCTTTAAGAACCGGACCTTACGGAGAGACATTAGAACAAAGCACGAAGCACATGCTCTAACTCCCTAAACAACCTTAAAGAGACACTAGAACAAAGCACGAAGCACATGCTCTAGTTCCCGGAACCATGTTGCTAAAAAGCATCTTTTAATCATCATTGGAGTGCACCATTAATTCAATATTAACAACTAAATAAATTTTGTTCGTAGCGCGTAGCAAATTCTAACCATAGTGCATAAAACCCGGGTAATCAAGGAATAAGCTAAAGACTATCTCTCCCTCCCGAGCTATCCGCAGTGAGCTTTGGAGCTCTGCAGCCCCGCCTATGCTCGACGCCGGCAAGGTCTCGACTGTGCGCCGCCGCGAGCCGCCAACTCCGGCGACCAAACCCCCAATCTAAACGTAGCCGTCCAGATCAGATCCGACGGTCCAGATCTAACCGAGCCCGGTCCACCGTGGACCCGTGGACCGTGGTCTACGGCCGGTCCATGACATATTAGACCGTGACGTTAGCTCCCAGCCGCCGCCGTGGTGTTTTTGCAAAAAAGCCCTTATCTTTTTCACGAATCAAACCCGTGGTCCAGAATTATTCAAAAATAATTACAGTTTAGTCTTTTTTCTTCTGTTTTAGCCCCTGCACTTTTATAAAATCAAACTTGCCATCCTGAGTTGCAGTTTTACCCTTTAGCCCTTGGGTTTTTAATGAAATTATGTTTTAGGTCCCTAGTTTCTTTCGAAAACACCCCTGGAGGCCAAAAACTCTCACCAGCAAGCCCTATAGTCCGTTTTAAGTGTCGTTTCTTCATTTTAGCTCCGATTTGAGTGATTTTCACGCTCATGTGTTCGTAGTAAAGCGTACAGTAATTCTAAAACCTTCTTTTCATCATTTATGTTTGATGTATTGTTCTAATAGGGTAAACGTTCTTTGCATGTACTGTCATGTGTGGATTCTTGCGTGGTGTTCGATGTGAGTAGTTGACGAGCCGTTCGAGTTTGGCAACGACCAAGGTTACGAGGAGCACATGCAGCAGCAGCAGCAGCAAGTTGTTGAGGAAGGCAAGTATAACACGGACAATCCTTGTTACCTATACATCATTTAATCATCCATTCATATGTATGTGTCTAATATTGTTATACACTAAGGATGTTCCTAGTCTTTAGCTTATTCCTTGCTTACCTGGGTTTTATGCACTATGGTTAGAATTTGCTACGCGCTACGAACAAAATTTCTTAGTTGTTAATATTGAATTAATGGTGCACTTCAATGATGATTAAAAGATGCTTTTTAGCAACATGGTTCGGGAAACTAGAGCATGTGCTTCGTGCTTTGTTCTAGTGTCTCTTTAAGGTTGTTTAGGGAGTTAGAGCATGTGGTTCGTGCTTTGTTCTAATGTCTCCCCGTAAGGTCTGGTTCTTAAAGCGGCAACCCAGGAACTTGTTCGCCGCCATTGGAACTATAATGGCTCTGGTCTTGGATAATTAGCTTGTACGTCTCTAGCTCGCTAGTGGTTACCGAAAGGCGTACGTGGGGAACATTCGTGAGAGTATAGTTTGATCCATCGAGGACGGATTTGATCCGTTGGCTATGTCTCGTTGGGCAAAGTTCCGTGATGTAAGCGTCCGATGTACGGCAGCTTCACACGTTGCGATGAATGCGCTCTCGCTCCAGACGCCATTGACCCTCTCATGTTGTGCCCTGAGCATACGTCAATCTTGATGCCTTGGGTTATGCTGCCTATGTTGAACCGAAGCGGCTACTGTGCTTGTTAGGGTGTTTTATGAAAGTCCTCATAGCATAAGTTCTTTTGGATTTATGCGACCGGCGGGTAAAGGGCGAAACCTCTGCAGAGTGTAAATCTATCATGATAGCCGTGCTCACGGATACGAGCGGCCTGGATCCTTTTTTATTAGAAAATGATGTTATTGGTTGATGTTGGTATATTCAATGATTACTTATATTACTATTATTGGGTTTATAATCGGGATTCTACTCATAAGTAGTAATTTGGTTGATAATAAAATGAAACAACTAAAAGTGTTAATGCAGTATAACCGTGTCAAGCCTTTTGTTCTTGCATAACCTGTGTTATACTTGTTAAGTAAGATGGTTTACTTACACTTTCAACAAAATCCCGGATGGGTAACAGATGGAGCAATGAATGATCAGTCACTTGCTGAGTTTCCAGAGGATCTACCGTACTTCTAGCTGTATTTAACCAGTCGGTGTCCCTGTGGACTTGAGGCTTTACCTAGCTGAGACGTTTAATAATATTAAGACTTCCGTTGTGTTATTTGTGTAAGACTATGTCTTGTGTTAAACTCTGATGTAAACTATTTTATTCGAGCATTGTGTTCTTTGTGATTCAATATTTGTAATCTATATGTGTTCTGTGGACATCCCAGGCACACATATGGAGGCATTCGGATTCCTTGGAAATCTGGGTGTAACATGTGGTCAAGCCAAGCTTCTCTACCAACTCTAAACTTGCAATGTTGTGGCTTCTATCACGGTCAATGATGACACGACAACGTTGATTCCTCATAACAAAGAAAGTTTGAAACAAATTGTTGACTTGACTTCGTTCCGCCTTCTGCATTTCAGAACTGAACACATGTTGTGCTATAATATCCATATGGTCCTACCAAATATTAGTCATAGAAGACATGACAACAATTAATTATCCCTAATAATCTCCTATTCAAGTGTGGTGGTGCCTCTCAATCAATCAGCATAGCAAAAGGAAGCACCTTACCATGGTCTTACAAGGTTATTACCAACAAAGAAAAGGATTACCTGGAAGATGTGATACAACGATTGCAAGGGTCAAAAACTGTGTTATCCAAAAGTAATATGTGGAGCTTCGGAGGCCAAATATATGTAGCAATAAATATCAATAAATCAATTCAGAAATTGAAAAGCTGAAAATTAGTCCCAAGTTAGTCTATGTCGTCGGACTAAACTTGTCTCGAACCTAGCTCAAGCAAGCGAAACATACAACCAGCCAAGGACTAGAAAGAATGCAAGCACTTCTGATTTTTTTTATTCCTTCTGTTTCTTCTTCTTTTTGGGTGCGGCTTTTTCCATTCTTTCTTCTTAGCACCTTTGCCTTTTCTATTTTATTTTTTATACCAGAAAGTGCCACAAAAGAATTTTTACAAAATATGCATACACAACTTGCACTTGTGCTATGCAAGGCAACTAGGACAACGATCAGGATAAACTCACTACCAGGAAGTATCAATAATGATGCACAATCTAATTTTCCCTTGGCATACAGATTTTTTATGTGAAAAGAAAACAATATGGTAGCTAGCACACACGACTGAACTTGCTCCTTCTTTTCTGTCCTCAAATCACACACTGAATAAACTGAGGCACAAAATTCAGCATAGCAGTGGATCCTTTATTTGGAAGATGTAACAGCAGATCAGCGATAATGCACATGAGCCGATAACACTTGACACTAGAGACCAAGAAAAAGACCAAGACGCAACAAACACAATGACACAACGAGCGGCTAAAATTCAGAAAAGCAATCCGAAAAGAAAAATTGGGGGCACAAAGGGTTATAGAAAAGTGGAAACGATAATAACAAATATTTTTGTAGGGCAATTTTCTGGAGCTTTAGGACGAACGACACAAACTAAACTAGGGTAAAGGTGAACCTGACGGAGAACTTGACTGATTACCAGTTGATAAGACCTAGGTGGCCGATCTTCCGTCAGGTAAAGATAACTCTCATTTTGGGCGGAGTGAAACACACCGATCCGACTTCAAGTCAGCAATTCGAACCCTGCAATCTTAGCACCATGACTCCTCTGGTTATCAACCTCACCAAGAAGGCTAATCCCTGCAAGCGTAACGAAGAACACAAGCAAGAACTTGAAAGAATGCAGCTCTCAATTTTGGTAACAATATGCGCATGAATGATTAGGCACACAAGTTGGGGTTCTACCAACCGAAGACGGCGACTGTTCAAAAACGAATTGTTCTAAAGCAAGACCCCAAACCCTAACAAAGACAGAGGCTAATGAATTATAGAACTCAGGGTCATGGATGACCCCCTGCTCACGCCCCGTAATGGGCTTGATGACAATACACGGCCCAAAGGCCAAAAGACGGTGACGCAACACCGGGACAGTTTCCGGATGCCACATTGTTCGGATGATTACTGACGACTCTAGATGGATTTGGCCCTCAAACCAACGCTATTGGAAGCTCTATAAAATCTTCTTTCCAGCCATATGTGGACCGTCGAAATCGGACTCCGTATGTGGCCTGGGCGTCCGTTTTACCGAAGATAGCTCTTTGACTCCCGAGGTGGACTCGAACTCGAGTTGTAATGGGCCTCTACGTAGCTTTACCGACCCTTGATGATCTTCTAAGGTGGTGGCCAAGGGGAAGGACGTCCTTGGGCATCTTTCAAGTCCTTTCCATATGTTTGGGGGCATGCTCCAACTGGGGTCTGGATCCGATGTGTGAATAACAAGCCTACGATGGCACTGTAATGATGCATTTGTACCTTCAGTCAAATAATGACATGTACATGTGGAACCAAGTGAATTGTATAAAAACTCATGATGCAAATGAGGAAACAAATTCACCTTGTGATGAATGTTCATATCTGATGGTTTTATGTCCTCATCAATCACGCCACAGGGAGAAAAAAAATGTGAGATCCTTGCAAATGAAATCATCCATCCTCCAAATCATGAACCCAGAGACCGAAAAATGGTAGATCCAAGAAGTTTGTTGAACTATGCGAAAATCACAAGAAACACCACCCAAGACCGATTGCAGAATAATTGCAACTGAATCAACATCAAGATGAATTGCAGAATGAGAAAATGAGGCCACCAAGAGGAATTCACCAGCCACACACAGGGAAGAGACATTGGCGAAAGGTCCAAACCGATCATAGACGATGTCCTGGAAATCCAGGCCTGAAGGCACAGCCATGGCACTTCAATTGGAAGGGCCAGCAGCCGCAGCAACGGCATCGAAGAGGATCGCCGGAGGAGCACCAGCGTCGCCCGAGAGTCGCCATCTTGTTTGTCAAGGTGTATATATTTTTTAATTATGTTCCATTTCAATATGTGTTTGTTCCACTGCTTTTTTTTATCACGATATACATGCAGATACCAGCACACGGACACGTTAAACCAACCTCCACGAAGGTGACCAAGCAATTAGATCTTGAGATTGATAGTCACTGCAAACATTCCGTTATTGATTGACATAGCCATTAATATCTAGAATTAAATTCAAAAAATTCAAATACCCATGTGTTGGCGCTCCTTAGTGGCACACTTTTAGTGACATCTAAGTGGAGTTTTTGGACTAATTCAGATACTAATCCTCTACTTGGCACATAAAATAACCTCGTTCTCACATATGCACATATTTTTGGAGGATTCTTGTTTATGCAGGTTTTGAGTTGTAAATGAGCACTTTTGGACAAGAACGAGATCATGTCCGACCACCAAGGATATGCACGGGCAAAGGCTTGTAAGACACACTCGGATGACTTCGGGATCGGAGCAAATCCAGCGGACATATCAAAGAACCAATGCTATCTCAAGGCAAACGACGTCATAAGGCCCACATATGTGAAGGATATAAGCAAGCCAAGTTGCAAGGAGTGTATACACGAAAGATGAGACCGAACCGAGCCAAAAAGAGGCTAGGCCGTAGGCCTAGGGGGCCACTAGCTTGCTGCCCCAAGCTGTTTTGAGGCGGTTCGGCCTCCCCTTCGAGCTAGGGCTTCCTCGGATTATTTAAAGCTAGGACTATGAAGGAAACCCATATCAAATTTTGATCAGAGAGCCACCGAATCGGGTGACACACGCTGGAAGAAGCCAACAACCATCATCCTCGAGGTTGCCTAGGAGATGGCTTAGGCTGGACCCTAGCCGCCATGTTTGGCCCTATGAGGTGAAGCCATGGTGGGATTCCAGAGCCATGCTTTGAGTTCATAATGGCATATGTACATTAATGGTGATATCAATCTAATCTTGTATTGTTACTTTGATCTTATAAGATGCATGCTTTATCTCATATGTCTAGCTAGCTTTTGATTAGATATAATTGTGGTGATTAGTCTATAAGTTTAGCTAACATATGTTCTTAATAGATTATCGTGGTGATTAGTTTAAGTCTTGCGGATACATCTTAGCGGTGCTTGGGAAGTCGGTGGTTGATTACCCTCGTGTGGTGACAACATGCGGGAGGGACAAGGTCGGCGGAATGTGTATTGAGGATCATGTCCCCCTAATCGGTTCCCTTTGCTTGATGATTGACTACCCCTAGTGTTGTGTGACGAGTGTGGGAGGGAAAGACATCGGCTTATGGAACTTTTGTGGGATCATGTTCTCTTATTGGAGTACGTGATAGGTTAGGTTATCACTTAGGCTGGAGTTGCAATGAAGAAGATAGTGGGATCGTGCTACCGAAGGTCGTGCTACCTCGTGGGGGCCGGTTGTGATTACTCGCATTCATCTCAAACAATCACATGTTCAACCCTATATGAGATATGCACTTCATGATAGAATTAGATCTGTTGAGTTAGATAGAAAACCCTAGAAAGTTCAATGTCGATCCACAGATTGATAAAACTTGGAGGAATACTCTAAGGGAAGGGCTACAATGATCCGTGCGCTTGCGGGTTACAACTGACGCATCTAAGGAGCGCCAACACCATGTTACGTTGTGAACAGAACTCGTCAAGCTCATAATTAAACAGGTTTCATATCCATCCTTTAATTTTGTGTAGTAGCAAATTAATGAGCTTAATTACAATAACATAATGGTCCTATTAATTACAGATAGTATTTTTGTCGGATTCAATAGGTATGATATGAAAATTATTATAATTAATTTCATAAAAGATAAAATAGAAACCAAAAGACTGTGATATTAAAGAAGGATGGAGACTGACAATTCGTGTGCACACACTAAATTGCGCAAACACAGATTAATATTTTACATCGCCCAGCTGCTGCATCTGCACTATATTGTAGTCTTATCTATCAGATGACGCCATAAAAGAATGGATGAGATAATCTTCTACTGTATGGCACCAATGCGTGATTACATGCAGTTGGGTTACTGCAAAGCAAAAAGTCCATTTTTGGCCATTCAACTCTTTGCCTCAGTTTGGTTTTGGCCATCGAACTCTAAAACCGGGTATCTTTGTCCATCCAACTATCAAAACCGTTTAAATTTGGCCATCGGACTATTTTGAGTGGTTTAAATTTTTATTTACAATTTAGTCCTTAGATTTGAAAATAATTATTACTTTTTGCTCGTACCTTCGATTTAGGTGATTCTTGTGGTCACGTGTTCCTAACGGTGAGCACTATATTTTAAAGTGATCTTTATACTAGTTTTATCACTATTTCTTATATTATTTTTTGGAGTTGTGTAGAAACAACAATATAAGAAAAGTCAAATATACAATTATAAAATAATATAATCAACATTTTAAAAGATAAAGTTCATCGTTACGAATGCATGACCACTAGAATCACTTAAATCAGACATAGGAGAAAAAAGTAATAATCATTTTAAGATCCAATGATTAAAAAGGACTAATTTAGTGCTTTTTAGTCCTTGGATGTTAAAATGATTACTATTTTTTCTTACATCTCCAATTTAAGTGATAGTAGTGGCTATGCGTTCGTAACGATGAGCTTTACATTTTAAAATGTTGATTATATTATTTTATAATTGTTTATTTAATTTTCTTATATTATTTTTTACACAAAATAATATAACAAATAGTGATAAAATAGCATAAAGATCATTTTAAAAGATACTGCTTGCTGTTAGGAACACGTGCCTGTAAGAATCACCTAAATCGGAGGTACGAGCAAAAAGTAATGATCATTTTAAGATCTAAGTACTTTGTAAATAAAAAAATTAAAACCACTCATCAAAACAGCCGATGGCCAAATTTAAACGGTTTTGATAGTTGGATGGCCCAAGATATCTGGTTTTAGAGTTCGATGGCCAAAACCAAAGTGACGCAAGAGTTGGATGGCCAAAAATAAACTTTTTCCTACTGCAAAACACCAACTGTGTCCAGCAATTTTATTTCAGCTCAACTCACACTACCCATGTGCATGCTCTCTTTATAAAACAAAAAAAAACCATGCATGCTGCAGGAAGCTGCTTAGCTAGTTGGAATCAAATAAAACATACAACACGCATGCTGCATGAGAATTTCTTAAAACTAGCCTCGTTAACAAGATGCGGTAAACCACATGGCTCCATAAAAGGAAAAGGTTCAAGCGATCTTGTACTATCTTGCGCGATCACATATTCTAAGACTGACGCAGTTTGATTACTATAAAATACCAATGCTACGCTGTACATACATTTATTTGGAGTCAACTAAGAAGTCACAAATATCCATGCAGACCATTGGAAACTGTTTTTCCAGTTCAGATCAAGTAAAATGTAAAGTAAGCATGCTGCATAAGAAATTATTAAATAAACTTAGTTGACCAGATTTCCATAAACCACATGGCCTACCAGCCTAGCAGGCCATGAGTAGGGATCGCAACGGGTCCCGTTTCCCGATTCCCCACGGGGAATTCATCCATTAGCAGACGGGAATGGTACAATTTTGATCCCCACGGAAAATTAAACAGGGTCAGACTTGTCCCCGTCGGGGATGGCGGGGGCGGGGATGATCCACCGTCCCCCGTCCCCGTTTCCCCGCGACCCCGTTAGCAGAGCCACATCTGAAATTCAGCCCAACAGCCCATCATACTGGAAGCCCAATACAACTGTATAAAAGCGAATATAAACCCTAACTTTCCTAACAGCCCATCATACTTGAAGCCCAATACAACTGTATAAAAGCGAATATAAACCCTAACTTTCCTTCCCTCAGTTTCCTTTCTTCCTGCCTTCTTTCCATCCGCCGCCGCCACTGCTCGCTGGGCACGCAGGCGGCTCTGCGTCTTGGTCGCTGCTGCCACGCTCCGCTGCCGCCGCTGTGAGCACGCGACCCATCTCCTTGTCTCCCGTCAGCGCATCATCCACACAAGATGGAATCGACCATTCGCCGCAAACCGTCCACCAGAAGCGAGCCCGTGCGCCGTGCTGCACCTGCGCAGGCCCCAGGAGGCAACCACGCCACGCAACTGCACTGAGTGTTGGCGTTGTGCTGTTGCAGTTCAGTTCCAGTGTTCTTTTGTCCTCTCGCTTCTGTGTTTGCTCGTGATGTGAAATTTCTCTAGAAAAGCTATGTGTCGTGAGCTGTTCAAGAAAGCATTCATAGCACTTATGCCAACTATTTTCTTTCGATCTAGTAAAAAAGTTTCAAATCCCCATCCGAATCCGTTGAATGAATCAAGCTCATAGATTCAATACGTGACAAAATAAACGGGGGCGGGTTCCCTGCAGGAACTAATTCCCCGCCCGGGGACGGGGATGGGAGCAAAACGTCCCCCGTGACCACTCGCGGAGACGGGGACGGGGTGTCGTCCCCCGACGGGGAATTCCCCGTTGCCATCCCTAGCCATGAGGGGTGACAGAAAGCAGACAAGACAGAAACAGACAAGACAGAAACAAAGAGAGAGGGTGGTATTGGTTTACCGTATCTTAAAAAAAAATAGTAATGGTATACATGAAAGAAGTCTGATGGGAGAAGTACTGGAGATCAGTGGAATTATTCACATGAACATGAGAATATATTAAGTATTAAATTTGTAAACTATATTATAAAAACAATAAGTACCACAACAAAAAATATAGCCTTTAGTCCCAAACAAGTTAGGGTAGCTTAGAGATGAAACCCAAGAAACAAAGATTAAGATGCATGCACGTTGATAGCTTGTTTCCAAGAGCTACAATCTAAAGCTACCTCTTTGGAAATATTTCACTCCTTGAAATCTATTTTCACCGACTGGTCCCAAGTCAAGTTTGCTCTTCCTCTACCACTCTTTACATTACCGACCCACTTTAGAACACCACTACTAGGGCTGGGCAGAAAAAACCGAGAACTGAGAACCGAACCGAAAGAACCGGAATCGAAAGAACTGGAACCGAGAATTTTGGTTCGGCTCTCGGTAACTATTCTGTGGGAACCGAACTTCTCGGTTCGGTTCGGCTCGATTCTCGGTTAACCAAGGGGAACCGATGCAGCCCATCAATAGCCCAACACTGCCGACCCAATAGCCAGGACTTATATAAATAGGGAAAAAAATGAAAACCCTAACCCTACCCTCCGACACCCCGTCCCAGCCGCCAGCCCCTCCCTCTCCCCGTGTCCTCCCCGAGCCCAGGCGGCCAGCGCGGCGGCGGCGGCGGCGCCTCCCCTCCTCCCGGACTCCTCCACGCGCCTCGGCCCCTGCTGCCCGAGCCCAGGCGGCCAGGCCCTACGCGCGGTGGCGCTCCTCCCCGAGCGTAGGTGGCCAGCGCGGCGGCGGCGCCTCCCCTTTTCCTGTGCACCGGCGGCTGCGCCTCCCCTTCTCCTGGAGCCAGCGGCGGGCGGCGGCAGGCGCCTCCCCTTCTCCTAGAGCCAGGACGCCAACCACCACTGCCACGGACCGGCGGCCCACCTTTTGCTTCTGAATCTCGTTGATTCCTTGTGCTTTGTTGTCGATCTATGATGATTCCTTGTGCTTTGTTGTCGATCTATGACATGATTTTGTGATTGCTTTTCAATTTGTGCTTCAAACATTGCTTCGATCTACAATGAATTTGTGTGATTTTGAGATTTCTCTCCCCCTCCCCTTCCACCGGTTTTTGCCCCTTCACTGTTCGGTTAGTTCGGTGAGAACCGAAACCGAACCGAAAGAACCGAGGACCGAAGTGCTCGGTACCGAGATATGCAAAGAACTGATCGGTACCTACTTTGTAGGAACCGAATCCCCTCGGTACTTTCGGTTTGGTTCGGTTAGTACCGAATGCCCAGCCCTACCCACTACACACAGACGCCTCATGAGGCCTCCATTGGATATGCCCAAATCATATCAGACGGTGTTGGGTCAATATCTCCTAAATTGGTGCCACCATAACCTTCTCCCGGATATGTTCGTTCCCATGTCAATCCCTTCTTGTGTGCCCGTAAAATCACCGCAACATCCGCATCTCTGCTACACTCAGGTGCTGGGTACGTTGCCTTTTAGTAGGCCCACATTACCTTTTAGCTTTTTTGGCGCCCTACTGTCGCAGAAAATGCCAAAAGCTTGATGCCATTCAACCAGCCAGCCAAGATTATGTGCTTAACATCTTGGTCAATGTCTCTATCAAAACTGTAAATAAAGAATCTAGTTTGATATTTAATATACTATGATGTCAGAAACCGAACTACAGCCCCCATTTGATTTGAATCGGTGAGATAAACAGAATCCAGATAATGGAATGTTGCTATGAGAATCTAGACTCCGAATAGCAAAAATGTACTGTGTTTGGATCACTGGATTATAATATATATAGTGAGTATGAAAAGTAGATTATCAGAATCTGGATCGTTGGATTTTTGAAATCCCTAATAGAATTCATGATTATTTTCACAAGACCACATAATTTGTGATCCAAAAGGCAGCTTATACATACCAATATCATGCATATTCGATTACATTAAACTAGTAGAAAGTTTGATAAATAAACAGCCACATCTATATGTTCATAATAAATATTTAAATTGTTTTATGATGCACAATTTTACCATGTTCAATCATGAATGAAGCATACATTTCTTCCGATTACGTAGATGCTCCAGCCTACTCTGAAAGAAAAGACAATGCTAACCATGGATGGAGCCGACGCTGGTGAGCCTTGGTTGACACGTGGACTGTTTTCTCACCATGGCCGGCTAGCCCTTCTGTCATGAGCCAAAACATATACTCTAAACAAAAACACGACCCCAGGTTTTTTTTTACGGTAGTACCGTCCGCCTTCACCAGCGGACTCTCCATAGTTTATCTTCCAAACTTGACAAATAACTATGTTGATTTGTAACTCTTTTTTAGAGGCTGGAATAGAAAATTCTCTTTTTTACATAATCCCATATATAACTCTGAATACATTTGGCATTGTGTACGCAGATGCACATTTATTGTAAGCATGACATAAGGAAGCAATTTGATCAAAACAAGGGAAAATTAACTAATTAATAAATATGCTTCCGCAAACACATAATCCAAGTGCAACGGGGCGGCCTTCCTCATCCTTCAGTATGCAAACCAAAATGATAACATAAACATGTCTTATCACCCCAAAATCCACCAACACTCTGGGATGCTACTAAAACATACCAACAATAGTTGCACTTCAATAAATATAAAAAATCAGCAGCATCTTTTCTGTATATAAAAGCAACACGGAAGCAATGACAAGGATATAAATCATATAAGCACCACATTCGAATAAACGGCATCCTTGATAAAAGTATGAGTCAACCAGAATAAAAATTCAACAATCACACATCACTTTAAGCATAAACATCGATCCTTCAATGACAAACGTTAATAAGATTAACAAAGGGTTCTATAAATGATGAAATGTGACGTGAGCTAATCCCTCTTTCCCTTATAGCATTCATCAAGAACGTGGAATGAGTAAAGCAAGAGTGAGATAAAAATCTCAGCAAGCAAATTGTTTTGACAGATTATTTCAACCACAAGTTCAATTAAACATCAGTTTAAAATATCATGAAATAAAGATTATACAATGCTGCATATAAGACCACTTGACCTCCAATATAACATATCTTTTTATTCACTTCCATGCAAAAAGAATGCATATGGATGCAATGTCATGACCACTTGTACATCGCACCCCTCCTCGGGCAACACACGATGTGTACCGGTATAATTGCAACCATAGAATTGCAACAAATTTCAATGCGAATGAGATGCTATGCTCATGATATGCCTCATATGTCTCATAATGAGAAAAAAAATTCTTTATAACCACAACCTCAACTTCAATTATAATGGAGATAAGACAATAAACTTCGAGCGGATAAATTAGAACAAGACATAAATATCTTCCATTTAGCATAAGTATTCAGATTATAATTAAAGTGGTAATATTTTGAATATTAAGTTTTAGGTGATAAAAATAACCAGTCAAAACAGTAGCAAACCACCGCTACATTCACTTGCCTTCGATGAGGATCAAAAGAAAGCGAGTTAGGCATGATCTGAAGGTGCACCACCTGTTAATAAATATATTTTATTACCACACAAATATACATGTAAAATAAAGACATCAATCAAAGCGTTCCTACGCCCGAACCCAACGTCCTCACATTAAAACACACCATTCTAGTCAAAACAACAGCACTGTTAATTATCTTTTATGTACACATTAATTATAACCACAAAAAATTATCATTGTCTACCATATGAAAGTTAACTTCAAATAATGCGTCTTCATAATTGTACTTAAAAACAGAAAACATCATTAACATCGCCTAATCTTCAGGTTAACCTTAGACTGAAAATCTGACAGCCGCTGCACAACATCCCCAATCAAACAGATATAACTGGAGCTCAAAAATTCGTATGAATGTGATCTTTAACAATATGGAAAGGCTGAATTCTAATTATGTCGTTTAGATTTCCTAATCTTCAAGGGAACACAAACTGCACAGAATTACGGGACTGAAAAAATGCCTGAATAAAACATCAATTTCTCCCTGACCACAAATCCGATTATGGAGTTCTTTACGCCTATAAAGACTTTTTTTTTGATGCTACGAAGATCAGGTAAAACGGCCAAAATCAAAAATTATACAGATCAACAACGTGCTGAGAACAGCGACGTGGGTAGAACCTAAACCCTAGCCCTCAATGGCGACGAACACCATTACACGCTGGTGCTAAAACATCCAAAACCTTAGGGAACCATGATTAGAGCAGGGGCATGGCTTACCTAGGGTTTCCCCTTCGGAAAGAATAGGGCAATGGTGATGGCAATGATCCCCTCTTCTCTTCTCTTCTCCTCTCCCGTCTCTTTCTCCTTCTCTTCTCTTCTCTTCCCTTCCATTCTCCCTTCTCCCTTCTCCTTTAGCTCAGGTCAGGGGCGATAGGAGGGAGGGGGAAAAACACGAAGGGAGGGAGAGGGGCGACGTAAAAGTTATGGAGAAATCACGGAGGGAGGGGGGCGACGTAGGGAGGGGGAAATTCACGGTAGACAGGTTGGGTTGGGTTGGACTTGGACTTCATTACTCTTTGCGAATTAGGCCTATGCGATGGCCGGGTTCAGTCAAGTTAGCCCACAAAGAAATCAAAACTTTATTTATTTTATTTCTTTATTAAACTCTAGGTGTTACATTGTACCCCACCTTAAAAGAATCCGTCCTCGAATTCTGCCGTTTCTACAACAAAGCAAATATCAAAGAAAAAAATGGAATGTACATAAAACTCACCGGCCACGAAAAGATATGGATGCATCTTGCGCATCTGCTCCTCAAGCTCCCATGTAGCTTCTCGCTCAGACTTATTAGTCCATAGAACCCTCACATATTTAATAGTTCTCCTCCTCAAAACACGCTCTAATGATTCTAAGATACGCACAGGGCGACACTCCATAGTCAAGTCCTACTGCACCATGATCGGCTTTAACTCTATCTGTTGATCTGGATCCCTTAGATACTTCCTCAACATGGAGACATGAAAAACATTGTGCACACCCTTCATAGACTCGGGCAACTGCAAGCGATAAGCCAAACTGCCCACTCGAGCTATGATATCAAAAGGTCCAATATACCTTGGACTAAGCTTCCCTTCCACACTGAAATGCACAATGCCTTTTGTAGGAGATACTTTCAGAAGAACCTGATCTCCTATTGCAAATTCCAATTCTTGTCTCCTCTTGTCAGCATAGCTCTTCTGACGGCTCTAAGCGGTCAATAGATTTTGCCGTATTTCTTGTACTTTCTCAGCTATCTGTTGAATCCAATCGGGACCAACTAAAGACCTCTCCCCTAGATTTCCCCAACACAATGGTGAGACCCACCGTCTACCGTATAAAGCCTCATATGGTGCCATCTTTAATACTAGCATGATAGCTGTTATTATAAGAAAACTCAACTAAAGCTAGATGATCCTCCCAATTACCTTTCCAAGAAAGGACACAAGCACGAAGCATATCTTCTAGAGTCTGAATTGTCCGCTCTGACTGACCATCGGTCTGTGGGTGGAATGCAACACTAAGAGAAAGTTTCGTACCCAAAGCACTATGAGGACTCTCCCAAAACTTGGACACAAATTTAGAATCCCTATCTGAAACAATGGACTTAGGCACCCCATGGAGCCTTATCACTTCTTTCATATATAAAGGAACCAATTCTTGTGCCGAATTAGTAGTCTTCATTGGAATGAAGTACGCCGACTTAGTGAGTCAATCCACCACAACCCATATAGCATCTCTACCTCGAGGAGAACGAGGTAAACCAATCATAGAATACATAGTAATATGCTCCCACTTCCATTCTAGCATCTCTAAAGGTTTTAATAACCCTGCAGGCCTCTTGTGCTCGGCCTTCACATGTTGGCACACATCACAAGCTATCACATATTTAGCAACTTCAACCATCATTCTCTTCCACCAAAAAGTCTGCTTCAAGTCCCTATACATCTTGGTCTCACCAGGATGGATCGTATAAGGAGTCTTATGTGCCTCTCTTAAAATATCCATCTTCACATCTGATTTTTGAGGTACACAAAGGCGCCCTCTGAATCAGACCACATCATTCTCATTAATACTAAATTCCTGATGTTTGCCATCACCCATCCTCTTGCGAACCTCCGGAATCAAGAGATCATGTTGTTGAGCTTCACACACCCTCTCAAGAATGGGCGATTGTATAAGCAAGCGAGTTTCCTCCCTAGCGGTGCCCGCATAACACAAAGAGATGCCCATACGGTCCAAATCCGCAATTAAGGGCATTGCCACTTTAGGAACACCAGTCCTACTAAGAGCATCAGCCATTGTATTTGCCTTCCCTGGATGATACTGGATAGTTAGCTCATAATCACTTATCGACTCATGTTTAACTCTTTCTGAGTGAATATGTATTTGAGAATCTTGTGATCAGTAAACATGTCACAAGGCCCACCATTAAAATAGTTACTCCAAGACTTCAAGGCAAACACCACAACTGCTAACTCTAGATCATGAGTGGGGTAATTTCTCTCATGTTTCTTCAACTGCCTAGAGCCATAAGCAATCACCTTGCCATCTTGCATCAACACACAACCAAGGACAATACGAGAAGCATCTGTGTACACCGTGTCACGCTTGCCACTCTCGGGGAAGGTCAAAATCGGAGCATTCACCAGCTTATCCTTTAGTGTTTGAAAATGTAACACCCAGATTTCCAAGAAACTCGAATGCTTCCATATGTGTGCCCAGGATGTCTACAGAACACATATAGATTACAAATATGGATCACAGAGAACACAATGCTCGAATAAAATAGTTTACATTAGAGTTTAACACAAGACAATCTTCACAAATAATACAGCGAAAGTCTTATTATTAATAAACGTTTCTTAACTAAGTAGAGCCTCAAGTCCACAGGGATACCGACTGGTTGAACACAGCCAGAAGTACGGCATATCCTCTGGAAGCTCAGCAAGCGACTGGTCATTCACTTCTCCATCTGTTATCCATCTAGAATTTTGTTGAATAGTTGCAGGTGTAAGTAAACCATCTTACTTAACAAGTATAACACGGGTTATGCAAGAACAAAAGGCTTGACACGTTTAAACTGCACTAGCACTTTTAGTTGTTTCATTTTATTATCATCCAACTTACTACATATGAGTAGAACCCAATTATGAACCCAATAATAATATATAAGTAACTATAAAATATACCAACATCAACCACTAACAACATCTTCTAATAACAAAGGATTCATGCCGCTCGTAACCGTGAGCACGACTATCATGATAGATGTACACTCTGCAGAGGTTTCGCCCTTTACCCGCCGGTCACATAAATCCAAAAGAACTTATGTTACGAGGACTTTTACAAAACACCCTAACAAGCACAGTAGCCCCTTTGGTTTAGCATAGGCAGCATAACCCAAGGCATCGAGATTGACATACGCTCAGGGCGCAATGTGAGGGGGTCAATGGCGTCCGGAGCGAGAGCGTAATCATCGCAACGTGTGAAGTTGCCGTACAACGGGCGCTTACATCACGGGACTATGCCTAACGAGACATAGCCAACGGATAAATCTGTCCTCGATGGATCAAACTATACTCTCACCCATGCTCCCCACATACGCCTTTCGGTAACCACTAGCGAGCTAGAGACGTACAAGCTAATTATCCAAGACCAGAGCCATTATAGTTCCAATGGCAGCGAACAAGTTCTTGGGTTGCCGCTTTAAGAACCGGACCTTACAGAGAGACATTAGAACAAAGCACGAAGCACATGCTCTAATTCCCTAGACCAACCTTAAAGAGACACTAGAGCAAAGCACAAAGCACATGCTCTAGCTCCCCGAATCATGTTGCTAAAAAGCATCTTTTAACCATTATTGAAGTGAACCATTAATTCAATATTAACATTTAAATTAATGTTGTTCGCAGTGCGTAACAAATACTAACCATAATGCATAAAACCCTGGGTAAACAAGGAATAAGGTAAAGACTAGGAACAACCTTAATGTAAAGCCATATTAGACACGTGCACATGAACGTATTATTAAATAGTGAATAGGTAACCGGGATTGTCCGTGTTATACTTGCCTTCCTCTGCGAACTGCTGCTGCTACACCTGCTCCTCGTAACCTTGATCGTTGCCGAACTCGAACGGCTCGTCAACTACTCACATCAATCACCACACAAGCATCCACACATACATGCAAACAAGATAATTAATTAGAATAGTATACCAATCATAAACAAATGATGAAAAGAAGGCTTTAGATCTAAAGTACGCTTTACTACGAACATGTGAGCATGAAAATTACTCAAATCGGAGTTAAAACGAAAAAACTACGCTTAAAACGGGCTCTACGGGCTTGCTGGTGAGAGTTCTAGGCTTTCAAGGGTGTTTTTGAAAGAAACCAGAGACCTAAAACATAATTTCGTAAAAACCCCGAGGTCCTATGAGTAAAAGCATCATCTAGGACGGCGGCCACTATTTTTCAAAAGAGTAGGGGCTAAAACTAAAGCAAAAAGACCTAGATCTAATTATGTTTGAACTACGCTGGACTGCGAGTTGATTTCCAAACACAATGGGGGCTCCTTTGCAAAATTGCCACGGCTGACCGGTATGGGCTCGGGTTGACCAAATCTCAATCTGATCTGGATCATTGGATCACGATCGAACGGCGGTGGGCACTCTGGGCGGCTCGGCTCGCCGGCGTTGGCGGCACCGCCCGTTCCCGCGGTGAAGGTTCGCCGGGGATGGTTCGGGGAGAGGCTAAGGTGCACCGTTTTGAGGGATTCAAGGCCTGGGAGAGAGGGGACATTGCAAGGGTCTTGTTTGTGCGACGGAGAGAGCTGGCGACGGGCGGCTGCGGCTCGCGAACGACGACGAGGTCGTGCGTGCGCGTTGGAGCAGAAGAAAGAGGAGAAAGAGCTCGGTGAACTCCTCAGCACACGACGAAGCTCCTGGGCGACTCCTTGAAGGCAATGCGACGGCGTAACGGCAGATTGGCGCTGCGATGACGCGGCTAGGGTTGCGGCGGCAGGCTCGGCTAGGGTTTTGGGCGAGGGCCTCAAGGGCTGCGGCGGCGCTTTTATAGGGCGCAGGGGGACCTCGGCGTGCGCGCCAAGCCAGGGAAAAAGATGGTGCGGGCGTGGACTCCTACTAACCTGGTTCAGTTTGGGCGCCGGCCGTCGCGAGGTAGGGCATGACGGGTGGCCCCCGCTCGTTAGCGACTGAGGAAGTGAGGGGGAAAGCGGGCCAGCGCGGCTGCTGGGCCGGAGTTGGCTGGGCCGCGCTAGCTGGGCCGGGCTGCTGCGCTTAGGGAAAAAGGAGAGAAGGAATGGGCCAGCTGGGCTGAAAGGGAAATAGAAAAAGAGAGGGAGAAAAAAAAGGTTTTTCTTTTATTCAAACACTCATTTGAATTCAAAATCAAATTTGAATTCAACAATCAAAAGAAATGCACCAGCATGAATGCAACAATAATGTTTCTAATCCCGATGTTTGCTTTTATTTTGTTCAAAGATTTTATTTTCCCTATATTTTTATGAGCAATAAGTCTTAAGAGCATATTTAATTCACTAAATTTATTAAGACATTTTTAGGATGTTACAAACCTACCCCCTTAGGATGAATCTCGCCCTCGAGATTCAGACGTGGATTGGAAGAGATGTAGATATTCTGCCTTGAGATCATCCTCCCTTTCCCAGGTTGCCTCATCCTCTGTATGTCGATCCCACTGAACCCTGCACATACGTATCGCTTTGTTTCTGGTAACCCTCTCCGACTCCTCTAAAATCTTGATCAGATACTAAGTAAGATCCTCCTGCACATTCAACTCTTCTAACGAAATCTGTTCCTTTGGCACCCGTAAACAATTCTTTAGCTGGGACACATGGAACACATCATGCACCCCTGCCAACTTCTCTAGTAGCTCGAGCTGATAGGACACTTCCCCTCTCTGTTCCAAAATCTTGAACGGTCCGATATAACAAGGTGCTAACTTGCCTTTGACAATGAATCTCTTCACACCTCTCATTGGTGACACCTTGAGATACACATAGTCACCAATTTCAAAGCTTAGATCTCGGCGCCTCACATCTGCGTAGCTTTTCTGCCTTGCCTGAGCCACCCTCAAATTCTGCCTGATCACCTACACTTGGTGTTCTGCCTGCTTCAAGATCTCGGGTCCAAATACCTTGCTTTCCCATGTCTGATTCTAGAACAACGGTGTCCTACACTTCCTCCTATACAAAGCCTCGAACGGTTACATCTTGAGACTCTGTTGATAGCTGTTGTTGTACGAGAACTCTGCATAACACAGACTTTTATCCCAACCTTTCCCATACTGTAATGCACATGCCCTCAACATATCCTCTTATATTTATTTGTCCTCTCAGTCTGACCGTCAGTCTGCGGATGGTAAGCTGAACTGAAGTGAAGCTTCGTATTCATAGACTCATGTAACTTTATGCCAGAAGTGTGAGGTAAATTGACTGCCTCGATCTAACACTATTTTCTTTTGTACCCCATGCAAGCACACAATCCACTCCATATACAACTCTGCTAGTCTGGCACTGGAATATGTAGTCTTTACCGGAATGAAATGAGCCACCTTAGTCAATTTGTCCACAATTACCCATATCGAGTCGTAACCTTTCTGTGTGCGGGGCAGACCTGTGATGAAGTCCATACCCACTTCCCATTTCCACTCTGGTATTCTCATAGGCTGAAGCAAACCTATCGGTCTCTAATGTTCGGCCTTGACCCTCTGGCATACATCGCAAAGAGCTACATAGGTTGCGACATCTCGCTTTAAACCATACCACCAAAATCTCTCCTTGATATCCAAGTACATCTTGGTACTTCCCGGGTGAATGGAGTACGCTGAATCATGTGCCTCCCGTAAGATAACATCCTTGATCTGCTGATGATCTGGCACCACTATTCTGTCACCAAACCACAGTCCCCTGATCATCCAATAGGAATCCTGGTGCTTTATCTATCCCAATCTTCTTGATCTCCTCATCCTATAACAGACCTTTCCTGATCTCACGTTCCAATGTTGGCTCCACTTCTAGCTCGGTCACATTGGCTGCCATACCCAAACTCAATCGTTCGAAATCCCGACTAAGTTCATACCTGCAAGCACATTCACATAGCTCTTCCTGCTCAAGGCATCTACCAACAGATTAGCCTTTCCTGGATGATAATGAATCTCCAGCTCGAAATCGTGATCTTTCCTAACCATCGGCATTGCCTCATGTTTAACTCGGCTTGCGTGAACACATACTTGAGACTCTTGTGATCGGTATAAATATCACACTTGTGCCCAATCAAATAGTGTCTCCAGATCTTCAAAGCGTGAACCACAGCTGCCAATTCTAGATCACCTCCTTGCCTGATGGCGCCTACAAAGACACTGTCTTCCAGAAACACGAAATAACCGCACGATACTGAGAAAGCCAATCCATACCCAGAATGACATCAAAGGACTCAAGGGAAATCACCACAAGGTTACCAAAAAAGGTCTCATCAGCAAGGGATATGGAGCAACCCGGACAAAATGAATAACTAGAAATAACACCTTCAGCGGAACTGAAAACAATAGATTGGCTAATTCTCTACACAGAAAGTCCAGCACGAGCCAGAAAATCCTCCGAGACAAACGAGAAACTAGCGCCAGTGTCAAAAAGAGCATGTGCATCAAAAGAATCAACTGAGATAATACCTGTCACCACATCCCCAAGGTTTCTGCCATCAGTAGAGGGCAAAGAATACACTCCGGGAACACCAGCAGAGGAAGAAGCGCACGGTATACCACTAGTGGGAGTAGAAGTCCAAGGAAGTGAAGGTGCTGTAGGAGCCATAGGCTGAGGTAGCTGCAGTGCACCAAACTGAGGCGCCGAAGGAGTAATCGGTGCTGAACCAGGGGCTATCATGTACTGAGGATAGAATGGTGTAGACAAGTTCTGCTGAGTGGGTGGCACTGAAAATTATTGCTGCGTAACCGTCAACATGTTGGTAGTGCCACTAGAAGCTAAAGAAGACAATGGCGCTCCCAACACAACTTCCCATTGGGATTCTTCCGGCATACCACTTTCCCATGATTATGGCCACAAATAGAGCAAGTGCCACTCCAGTGACACTGCTCGACGGTGCGCATCACCACAACAGAAACAGACCATGCCCATACTAGGCTTAGGAGTAGCCTGATACTGCACACTACCTCCTCCAGAAGAACCATACTGTGTGGACTTGCCGCGGTATGGATGATGATAATGGGACTTTGCCTTCTTATGAATAGGGCCACCTGACTGGCCCTTCTTATCCTCATGATTGCGAGACTGATCAACACCTGAAGGCTTCATCTCATTAGTGTACTGATGTTGCATCTCCAGACCTAGAGCTTGTTCCACAGTAGTGCGGAAATCTACTAATGGAAAAGCTCCCAAAGTGTGCCTGATGGAAGGCCTCAGACCTTGACGAAACTGACTTGCCTTCTCTACCTCATTTTGCGCCACATGTGGAACAAAGCGCACAATATTATTAAAGCCCACCTCATACTCAACCACGGTTTTCTTATCTTGCTTATAATTATACAGATCAATCTTCATTTTCTCAAGAAATGTCGCTGGGTAGAACCTCCTCTCAAACTGCATGACAAAGAAATGCCATGTTAAAGACCCTGCCACTGGATTAGCAGATTGCACACCTCTCCACCAAGTCTGTGCCTCTCCCTTCAGCAATTGTGTCCCATAGCGAACACGGTCCCCATAAGCCACATCAAAGACATCCATCTTATCCCCCACATAAGCTAGCCAGTCCGCTGCATCAATCGGAGAGCCACTACCATCAAAACAGTCCTGCTTCAGACCAACCCACTGCATCAAGGAAATCCCACTGACAGGGACCGGACCAGCAAGGGGGACATAACCACCAGTTGAAATAGCACATCCAGTGGGGACAACACCTCTAGTACCGCCACCGCCAACTGCAGTAGCAGTAGTAGCGCCAGCTGCAGCTTACCTCAAGGTTGCCAACTCTTGCTGCATTGCCAGCGTCGCCGCAACCATTCTCTTTTGCTATTGACATCCTGATTATTGGCCGCTTCATTGCTAACCACATTACTATCTCCCACATTATTATTGGCCACTGGCTGATCCCGTCTTCCTCTCTTAGGCGGCATACTGCAGCCATCACGATAAACAAACATAAATGCACATTAACTTTAAGTGAAAGTAGTACACCAAATTTGAACATGTCATGGCAATAGGAATGTAAACCATTCAATATTACCCATCCTAAATGTGCAAGTGTGTCCATTTAAATTCTAAATTTACATTGGAGTCTATAACCTAGGCTCTGATTACCAACTGTAGCACCCCAAAATCCACCAACACTCTGGGATACTACTAAAACATACCAACAATAGTTGCGCTTCAATAAATATAAAAATTCAGCAGCATCTTCTTTGTATATAAAAGCAACGAGGAAGCAATGACGAGGATGTAAATCATATAAGCACCACATTCGAATAAACGACATCCTAGATAAAAATATGAGTCAACCAGAATAAAAGTTTAACAATCACACGTCACTTTAAGTATAAACATCGATCCTTCAATGACAAACGTTCAATAAGATTAACAAAGGGTTCTATAAATAAGTGTGGCGTGCAGCTAATCCCTCTTTCCCTTCTAGCATTCATGAAGAACCTAGAATGAGTAAAGCAAAAGTGAGATAAAAATCTCAGCAAGCAAATTGTTTTGATAGATTATTTCAACCACAAGTTCAATTGAACATCAGTTTAAAATACCATGAAATAAAGATTATACAATGCTGCATATAAGACCACTTGATCTGGAATATAACATATCTTGTTATTCACTTCCATGCAAAAAGAATGCATATGGATGCAATGTCATGATCACTTTTACATCGACCCCTCCTCGGGCAACGCACGATGTGTACCGGTACAATTGCAACCATAGGATTGCAACAAATTGCAATGTGAATAAGATGCTATGCTCATGATATACCTCATATGTCTCATAATGAGAAAAAACACATCCACAACTTCAACTTCAGTTATAACCACAACCTCAACTTCAATTATAATGGAGACGAGACAATAAACTTCGAGTGGATAAATTAGGAACAAGACATAAATATCTTACATTTAGCACAAGTATTAAGATTATAATTAAATTATTAAAGTGATAATGTTTTGAATATTAAGTTTTAGGTGATAAAAATAACGAGTCAAAACGGTAGCAAACCACCGCTACATTCACTTGCCTTCGATGAAGATCAAAAGAAAATGAGTTAGGCATGATCCGAAGGTGCACCACCTGTTCATAAATATATTTTATTACCACACAAACATATATGTAAAATAAAGACATCAATCAAAGGGTTCCTACGCCCGAACCCAACGTTCTCACATGAACACACACCATTCTAGTCAAAACAGCAGCACTGTTACTTATCTTTTTTGTACACATTAATTCTAAGCACCAAAAATTATCATCGCCTACCATATGAAATTTAACTTAAAATAATGCATCTTCATAATTGTACTTAAAAACAGAAAATATTATTAACATCAGATAATCTTCAGGTTAACCTTAGACTGAAAATCTGACAGCCGCTGCACAACATCCCCAATCAAACAGATATAACCGGAGCTAAAAAATTCATATGAACGTGATCTTTAAAAATCTGGAAAGCTTATAAAATTTTGGATTACTCTATTTTAGACCCAAAATTCTAATGGCGTCGTTTAGGATTCGTAATCTTCAAGGTAACACAAACTGCACAGAATTATGGGACTGAAAAAGTGCCGAAATAAAACATCAATTTCTCCCTGACCACAAATCCGATTACTGAGTTTTTTATGGATACAGAACGGGCTCTAAATCATCTACAACTCATGTAAAGACTTTTTATTTTTTTAGGCCACGAAGATCAGGTAAAATGGCCAAAACCGAAAATTGTACAGATGAACAACGTGTTGAGAACAGCGACGTGGGTAGAACCTAAACCCTAGCCCTCAATGGCGTCGAACACCATTACACGCAGGTGCTAAAACATCCAAAACCTTTGGGGAACCATGATTAGAGCAGGGGCATGGCTTACCTTGTGTTTCCGCTTCGAAAAGAATAGGGCAACGGCGATGGCAATGATCCCCTCCTCTCTTCTCTTCTCCTCTCCCTTCTCTTACTCCTCTTCTGTTCTCTTCTCTTCCCTTCCCTTCCCTTCTCCCTTCTCCTTTAATTCAGATCAGGGGCGACAGGAGGCAGGGCAAAAAACACGGAGGGAGGAGGAGGGGCGACGCAGGGAAAAAGTTACGGACAAATCACGGAGGGAGGGGGCGACGTAGAGAGGGGGGAAATTCACGGTAGACAGGTTGGGTTGGACTTGGACTTCATTACTCTTTGCGAATTGGGCCTATGCGATGACCGGGTTCAGTCAAGTTGGCCCACAAAGAAATCAAAATTTTATTTATTTTATTTCTTTATTAAATTCTAGTTGTTACAATAATCCCGTATATTGAATATAGCTCATTTTTAGAGGTTGGAATATAGATTTCTCTTTTTTTTACTCAAGGAAATGGGGCACAGGAATGTACAAAGAGGGCATCAATAAATTCAATGTGTACTGGTGAATAATAATAGTATATCGGAAACTCGGTTCCAGAAAGGGAAATCATTAAAATAACAAAAGGAATACATTAGGACCAGTACGAAGATGCACATTTATTTTGAAGGAAATATGAAAAATGTAAGGATGACATAAGAAAGCAAATTGAAGATGAGAAAGCAATATATTAATATGCTTCAGCAAACACATAATCCAAGCACAATGGGAGTGGCCTTCCTCATCCTGCAGTCTGCAAAACAAAATGGTAACAACTATCAGTCACCGGTTTGCATACAGCAGGCACGGTTATACAATGTTAGAACATAAGCAATAATCTTGGGACTAATGTAAACAGCAAGAGCTTAAATTGTACGTTAACCCACCCATCAGCGGACACAAGGTGGTGATGATGTAATCTTCCATACAGCGTTACCAAAATCTGTCGATGGAGGATAGACTATGAACCACGTTCCGTCCTGTGCACTGCCGAGGCCGTTGAGGGTCAAACCTCTGTTGTTGTAGACAAACACTTGGTAAAAGTCGTTGCTAGTTGTGGACTTTGTCTTCGACAGCCACAACTCCTCGAGTGCGGCTCTAGCTGAGTCGGTTGGGCTAGACAGTCCGAGCTGCATGGTTGGTGTTTCACCAGAGATTAGGCAGTCAGGAAAGATCTTTAAGAAATTCTAGGAAATACTCTTACTACATGTGTGTATGGGTTTATGGATTATCGATTCGTCTAGCTAGCTATATATATATACCGGTTGTGCTACGCCAGATGGGATCGTGATGATCTAAAAGGACTGTGCGTTCAACAGCGAAAATGGCAATGGTCCAGTGAGGGACGGTGCCGGGCTTTGTACAGTATACCATTTCTGCACAAGCAATATTGATGACAATTAATAACTGATACAGAGACAGGCTGTATAGATATATAGCACGAACATGCTCGTATATATTCACAAGAAACAGGTGGATCAGGATATAAACCTTACTCCCTCCGTCCCTAAAAGGATGACGCTATGGGATGCGTGCACGTGTTACCTTCTCAACTTTGACTCAATTTGTAGAAAAATATATGTAATATTTATATCTTTAATAAATTTGTTAAAAAACTAGATTCAAATATCTATCTAATGGTACTAATGATGTACTATAAATATTAATATTATTTTATATATAATTGGCTAATGCTCAAAGATGTTGTTTTTATTGGGAAGCGAGAATGACATCTATTTTGGGACAGAGGGGTCTGAGCAGTCATCCGGTACGAGGAGAACTCTGCCGTTGCACACGGCCATGTTCAAACCGGGGTTCATCTTGCAGTATATCTTCACCGGTGGTGGCAAGCTACCTGTAGGAAACAGAGTCGTAAGCAGGTCTCCTTAGTTTGAGCTGCGCTGAGCACAACACACATAAGCAGGGTCGCCCAAACTAGGCCGGCAGCTGCCATTATCTTCGGAGAGAGCGTATCTAGCTTTGGTTGTGTGCTTTGGGTTTGGGTGGTGGTGCCTTCTAAAGGGCTCACCAGCCTCCCTTTTATAGGCGTGCCCCAGCTCCAACATCCCAGGAAGCTCGAGCTTTCTTGGTCAACTTAACGAAGAACTCAATAGAGAAGTGGTTAACCTGGGAGGTAGGGTGGCTAAGAGATGATCCAAAGGATTACCATTGCATGAAACGACTGGGCAAAGACACGGCAGGAAAATGACCTCAAATCTCAAGTTTATCACAACTATCGAAAACATTAATCGGATCAGGTGGATGTCTAAAAGCGGATGTGCTGACCACTCCTATTTTTGTGGTAAAACGAACAGATGATTTAGAAGCTCAGGAGTCAATCCTACAGAAGTAGTAGTTCTCAAAACTATAACATCATGCCATTCTGGTCCCTAGACTCGTAAATGAATATTTGGCTATATACTTAAAAAAGGTCAGGTGTCATCTCACCAAATTTGCAAGTTACATATTTAACTCCCTAACCTTAGTTTCATGTATCATCCTAGTCTATGGAAGTATAATTTGCATATTTAACTATCTAGACTTGGCTTCAAGATGTATGCCATGCACACCTTCGTTCTTTCTGTTATGAATAGCACTTGTATTCATTATAGGGGCACTAGGCCCAAATATACAGGTGTGGGGAATATGCACAAAGCCCCTTATACAATGGGGAAAATACATAAATACATATACATCTAACACCCCCCTCAAACTCAGGGTGGATCAAGAACACTGAGTTTGGAGAGATAGAACCTGTGGCGAACACCAGTCTGTGCCTTAGTAAATAAATCAACCAACTGAATCTCTGAAGGCACATACAGAGGAGAAACAATACCATCCTGTACCTGTGCTCGTGTGTAAAAAACATCAACACCAACATGCTTACTAAGCTCATGTTTCACCGGATCACGAGCCATACTGATAGCACCTGTACTGTCAGAAAACAGAGGAGTCGGCATAGAAACAGAAACACCAAAATCCTCAAGCAACCACCGTAACCAAGTAACCTCCGCTGTCAGAAGAGCCATAGCACGCAACTCAACCTCTGCTGTCTGCTTCTTAGTTTTCCATGAAATAAGAGAACCACCAAGAAACACACAAAAAATGGAAAGAGATCGACGATCAGAGGAATCACTAGCCCAGGTAGCATCACAATATGCCTGAAGCTGTAAAGAGCTAGAGAGAGGAAAGAATAAGCGACGAGCCATAGTCCCACGAAGATAGCGTAAAACACGAAGCAAGTGAGTGTAATGAAGCTGGGTGGGAGCCGATATAAACTGACTCAGAATATGGACAGAATGCGAAATATCAGGACGAGTAACACCAAGATAAACAAGACTACCGACAATATGGCGATAGCGAGTCGGATCAGAGAGAGGCTCACCATCAGTAGCACAAAGATGAAGATTAAGTTCCATGGGAGTCTCGACGATGCGATGATCAGTAAGTGCAGCACGATCGAGAATGTCATGAATGTACTTCTCTTGGGACAGATAGAACCCTTCAGGTGTAGTGCAAATCTTGATCCCAAGAAAATAATGAAGAGGACCAAGATCAGACATCTGAAAATGCTCACTGAGACATGCCTTCACAAAGGCTATATACTCAGTATCATCCCCCGTAATGATCATATCATGAACATAAAGAAGAAGAAGAGTCCGACCACGAGGTGAAGTGTGAACAAATAGCGCTGGATCATGATTACTAGCAGAAAAACCAGCAGCAATGATCACAGATGCAAAACGCTGAAACCACACACGAGGATCCTGCTTAAGACCATAAAGTGAGCGTCGAAGACGACAAACCATACCCTCAGGAACAGAATAACCAGGTAGGGGACGCATGTAAACCTCCTCATGCAACTCACCATTAAGAAAAGCATTCTTGACATCAAGCTGAGAGATGGACCACTCACGAACAGAAGCCACAGCAAGAAGAGTGCGAATAGTAGTCATATGGGCAACAGGTGCAAAAGTCTCATAATAGTCGCGACCATGCTCCTGCTGAAAACCACGAGCCACCAAACGAGCTTTATAGCGCTCGAGAGAACTATCAGAACGAGTCTTAATCTTATAAACCCACTTGCACATAATAGGACGCACATGAGTGTGAAGAGGAACAATATCCCACGTGCCAGTACGCTCAAGAGCAGCAATCTCCTCAACCATAGCAAGCTGCCATTCCTGATGAAGAATAGCATCATGATAAGAGGTAGGCTTAGAAAGACTCATGATAGAATAGGCAGCAGGAGTGAAAAAATCAGGACGTCGACGAGTAATACGATCACCACATCTGAGAAAAGGCTCCGGAGAAGCCACAGAAGAAGGCTCCTCTGGAGAGGAAGGCACATGAGTAGAGAAAAGCTCAACAGGAGAGGAAGGCTCATCAGACGGTGGACCACGACGAGTATAAAACCGTGTCACAGGTCGCTTCACAAAAGAGGCAGGGACCAGAGAAGAACCAGAATAAGACGACTGATGAGAAGGCACAAGTGAGGATGGCACCACAGAAGAAGGTACCAATGCAGGAGACACCTCATGAGAAGGAACCGACGGAAAGAGTACCGGACGGGTACTGACTAAAGAAGCATCAGGCAGAGTCAAGAAGGAGAGAGGGTCAACTAAAGAGGCAGCAGAGGTATCTGAAAATGGACGAGGATAGTAAGGATGCGACTCATCAAAGACAACATCCCGAGAAATACGCATCCGATGACCAATAGGATCGGAACAACGATAGCCCTTATGCTCAGCACTACATCCAAGAAAAACACACTCAACCGTCAACTTATTACGCTCACGAGGATCAAGAAGCACATAGCACACGCATCCAAAAAGACGAAGGCTGGTGTAGTCAGGCAACTTACTACAAAGACGCCATAAGGAATCCCACCATGAAGAGCTGATGAAGGCTGAATATTAACCAAATAATTGGCAGTAGAGAGCCTCAACCCAAAAATGAGGAGGAATAGAAGAAGCGATCAAAAGAGCATGAGCAGTCTCAAGAAGATGATGATGCTTATGCTCAGCAACGCCATTCTGGGCATGAGCGCCAGGACAACAAAACTGAGCAAGAGTACCTTGCTCAGAAAGAACCCGAAAGATACTCTCATGTCGAATCAGCACGAATGACACGAATAGACGTATCAAAATGAGTGCGAATCATAGAAGTAAACTTCTTATAGACAGATAAAGCCTCACTACGATGTTTCATAAAGTAAATCCAAGTGTGGCGAGAAAAATCATCTATAAAAAGTATATAATATAAATGCCCCCCTGTGGAAGCAAAAGGAGCAGGACCCCGTACATCGGAATGAACAAGATCAAAAAGATGCTGAGACACTGATTCACTAGAATGATAGGGAAGTTGTAATTGTTTGCCTAACTTACAACCTCGACACTGATGTAAAGACTCGTGACCTGAAACAGACCCTAAAAGACCACGACGAATAATAGCAGACAATCAGGAGCCACAAATGTGACCCAAACGATGATGCCACTGAGCGAAGGACGAGGTGGACGATGCAGCAAGAGCCGAGCCAACAAGACTAGCAGACGCAACAGAAGGAAGATGAAGCCAGTCAAGCTCCCAAAGCCGTTGAGAATCACGGTGTCGGGGGCCAGTGCCAACCAACTGACCTGTGCAACGATCCTGAATGTAACAAAATCAGGGTCAAGAATCACACGACAGTTATGATCAGTAAGTTGACCGGCAGACATAAGCTGCATGGTCAGATCAGGCACACAAGTGACATCAGGAACAACAAAAGAATCAGATAACAGAGTACCCTGCTCTTCCATCGGCTGTATAAACAAAGCAGGAACGAGATGGAGGAACCATGGAAGATAGACAAGTGCGATGTGGAGTCATATGAAAAGAAGCACCAGAGTCAAGAATCCATGGAGAAGTACCTGGAGTAGAAGAGGGGCGAGATCCCTCAACAGAAGATTGAGAAGCAGCAGCAGAACTAGCCAGTGCAGAGGACTGAGTCACAGAACCAGCAACTCCTGAAGACGATGGAACAACAAGGCGACTGAGCAACCTGATGATCTTCTGTGTATCAGAACCAGTAGAACTCCTCTGAGAACCTCCAGTACGAGAACTAGCAGCACCCTGTTCCTTCTTCTTTCTGTAACAGAAATCTTCTACATGGCCATCTCAATCACAATGATCACATGAAGACCACTACCACAACCTCTACCACCAGACCAAGGTGACTGGGAAGAAGGCACCACAGCAGAAGAAACAGTAGTAGATGATGAAGAACAAGCAGCCAACACTGTAGGAGATGATGAAGAGGATGGTAACAGACCAGTAGTACGAAGACGAATCTCCTCATTACGAACCTCAGCAAAAGCATCCATCAAAGAAACACAGGGATGACGAGCAAGCAGCTGAGCACGAAGCGGCTCAAACTCATCACGAAGCCGAGTCAAGAAGTCATAAGTACGACGAAGCTCCAGGGCCTGCTTCTGACTCCGGCAAGACTCAGATGTGCTGGGAGACAACTGAGGACCAAGAGTATCAAGCTGACGCCAAATAGAAGAAATCTGACTATAGAAATCATCAACTGTAGCATCACCTTGTCGAACAAGATGCTCCTGACATATGGCAGCAAGAAACATGAACTGTCCAGTAGGCTCATGCGGTCACGAAGAAAAGCCCACATCTGATGTGCATACTCAAACTCAACAATATCTGCAGAAAACCGATCCTCCATGCTGGCAACAAGAATAGAAGCAGCCCGAGCATCCTCATCAATTCACACCATGTAAACAACATATTGTGACTCATAGGAGGACATGCTGTCATCATAATTAGTCTGTAACCGCTCGACGGTAGCATCATGAGCTGCAAGCAAATCGTCATATGTCTTCTTCTTTGCATCAGTAGCTGTAGCCGAAAGAACAGGCGGCACTGGAAAAACAGGCTGTGAAGGAGCAATAGGACGACGTGGACAAGGCAACTCGCCAGTAAGAAAAGGCCAAAGACGCAGACCACACATATCAATCTGAAGGTGAGGAACCCAGTCACGATAGTTGGTTCCATTGAAAAGCACCGGGCAACGAAGAACGGGAACACCTCCAGATGATGTCGATGGAGCCATGTCAACGGCGAGAGCGCAAGAGGAAAGCGGCACAAGTAGCAGAGTTTTATTTTTGAGTACTTTACTGCTTAGGTCAGACCCAAAAAGAATGCAACGAGCGGAGTTGCAATAGGCGAACAGACCAGAACAGTAGCCCTCTTTTTTTTTTACGAGCCAAGCCGAAAACGAGCTGAGCCGAGCCGGACGAGAAGAGGCCGAGCCGAAAACAAGCCGAGCCGAAAACCGAGCTGAGCCAACTGATTAATCCAGCGAGTCAAGAACTCGATCTCAAATCAAGTTCTTGAAGGCGTCGGTACGATGAAGACGGCGACGGGCTGGGCGATGAAGGCGGCGACGGGCCGGGCGATGAAGGCATCGTCCGGGTGGCTGAGGCGTCATCCGGGCGGAGAGGGAAGTAGCGGCGGCCAAGGCGTCTGGGCGGCGACCGAGCAAAGGAAGAGCAGTGGCTGGCGGCCAAGGCGTCTCGGCGGCGACCGAGCAGAGGAAGAGCGGCGGCCGAGCAAAGGAAGAGCGGCAGCGACGAACGAGCAGAGGAAGAGATGGAATCAACGGATCAAAGAAGAAGATGCGATGTTCAAGAGAAAGAACAGAGCAGAACTTCTGTTTAGATCCGAAAGAAAATTTTCAGGTGCAAGTGCAACACCAGGATTTCGAATTAGGGAGGAGAGAAAAACCTAACCTAATTATGGCTCTAATACCATGTTATGAATAGCACTTGTATTCATTATAGGGGCTCTAGGCCCAAATATATATACAGGTACCGGTGTGGCGAATATGCACAAAGCCCCTTATACAATAGGGAAAATACATAAATATATATACATCTAACACTTCCCACAGGCATGGCTCTCTCCATTGTTTGTAGCACAATCTTTGAGCTCTTTCCGTACAATGTCTCCAAACACCTAGCAATTATTGTGGTCGCTTCGACACTGCTAAACAAACAACTGAGGTGATAGACACCTCACACTACGTTGAAGTGGCAAAATTATTTGTATGACAAGTATTTTAGTTGCTTTGACAAATAATTGGTATGAAGGGATAATTGTGAAAAAATGGGAAATATGAGAAATTCAACTGATATTTTTAGCTATTAAATATTGATGGACAAACTAATTCATGGACCTAGATGATATACATCTAAAGTCAAATTTAGAGCGTTAAATATGTAATTTTTATTAAGGGACTCAGACCATACTCTAACCTAAGTTTATTGAATGAAATATGTAATTTGCATGCTTGGGGATTGGAATGACCCCCGAAACTAAGTTTGGGAGACAAATCTATATTTTATGAACTTGGAGACTTGGATGATACGACATGACAATTTAAGGACCGCTAATATACTTTGCTCAAAAAGATTTTTAGAGATGGATGAGCCGCTACAGTTTGATTAGATAACATTTGGAGCGGATAAACTATTCATCCGTCCTGCAAACTAAAATGGTAGGGCTTTCACAAATTGTTTGTTTATAACGTACGTGATATGGTCTTTTCTGGGTGTACATCATAAATGAATATAATCAATTGAGAATTTTATAAGAGAGTTCTTTTGCTGAATATAATAAGCAATATATCTAGTACATTTTATAGGGGATAGATAATATGGAACTCACCTTAAGGCGTGTACAAACATAGATTGTTTTTTGCGGGTAATGCAGAAACATTGATTGGCTACTGCATTAGCAGAGAATAGTATATAGGCAAGAATATACATTTTGTCACCACGCATACCAAAGTATTTGACATTATGTTGGGAATAAATTTTGTATCCATGGTTCTAACTGATCATTAGCGTGGATATGAAGAGCACAAGTATTGGCAATGAGACAAGGAATCTTTAGTATCTTAGTAAACTTTCATAGCAAACCAAATGGTTACCAATGTTTACATTATGAGATGTGGCTGATTATTTGAGCAATGACTAGCTTGGGTAGAGAACCAAAGAACACCACTTTTTTCTTGCATTTCTTTTTATATAATTATAACTTGAGCAGTTTTAGAAAAAAGTGCAAACACACACAAAAATTAAAACCGTGTTTCATTGTATGCCATTTCGAAGCCAGTATATGCAAAACTGGTGCTCGTTGCCACTACTACAAAAAAACATTTTAGAGGACACTTTAAAAAAGCTCTCGGAGGCGGACAGAAAAAATGTCCACCTCTGTTAATGCAGGGATTAACGGAGGCGGGCATTTTTTATTTTCGGAGGCGGTTGTTTTTGTCCGCCTCCGAAAATCGATTTTCAGAGGCGGACATTGTAAAACAACCGCCTTCGAAAATCATCTATTTTCGAAGGCGGACATTATAAAACGTCCGCCTCCGTAAATCGATTCCGGATGTGGACGTTGTAAGCCGTCCGTCTCCGCAAATCGCACGGCCCAAACAAAGGCCTAGGAAAACCTGATAGCAACTCGATATATAACCAAACTCTAGGGTTTCCCTCACATTCCCTCATACTCTCCTCTCAGTCTCCACTCTCAGGCGCCGCCGGTCCTTTCTCCTCTCGAAAGGGCACCCCCAGCTCCGTTCTCATCCTTCCTATCCAAACTTCACCGCTGGCCCCTCTCTCCTCCCTCCTCTAGCAGCGACGGCGACTCGCAAGGTGGCTCATCATGCCTCGATCTAGCAAGGTGTGGTGGCGCTTGGCACGGCATCCCCTCCCCTCCTCCAGCGGTGACGGCCGAGGCAACCCGAGGTGTGGAGGCGCCTGGTGCGGCCCCTCTGTCCTCTCCTCCTCCAACGGCAACCTGTGGCGGCGCCTGCACGGTGGTGCTTGGCGAGACGTGGAGGCGAGGCGCGAGCTGCGGAGGAGCGGCGGCAGATCCAGCCAGGTGCAAGCTGCGGCAACGGATCCGGCGAGGCGCAAGCTGCGACGGTGGATCTGGCGAGGAGTGGAGCTGAAGCGGCATATCCAGCGAGGGGCGAGCTGGCTCCAGCGATGCACGGGCTGCGGCGGCAGATCCGGCGATGCGCGGCCTGCGGCGGCAGATTCGCCGATGCGCGGCGTCTCCACGGGCCCATCTAGGGTTTCAGGTTTTTTGTTTTTTTCCTGATTTTCGGAGGCGGGCGTAGGACCGCTTCTGTTAATACCTCATTAACAGAAGCGCATGCTGGGAGGCGGACGCAAAAACTGCCTCCGAAAATGCTTTTTGTCTGCCTCTGAAAATGCTTTTTGTAAGCCAAACTCCCCACTCGAGCTATGATATCAAAAGGTCCAACATACCTTGGACTAAGCTTCCCTGCAACACCGAAACGCACAACCCCTTTCGTAGGAGATACTTTGAGAAGAACCTGATCTCCTACTGCAAATTCCAATTCTCGTCTCCTCTTGTCAGCATAGCTCTTCTGGCGGCTCTGACCCGTCAACAGATTTTGCCGTATTTCTTGTACTTTCTCAGTTGTATGTTGAATCCAATCGGGACCAACTAAAGACCTCTCTCCTAAATTTCCCCAACACAATGGTGAGACACATCGTCTACCATATAAATCCTCATATGGTGCCATCTCAATACTAGCATGATAGTTGTTGTTATAAGCAAACTCAGCTAAAGCTAGATGATCCTCCCAATTACCTTTCAAAGAAAGGACACAAGCACGAAGCATATCTTCCAGAGTCTGAATTGTCCGCTCTGACTGACCATCAGTCTGTGGATGGGATGCAACACTAAGAGAAAGCTTTGTACCCAAAGCACTATGGAGACTCTCCCAAAACTTGGACACAAATTTGGAATCCCTATCTGAAACAATGGACTTAGGCACCCCGTGGAGCCTTATAACTTCTTTCATATATAAAGGAACCAATTCTTGTGCCGAATTAGTAGTCTTCATCGGAATGAAGTGCACCGACTTGGTGAGTTGATCCACTACAACCCATATAACATCTCTACCTCGAGGAGAACGAGGTAAACCAATCACAAAATCCATAGTAATATGCTCCCACTTCCATTCTGGAATCTCTAAAGGTTTTAATAACCCTGCAGGCCTCTTGTGTTCGGCCTTCACACGTTGGCACACATCACAAGCAGCCACATATTTAGCAATATCAACCTTCATTCTCTTCCACCAAAAAGTCTGCTTCAAGTCCCTATACATCTTGGTCTCACCAGGATGGATTGTATAAGGAGTCTTGTGTGCCTCTCTCAAAATATCCATCTTCACATCTGATTTTTGAGGTACACAAAGGCGCCCTCTGAATCGGACCGCATCATTCTCATCAATACTAATTTCTTGAGGTTTGCCATCACCCATCCTCTTGCGAACCTCCTGAATCAAGCGATCATGTTGTTGAGCTTCACGCACCCTCTCAAGAATGGGTGATTCAATGAGCAAGCGAGTTTCCTCCCTAGCGGTGCCCACATAACACAAAGATATGCCCATACGGTCCAAATCCGCAATTAAAGGCATTGCCACTTTAGGAACACCAGTCCTACTAAGAGCATCAGCCACTGTATTTGCCTTCCCTGGATGATACTGGATAGTTAGCTCATAATCACTTATCGACTCAAGCTATCTTCGTTGCCTCATGTTCAACTCCTTCTGACTGAAGATGTATTTGAGACTCTTGTGATCAGTAAAAATATCACACGGCTCACCATAAAGATAGTGCCTCCAAGACTTCAAGGAAAACACCACAGCTGCTAACTCTAGATCATGAGTTGGGTAATTTCTCTCATGTTTCTTCAACTGCCTGGAGCCATAAGCAATCACCTTGCCGTCTTGCATCAACACACAACCAAGGCCAATACGAGAAGCATCTGTGTACACCATGTAACGCTTGCCACTCTCGGGCAAGGTCAAAATCGGAGCATTCACCAGCTTATCCTTTAGTGTTTGAAAACTAACTTCACAATCATTAGTCCACTTAAAGGCGACACCTTTCTCCGTGAGTTTAGTCAACGGCTTTGCAATACTAGAGAAGTTCTGCACAAAACGCCGATAATAGCCAGCAAGACCCAAGAAACTACGAATCTCTGTCACGCTAGTGGGTCTCTCCCACTTAACCACAGAAGCAACATTCTTGGGGTCAACTGAAATACCATCCTGATTAATAACATGACCAAGAAAGGCCATCTCAGAAAGCCAAAATGCACACTTCTTCAGCTTTCCATAGAACTGATTCTTCCTAAGGGCATCCAGAACAAGACTAAGATGTCTCTCGTGCTCCTCCTCAGTCTTGGAGTAGATTAGTATATCATCAAGAAATACAACCACAAAATCATCCAAGAACTCATGCAACATCCTATTCATTGCAGCCATAAAAGCGGCCGGGGCATTGGTAGTCCAAAGGACATAACAACATATTCATAATACCCATACCTGGTACTGAAAGTTGTCTTCTCAATATCCTCCTCTCGTATTCTCAATTGATGATAGCCAGAATTCAAATCAATTTTTGAGAATATCTTGGCACCTCTCAATTGCTCGAAAAGCACATCAATACGAGGCAAAGGATACTTATTCTTGATAGTAACCAGATTAAGGGCACGATAGTCCACACATAGCCTCTTACTGCCATCCTTCTTCTCCACAAATAACACCGGGAAAGCCCAAGGTGACTTGCTAGGTCTAATGAAGCCGTTAGCAAGGAGATCATCCAACTGCCGCTTTAACTCCATTTGTTCCTTTGGAGCCATCCGATATGGAGCCTTGTGGATACGTTGTGTACCAGGAATCAACTTGATTTCAAAAACTGCATCACGCTCAGGTGGAATACCTGGAAGCTCAGCAGGAAAGACATCGGGATAATGACACGCCACTCGGATATCCTCTACTCGCAAGGTAGCATCACTACCATCCACCATAGCAAAAAGAATTCCAGATTTTCTTGTCCAGCGATCTGGGAATAACTGGTACAACAAGGCAAGAGAATATTTCATAGCACTACCCATAAAGATCACCTCCTTGCCTAATGGCGCTTGCAAAGACACTGTCTTCCAGAAACAAGAAATAACCGCACGATACTGAGAAAGCCAATCCATACCCAGAATGACATCAAAGGACTCAAGGGGAATCACCACAAGGTTATCAAAAAAGGTCTCGTCAGCAAGGGAGATAGAGCAACCCGGACAAACCGAACAACTAGAAATAAGACCTTTAGCGGAACTGACAACAATAGATTGGCTAATTCTCTGCACATAAAGTCCAGCACGAGCCACAAAAGCCTCCGAGACAAACGAGAAACTAGCGCCAGAGTCAAAAAGAGCATATGCATCAAAAGAATCAACTGAGATAGTACCTGTTACCACATCCCCACGGTTTCTGCCATCAGTAGCGGGTAAAGAATACGCTCCAGGAACACCAGTAGAGGAAGAAGCACCCGGTATACCACTAGTAGGAGTAGAAGTCCAAGGAAGTGAAGGTGCTGTAGGAGCCATAGGCTGAGGTAGCTGCAGTGCACCAAACTGAGGCGCCGAAGGAGTAATCGGTGCTGAACCAAGGGCTATCATGTACTGAGGATAGAATGGTGCAGACAAGTACTACTGAGTGGGTGGCACAGGAAACTGATGCTGCGTAGACGTCAACATGTTGGCAGTGCCACTAGAAGCTGAAGAAGACACTGGCTCCCAACGCAACTTCCCATTGGGAATCTTCCGGCATACCACTTCCCTGTGATTATGGCCACAAATAGAGCAAGTGCCACTCCACTGACACTCCGCTCGACGGTGTGCATCACCACAGCGAAAACAGACCATACCCATACCAGGCTTAGGAGTGGCCCGATACTGCACACTACCTCCTTCGAAAGAACCAGACTGTGTGGATTTGCCGCGGTATGGATGATGGTGCTGGGACTTTGCCTTCTTATGAATAGGGCCACTTGACTGATCGTTCTTATCCTCATGATTGCAAGACTGGTCAACAACTGAAGGCTTCATCTCATTAGTGTACTGATGTTGCATCTCCACACCTAGAGCTTGTTCCACAGTAGTGCGGAAATCTACTAATGGAAAAGCTCCCAAAGTGTGCCTGATGGAAGGCCTCAAACCTTGACGAAACTGACTCGCCTTCTCTACCTCATTTTGCGCCACATGTGGAACAAAGCGCACAATCTTGTTGAAGCCCACCTCATACTCAGCCACTGTCTTCTTATCTGGCTTATAATTATGCAGATCAATCTTCATTTTCTCAAGAAAAGTCGTTGGGTAGAACCTCCTCTCAAACTGCTTGACAAAGACATGCCATGTTAAAGAGCCTGCCACTGGATTAGCAGATTGCACACCTCTCCACCAAGTCTGTGCCTCTCCCTTTAGCAATTGTGTCCCATAGCGAACACGGTCCCCATAAACCACATCAAAGACATCCATCTTATCCCCCACATAAGCTAGCCAGTCCGCTGCATCAATTGGAGAGCCACTACCATCAAAACAATCCAGCTTCATACCAACCCATTGCATCAAGGAAATCCCACTGACAGGGACCGGACCACCTAGGGGAACAGAACCACTAGTTGGAATAGCACCTCCAGTGTGGACAGCACCTCCAGTACTGCCACCGCCAACTGCAGTAGCAGGAGTAGCGCCAGCTGCAGCTTGCCTCATGGTTGCCAACTCTTGTTGTATTGCCAGCATCGCAGCAATCATTCCCTCTTGACTATTAAGATCCTGATTATTGGCCGCTTCATTATTAACCACATTATTATCACCCACATTAGTATTGGCCGCTGGCCGACCCCGTCTTCCTCTCTTAGGCGGCATACTGCAGCCATCACGATAAACAAACATAAACCCACATTAACTTTAAATGAAAATAGTACACCAAATTTGAACATGTCATGGCAGTAGGAATGTAAACAATTCAATATTACCCATCCTAAATGTGCAAGTGTGTCCATTTAATTCTAAATTTATGTTGGAGTCTATAACCTAGGCTCTATTACCAACTGTAACACCCCAGAATCCACCAATACTCTGGGATGCTACTGAAAAATACTAACAACAGTTGAACTTCAATAAATATGAAAATTCAGCAGCATCTCCTTTGTATATAAAAGCAATGCGGAAGCAATGACAAGGATATAAATCACATAAGCACCACATTCGCACAATCGACAATCTAGATAACAACATGAGTCAACTAGAATAAAAGTTTAACAATCACACATCACTTTAAGCATAAACCATGATCCTTTAATAACCAACGTTCAATAGGATTAACAAAGGGTCATATAAAATATGAAGTGTGACGTGCAGCTAATCCCTCTTTCCCCATCTAGCATTCAACAAGAACCTAGAATGAGTAAAACAAGAGTGAGATAAAAATCTCAGCAAGCAAATTGTTTTGACAGACTATTTCAACCACAAGTTCAATTAAACATCAGTTTTAAATACCAAGAAATAAAGCATATACAATGATGCATATAAAACCGCTTGACCTTAATATAACATATCTTATTATTCACTTCCATGCAAAAGAATGCATATGGATGCAATATCATGACCACTTTTACATCGCACCCCTCCTCGGGCAACGCACGATGTGTACCGGTACATTTGCAACCATAGGATTGCAACAAACTTCAATGCAAATGAGATGATATGCTCATGATATGCCTCATATGTCTCATAATAAGAAATAAAACATCCACAACCTGAACTTCAATTATAACCACAACCTCAACTTTAATTACAATGGAGATAAGACAATAAACCTCGAGTGAAATAAGGAACAAGACATAAATATCTTTCATTTAGCACAAATATTCAGATTATACTTAAAGTGGTAATATTCTGAATATTAAGTTTTAGGTGATAAAAATAGCTAGTCAAAACGGTAGCAAACCACCGCTACATTCACTTGCCTTCGATGAAGATCAAATGAAAGCGAGCTAAGCACGATCCGAAGGTGTACCACCTGTTCACAAATATATTTCGTCACCACACAAACATATATATAAAACAAATACTTCAATCAAAGCGTTCCTACGCCCGAACCCAACGTCCTCACATTAACACACACAATTCTAGTCAAAACAGCAGCACTGTTACTTATCTTTTTTGTACACATTAATTCTGACCACAAAAAATTATCATCTTCTACTAGATGAAATTTAACTTCAAATAATGCATCTTTGTAATTGTGCGCAAAAACGGAAAATATCATTAACATAGGCTAATCTTCAGGTTAACTTTAGACTGAAAATCTGACAGCCGCTGCACAACATCCCCAATAAAACAGACATAACCAGAGCATAAAAATTCGTATGAAGGTGATCTTTAAAAATCTGGAAACCTTATAAAATTTTTCATAACTTTCATTTGGATCCAAAATTCTAATTATGTGGTTTAAGTTTCCTAATCTTCAACAGAGCACAAACTGCACAGAATTACGAGACTGAAAAAGTGTCTGAATAAAACATCGATATCTCCCGGACCACAAACCCGATTGGAGAGATCCTTACGGCTATGGAACGGGCTCTAAATCTTCTACAACTCATATAAATGGTTTCTATTTTTTTGAGGCCCCGAAGATCACGAAAAACGGCCAAAAACGAAAACTGTACAGATCAACAACGTGCTGAGAACAGCGACGTGGGTAGAACCTAAACCCTAGCCCTCAATGACGACTAACACCATTATACGCAGGTGCTAAACAACCAAAACCTTAGGGAAACCATGTTAGAGCAGGGACATGGCTTACCTAGGGTTTCTCCTTCGAAAAGAATAGGGCATTGTCGGCGGCAATGATCTTCTCTTCTCTTCTCCTCTCCCTTCTCTTTCTCCTTCCCCTTCTCTTTCTCCTTCTCTTCTCTTCTCTTCCCTTCCCTTCTCCCTTCTCCTTCAACGCAGATCAGGGAATACACAAGGGGGAGGGAGTCACGATAGAGAGGGGAGGGGCAACGCAGGAGGGAGGGGGGGCGACGTCGGGAGGTGGGGAAATCACGGTAGACCGGTTTGGTTAGGTTGGGTTGGACTTGGACTCCATTACTCTTTGCGAGTTGGGCCTTTACGATGCCCGGGTTCAGTGAAGTTGGCCCACAATGAAATCAAAATTTTATTTATTTTATTTCTTTATTAATTATAGGTGTTACACCCACGAAGCTCGAGCTTTCTTGGTCAACTTAACGAAGAACCCATTTGATGGCCTTGGCCATGTGACACCAATGCCAAGATAAATGGTTGTTTGCACTTTGAGATTTGAATTCACTAATAAGATAACGAAAAACAAGTTCTATTTGCATCCGTCCAAATTCGATTAGTGAAGATGAAAGGTAGCTTATGCAGTAAAATGCTATAGAAGGGGGAAATGAGAGGAATGAGCAAGGGACGTACGGATGAAAGAAAACAAATATACAAAGGTATTTCGTATACATGCTGAGAAGAGAGAACTGAATAGAGGGTTAACCTGGGAGGTAGGGTGGCTAAGAGATGATCCAAAGGATTGCCATTGCATGAAACGACTGGGCAAAGACACGGCGGGAAAATGACCTCAGATCTCAAGTTTACCACAACTATCAAAAACATTAATAGGATCAGTTGGATATCTAAAAGCGGATGTGCTGACCACTCCTATTTTTGCAGTAAATCGAACAGATGATTTAGAAGCTCAGGAGTCAATCCTACAGAAGTAGTAGTCCTCAAACCTATCACATCATGCCATTCTGGTCCCTAGACTCGTAAAATGAATATTTGGCTATATACTTAAAAACTTCAGGTGTCATCTCACCAAATTTGCAAGTTACATATTTAACTCCATAAACTTAGTTTCACGTATCATCTTAGTCAATGGAAATATAATTTGCATATTTCACTATCTAGACTTGGCTTCGAGATGTATGCCTTGCACACCTTTGTTCTTCCCATAGGCATGGCTCTCTCTATTGTTTGCAGCACAATCTTTGAGCTCTATACCTACAACGTCTCCGTCACAATCTGTGCATTGGCGAGAGTGTGGTTCCACCTTATCCTCTAAGAAAGATTGTTTTCTAACAAACACCTAACAATTATTGTAGTCGCTTTGACACTGCTAAACAAACAACTGAGGTGATAGACACCTCACACTACGTTGAAGTGGCAAAATTATTTGTATGACAAGAATTTTACACTACAACAAAAAGGCTCATTCGTCTACCTTCCATTGGTACCGGGTGCTTAAAACCCTGTACTAATGTCAATTTAGTACCGGTTGGTAAGGAAAAAGTCATCCGGGACTATTAAGTACCGGCTCGTAACATGGCCCGGTACTAAATGGTGGCATTTAGTACCGGTTGGTGTTACGAGCCGGTACTAAATTGTCCCGGGGGGTTCCTGAGGCCTCCCGTGCATTTAGTACCGGCTCGTAACATGGCCCGGTACTAAATGGTGACATTTAGTACCAGCTCGTAACACGAGCCGGTACTAAATGGTTACGAGCCGGTACTAAATGGTCCATCCAGGAATAGTTAAAAGGGTAGCATTCATCTCTCAACCACATGTGCTAAGTAGGTGGGATGGTTGAAGGAGCTACGTGTGAGGTAAGAGGTCGTGGGTTCAAAACCCCACGGGCGCAGCAAGTCTCTTAGAAATTTCTTTTTTCTGTCCGTGGGTGCATTTAGTACCAAATGGGCTTCCCATCAGTACCGGAAAGCTAGTACCGGTTGCTACAACCAGTACCGATGGGGGTTCCCAACCAGTACAGAGGGCCCTTTTTCCTATAGTGTTAGTTGCTTTGACAAATAATTGGTATGAAGGGATAATTGTGAAAAAATATGGGAAATATAAGAAATTCAACTGATATTTTTAGCTATTAAATATTGATGGACAAATGAAACTAATTCATGGACCTAGATGATATACATCTAAGTCAAATTTAGAGCGTTAAATATGTAATTTTTATCCGTCCTCAAAACTAAAATCACAGCGCTTTAATAAATTGTTTGTTTCTAGCGTGCATGATATGGTGTTTCTGGGTGTACATCACAAATGAATACAATCAATTGAGAATTTTATAAGAGAGTTCTTTTGCTTAATATAATAAGTAATATAGCTAGTACATTTTATAGGGGTATAGATAATATGGAGCTCACCTTAAGGCGCGTACAAATATAGATTGTTTTTTGCGGGTAATGCAGAAACATTGGTTGGCTACTGCATTAGCAGAGAATAGTATATGGGCAAGAATATACATTTTGTCACCACACGTACCAAAGTATTTGCATTATGTTGTGCATAAATTTTGTATCCATGGTTCTGACTGATCATTAGCGTGGATATGAAGAGCACAAGTATTGGCAATGGGACAAGGAATCTTTAGTATCTTAGTAAACTTTCATAGCAAACCAAATGGTTACCAATGTTTACCATGACATGTGGCTGATTATTTGAGCAATGACTAGCTTGGGTAGAGAACCAAAGAACACCACTTTTCTCTTGCATTTCTTTTTATATAATTATAACGAACTTGAGCAGTTTTAGAAAAAAGTGCAAACATGCACAAAATCAAAACTTTGTTTCATTGTATGCCATTTCGAAGCCACTGTATGCAAAACTGGTGCTCGTTGCCTATATGTGTTTGTTTCACTGCTTTTTTTGTGAGGCACGCAAAACCAACCTCTAAGAAGGTTACCAAGGAATTAGATCTTAACATTGACGGTCACTACAAAAATATCGTTATCGATTGGCAAGGCCATTAATATCTAGATTTAAATTCAAAAGATGCATATACCCATGTTATGTCGTAAGCTCGAACTCGTCAAGCTCGTAAGCAGGTTCCATCGTTGTATGCACTCTTTCGTGTAGTAGCAAATTGATAAGCTTAATTGAAATCACAGAATGGTCCTACTACAGATTGGTTTAATTAATGTCACTTCTACGACATAGGATTCAATAGATATGATATGATAATTAATATAATTAATTTCATGAAAGATAAAATGGAAACCAAAAGGCTGTGATATTAAAGAAGGAGAATGACACTGTGTGTGTGCACACGAAATTGCGCGACCACGAATTAATATTTTACATCGCTCAGCTGTTGCATCTGCACTATATTGTAGTCTTATCTATTAGATGGCGCCATAAAAGAAAGGATGAGTTAATCTTCTACTAGCTGGCACGAATGCGTGATCACATGCACTTGGTTTACTCGAAATACCAACTGTGTATAACAATTTTATTTGGAGTCTACTCACACACCCATGTGCATGCTATCTTTCAGAAAAGAAAAAAATACACATCCATGCTGAGGAAGCTGCTTAGCTAGTTGGAATCAAATAAAACATACAGCACGCATGCTGCATGAGAAGTTCTTAAAACTAGCTTCATTAACAAGATGCCGTAAACCACATGGTGCCATCAAAAGAAAAGGTTCAAGTGTTCTTCTACTATCTGGTGCAATCACATATTTGAAGATCGATGCATTTGGTTTTCATGAGATCAAATTGGCCGATTTAGCATCGGTTAGACATGGTCGTGATGAAACTGTCTCTCAATTTATGAAGAGATTTAAAGATGTTAATAACCATTGTTTAAATTTGTCAATTTCTGAAGTTGATCTTGCTGGTTTGTGCTTTAGAGGTTTGAAAACCTCTATTAGAGAAAAAATAGATAATTGTGATTATTATTCGGTCGCACAAGTTCATATTACAGCTGAGGTAGCTGAAGGCCGAATTAATAAAGAAAAGGAAGGTTTCAAGACACGTCGGTCTAATGTTCATATAGTTGATTATGAATCTGATATTTCGACCGACGATGATAATGATGTTTATGTAGCAGAGTTTGTTTGGCCCGCTAATAAGAAAATTGTGTCATGCTCATCTTTTAAGCCGATTCATAAGAATCGGCAAGAAGACATAAAATTTACCTTTGATCTGTCCAAATGTGATCGCATATTTGATGAATTGCATAAATTTGGCTATATCAAGATTTCTCATGCTATACCGCCTACGGAAGAATTGAGGAAGCGTGCTACTAATGATTGCAATGTTTTCACATGCTACTAATGATTGCAATGTTTTCCGTCGGCAGGTTCAATCGGCTATTAATGAGAGCCGTTTGAAGTTTGAAGAGATGCAGATTGATGAAACTCCTTTTCTAGTCAACAACATGGAATTGCAGCAGCCCAAGGTCTTAATTCGGCTGCATCAAGCCGAATCTACCAAGGGAAAGAACGTGGTGATTGGGGAAGAAAGACCGTCTTCAAAAGAGTCGGTTCGAGAAGTGACTTATGTGAAGACAGCTGATCTGCGAAGTCCTCTGGACAAGGGGGGTGACGAGGACATCACTCCTACGGATATACACGAGATTTCTTCGCTGGATATTCAAGGTCCAATCACAAGAGCTCGAGCGCGACAATTTAATCTAGAGGTGAGTTCGCTCCTAAGTGTTCCTATTAATATTTTTGAGAATGGTTCGCTACCTATTGTTTGTAATGTGATTAGGAACCAAGGAGAAGACCAAGAGACACATGGAGAAAGGCTTAGAGGCGTGGAGGACCAGCAAGGGTCGGCCAAGCTTCGTGGAGGCCCAATACTACTCAACTGCGAGTCCAACTCGAAGTCCAGGAACTGCCTTCGGTAAAACAGACGCCCAGGCCACATACGGAGTCCGATTTCGACGATCCACATATGGCTGGAAAGAAGATTTCATAGAGCTTCCAATGGCCCAAATTCCTTCTGAGTCGTCGGGAATCGTCTGAACAAGGTGGCGTCCAGAATCTGTCCCGGTGCTGCGTCACCGTCTTTTGGCCTTTGGGCCTTGTATCATTGTTGAGCCCATTAGGGGGCGCGTCCAGGGGTTGACCACGACCCTAGACTCTATTTTACAGCCGTTGCCGCTACCATTAGGGTTTGGGTTTTGCTTTAGATCAATCTGTCTTTGAACAGTCGCCGTTCTTCGGTTTGTAGAATCCCAACTTGTGTGCTTAATCATTCATCCGCAGATTGTCACCAATATTGAGAGTTGCGTACTTTCAAGTTCTTGCTTGTGTTCTTCGTTTCGCTTGCAGGGATTAGCCTTCTTGGCGAGGTCAACCGAATCGTGACATGGTTGATAACCAGAGGAGTTGTGGTGCTAAGATTGCAGGGTTCGAGCTGCTGACTTGAAGCCGGATCGGTGTGTTTCACTCCGCCCAAAACGAGAATTATCTTACCTGACGGAAGATCGGCCACCTACGTCTCATCAATTGGTAATCAGAGCAAGGTTTACCGTCAGGTCCACCCTTATCCTTGTTTTCACCTTCGTCCTAGAGTCCAAAAAAAAATCTACAAAAAAAAATATTCCGCTGTCCTAGATCCCCTTTTCGCCTATGCAATTTCGTTTCAGATTGCCTTGTTCAGTTCGTGTCCGTAGTCGAGTCTTGTTGCTGGTTTAGTTTGTGTTCGTAGTCGTAGTCCAACTGCACAATTGCTTGTTTGTGTTCCGCCGCTCGCCCATCCACCTTTACCCAGATCACAAGTCGATACCACCATTACTCGACTTGCCCCGCTAGCCGCCTTATGTGAATTCATGCCACGCCAGCCCTAGATAGGTTGCGAACCGTCCCCTGCCCTTTTGCCTTGCATCGCAGTCCCTCTTGGATCCATCTGGTGATTATCTTTTGCCCTAGCCACTGCTGATCTATCTGCCGAAATCGCAGCCCCTCTTGTGCCTCTTTGAAACCATAACTTGTGGTACCTTCAGTAAAACGGGCACAACTTTTCGCTCGGTACTCCATTTGGGTTGAAATTTTTACAGGATCTTGGCAACAAAATGTTGCACATACGATTCACCGGCTTTGTCGATTTGGCTGTTCAGAAAAATAAAAAAAAATCGGGAAGATAATTAAAAAAATGTCGTTCTGTCTTGCCCCGTTTGTCGGCAAATGCCTCTGAATTTGTGTAGCCCACATCTCTCATCAGATTGAGGTTATATTTGGTGGTGTTCCTATTTTGGTGCTCTTGGTTGTGAGAAAAATATCAAATAAATAAAAGAAAAAAGAAAATCAAAAACAACTATGATTCCTACTAGTTGTCATATGAGCGTGTAATTACCGAACTGCCATTGTGCTTGTTCTTTGAGCTTCTTCCATTGTTCTTGTTCCAACTTATTGTGCTACGCCTAGGATACGTCTTAGCCAACAATTGTGACTTGTACTTTGGATACTTATTGAACTTGGCTAATCTGCATTCGATATTTGCTAACCCTTGCTACCATATTTGGCCACCCAAAGCTCCACATACTTTCTTCAGATCAGTACAGCGAAGACCCTTGCAATCTTGGTGCCGTCTCCTCACAGGTATCACGAACCAGCCACCGGTTGTGCTGTTCCACTGCTTGTGTTGGTAAGAACTTGGTAAGACGTGTGTGAGGGTGTGATTCCACCAGACAGCATTAGATTATTAGGGATAACCTTCACTGTTTGTTCCTGTTTTTGTGGATACAATGGCAGGTAACGAAGGAGCTTCTCCAAAGGACTTCAACGAGTGTGTCAGCCAAGCACAGCTGCAGACGTTCATGGAGGCGATGCGGACCGAGATGAGAGACGAGATAAGAGACACGGTCGCCAGGTCCGTCACTAAGAGCATCAACGGACTTAGACTTCAAGATACCATCGCGGGATTCCATGGACAGATTACCACGCTAACCAACCGCCTTGCGGCATTGGAAGCTCGACCACCTCCTCAACCAGTCGATCAAGATGTGGTGCTTGACATCCATGGCAACGTGGATGAGGCAGCTACACGAGAGGCACGCATACGAAGAAATATTCGGCTCAACGCCGCAGGTGGTAATCATCCTGCCCCTGATCCTTACGCTAAGGTAAAATTTACTCTACCTTCTTTTGATGGACAATATGACGTTGTCGCATATCTTGATTGGGAGATGACGGTAGAGCAAAAATTTAATGCCCACCTTGTGCCTGAGCAACATAGAGTTAGACAAGCGAGTAGTGAATTTAAAGATTTTGCAATCATATGGTGGACTGGTTTAGTTGCTGCATGTCTCGCACCTAATACTTGGGAACAACTTAAGGTTGCTATGCGTGATAGATTTGTTCCTCCTTCTTACCATAGAGAGTTGCGTTGTCAATTGATGCGATTAGATCAGGGAAATAAATGTGTGCAGGATTACTATGGTGAGCTTCAGAAGGGTTTGATGCGTTGTGGGATAGTTGAGGGTGAGGAGGATGCCATTGTTCGATTTTATTCAGGCCTGCGACGTGATATACAGGATATAGTTTATTACAAGGGCTTTCATACTGTCAACCAGTTGTTCCAGTTTGCTATGCTTGCAGAGAAGGAATTGCAGGGTCGACAATTGCAGGAGCAGCAGGACAGGCGCAACGCCCCCCGGACATCCTTTCTGCCATGCACCACCACGTCGGTGCATTCTGGGCTGCCCAAGCCTTCGACTTTTCGGACACCTCCACCAGCGAGCAAGAAAGCAACGACGAGTGGTGTTTCGACTACACCAAACAAGTCTTCCTCACGTGCTGCAGAATCAGGTAAAACTGTTTATTTGCAGGCACCGGCTCAGAGTTCCTCATCCGTCGCCTCCATGGGACGCACCTCTGGCATTCAGTGCCATCGCTGCCATGGCATTGGACACGTGAAGAAGGATTGCCCAAGTCAGCGGGCATATTTGGCGATAGAGGATGGAGGTTACATCAGCACCTCTGACATAGAAGACGATGAAGAGGAGGAGGGTGCTGCCGAAGATGTCGACCATCATGTCATTCATGGTGGAGACAATTCTTCGGGTTTCTTGAACATCATTGTTCAGCGTGTGCTCAGCATGCAAGTTCAGCAGCCTGAGAGGTTGCAACGTCACAACTTGTTCCAGACTTTCTTCGTCATCAAGAACCGACGTGCACGTGTGATTATTGATGGAGGAAGCTGCAACAACTTGGTGAGTTCAGATCTAGTCAAGAAGCTTTGCTTGACCACACGACCACATCCACATCCTTACTACATTCAATGGCTTAATGACTCTGGTAAAGCAAAGGTTGCATATACTTGTAGAGTTTATTTTTCCATTGGTGCATATGCTGATTTTGTTGATTGTGATGTGGTACCTATGCAAGCTTGTTCACTTTTATTGGGTCATCCTTGGGAACATGATAATGATGCAACGCACCATGGTAGAAGTAATAATTACACCTTCATGCATAAAGGAAAGAAAATTACTTTGGTTCCTTTGACCCCTGCTGAAATAGTACAAGCTGATAAAGAAAGAGCTGCTAGTTTGAGTAAGGATGAATCTGAAAATCAGCAAGTTGCTAATTCCATATACCTACCTAAAATGGAGACATCCATACATAAACCTGAGAGCGAGGGAATTAAAATAGGGGGTAGAGTTATGCTTGCAATAAAACGTGACCTTGCTGAAATTTCTAAGGATGATGTTTGCTATGTTTTGATATGCAAACAAGCGTTGTTTTCACTTGATGATATTGCTAGCTCTTTGCCTCCTGCGGTCACTAACATTTTGCAGGAGTACAAGGATGTTTTTCCAGCTGAGATACCCCGGGGGCTGCCACCTTTGAGAGGGATAGAGCATCAGATTGATTTGATTCCAGGAGCCTCTTTGCCAAACCATGCCGCTTACAGAACCAACCCCGAGGAAACTAAGGAGATTCAGCGACAAGTCCAAGACCTTTTGGACTGCGGGTATGTACGTGAGAGCCTTAGTCCTTGTGCTGTGCCTGTGCTTTTGGTTCCTAAGAAGGATGGTACATGGCGTATGTGTGTTGATTGTAGAGCCATCAATAATATTACTATTCGATATCATCATCCTATTCCTAGGCTAGACGACATGCTTGATGAGTTGTGTGGCGCTATAATTTTCACAAAGATTGACTTGCGTAGTGGTTACCACCAGATTACAATGAAACTTGGAGATGAATGGAAAACAACTTTTAAAACTAAATTCGGGTTGTATGAGTGGTTAGTGATGCCTTTTGGTTTAACCAATGCACCTAGTACTTTCATGCGCTTGATGAATGAGGTTTTGAGGTCTTTTATTGGTCGATTTGTAGTGGTGGATGAGACAAAGATCGAAGCCATTCAGAGCTGGCCGCTGCCCCAAAACGTCACACAGGTAAGGAGTTTTCTTGGTCTTGCAAGTTTCTACCGCCGCTTTGTCAAGGATTTCAGCACCATCGCAGCGCCACTACATGCCTTGACAAAGAAAGATGTGGTGTTTCATTGGGGAACAACACAAGAGGAGTCCTTTGCTACTTTGAAGGACAAGCTTACACACGCGCCATTGCTGCAACTTCCGAACTTTGTTAAGACTTTCGAACTTGCTTGTGATGCTAGTGGAGTTGTCATTGGTGGTGTTTTGATGCAAGATGGTAAACCCGTTGCATACTTTAGCGAGAAATTGAATGGTCCTGTTTTAAATAATTCTATGTATGATAAAGAATTGTATGCTCTAGTACGTTCTTTACAGACATGGCGTCATTATTTGTGGCCTAGAGAATTTGTTATACACTCTGATCATGAAGCGCTTAAGTATCTTCGATCACAAAGTAATTTGAACCGTAGACATGCTAAATGGGTTGAGTTCATTGAATCTTTTCCTTACATCATTCAACATAAGAAAGGGAAGGATAATGTGATTGCCGATGCTTTGTCTAGACGATATGCTTTGTTGTCCCAACTTGATTGTCGGATTTTTGGGCTTGAAACAATTAAAGAACAATATGCGCTTGATTCTGATTTTAAAGATGTCATGATGAATTGCAAAGAAGGACGTACATGGAACAAGTTCGTGATTAATGATGGGTACGTGTTTAGAGCTAACCGCCTATGCATTCCAGTTGGTTTTGTTCGTTATTTGTTGATGCAGGAAGCGCATGGAGGAGGTTTGATGGGACACTTTGGCGCTAAGAAGACGGAGGATGTTTTGGCCACACACTTCTTTTGGCCAAAGATGAGGACCGACGTTGAGCGGTTCGTTGCTCGTTGCACGACATGTCAAAAGGCTAAGTCTCGTTTGAATCCACATGGTTTGTACATGCCTCTTCCTGTTCCTTCTATTCCGTGGGCAGATATTTCTATGGATTTTGTTTTAGGATTGCCTCGGACTAAGAGGGGGAGGGATAGCATTTTTGTTGTCGTGGATCGCTTTTCTAAGATGGCTCATTTTATACCATGTCATAAAAGTGATGATGCTGTCCATATTGCTGACCTCTTAGATTGTACGTTTGCATGGTATGCCTTCTACTATTGTTTCAGATCGTGATGCAAAATTTTTGAGTCACTTTTGGCGTACTTTGTGGAACAAGTTGGGTACGAAATTATTATTTTCTACCACTTGTCATCCGCAAACCGATGGACAAACAGAGGTGGTGAACCGTACTTTAGGTGCCACGTTGAGGGTTGTTTTGAAGAAAAATTTGAAGACGTGGGAAGAATGTTTGCCTCATGTGGAGTTTGCATACAATCGCGCAACACATTTCACTACAAAGGTAAGTCCTTTTCAGGTAGTGTATGGTTTCAACCCCCGTGCTCCTATTGATATTCTACCTTTGCCTACTAGTGAGAGAATTCATAGTGATGCTAAGGAACGTGCTGATATTATATTGAAAATGCATGATGCTACTAAGCATAACATTGAAAAGATGACAGAAAAATATAGAGTTGCTGGTAGTAAAGGTAAACGAGAGTTAAAACTTGAACCAGGTGATTTAGTGTGGTTGCATTTGAGAAAAGAGCGTTTTCCAGAATTGAGGAAGTCAAAGTTGATGCCCCGAGCTGAGGGTCCATTTAAAATAATTGACGAGATTAATGATAATGCATATAAACTTGAGTTGCCTCCCGAGTTCGGGGTTAGTCCTACTTTTAACATTGCAGATTTGAGACCTTACTTGGGAGAAGAAGATGCGCTTGAGTCGAGGACGACTTCAGTTCAAGAGGGGGAGGATGATGAGGACATCACTCCTACGGATATACACGAGATTTCTTCGCTGGATATTCAAGGTCCAATCACAAGAGCTCGAGCGCGACAATTTAATCTAGAGGTGAGTTCGCTCCTAAGTGTTCCTATTAATATTTTTGAGAATGGTTCGCTACCTATTGTTTATAATGTGATTAGGAACCAAGGAGAAGACCAAGAGACACATGGAGAAAGGCTTAGAGGCGTGGAGGACCAGCAAGGGTCGGCCAAGCTTCGTGGAGGCCCAATACAACTCAACTGCGAGTCCAACTCGGAGTCCAGGAACTGCCTTCGGTAAAACAGACGCCCAGGCCACATACGGAGTCCGATTTCGACGGTCCACATATGTTTGGAAAGAAGATTTCATAGAGCTTCCAATGGCCCAAATTCCTTCTGAGTAGTCGGGAATCGTCCGAACAAGGTGGCGTCCAGAATCTGTCCCGGTGCTGCGTCACCGTCTTTTGGCCTTTGGGCCTTGTATCATTGTCGAGCCCATTAGGGGGTGCGTCCAGGGGTTGACCACGACCCTAGACTCTATTTTACAGCCGTTGCCGCTACCATTAGGGTTTGGGTTATGCTTTAGATCAATCTGTCTTTGAACAGTCGCCGTTCTTCGGTTTGTAGAACCCCAACTTGTGTGCTTAATCATTCATCCGCAAATTGTCACCAATATTGAGAGCTGCGTACTTTCAAGTTCTTGCTTGTGTTCTTCGTTTCGCTTCCAGGGATTAGCCTTCTTGGCGAGGTCAACCGGATCGTGACACGGTTGATAACCAGAGGAGTTGTAGTGCTAAGATTGCAGGGTTCGAGTTGCTGACTTGAAGCCGAATCGGTGTGTTTCACTCTGCCCAAAACGAGAATTATCTTACCTGACGGAAGATCGGCCACCTACGTCTCATTAGGGGGCAAGGGTTGGTTACTACTCCTGGATTGCAGGCGCCCGGGTCTGGTCTGCTATAGGCGGTCAGACCTCCTGTCCCCATGGACACCCAAAGATGTTGATTCCGAAGCGTCCAGAAGTTGGTACTTGGAAGATGAACGTGGCAAAAGAACAGGGGATTCAGAAGCCTAAAAAAACAATGAGATCACCGATTCAGCACGAGAGGGTTCTGTCACAAAAAAAAAAGAATGTGAATTAGAAAGAGCAATTAAATAAATAATTTTCACAAATTATTAAAACATTTTCAACATTATTTTAATTTATTGGAAATTTGCGGTAGGAAAATAAAAAATTTTCGAAATTAAATGTATATGCTTTTTGTTGTATTAATTGAAATGTTGCATTCATGCTATTGCATCTCATCTTTCTTGAGTGTGAAGTTTTCAAAATGCGTTTAGATGTCGATCATATCATCCCTGAGAATTTCCTAGATTTTTCTAGGAACTAATTCTCTTTTCCTAGAGTCAAATCCATTTATTGGAAGGCTTTAAATTCTCTTTTCTTGAACTCCAAATATTTTATTTGGGTTCTTTGTCTCCAACCCTACCTCTAAAAATTGTCATTGGATTTTTGGAGCTTCCAAATAATTTTTATGGTTTAAATATATTATCTAGGATTTTCCTGGATTTGTGTTTGAACTAAAATTTCTTTTCCCGAATCAATTCCTAAATCCTTTTCCTCTTCCTTTTCGGCCGACCCATCTTCTCGGCTCAGCCCAGCTCGGCCCAGCAGCCATGTCCCTTTCTCTCACTAACGTTTGGGCACCACTTGTCATCATCCCTCCTCTCTCACCGCATCTCTCTCTCTCGCTCGCTGACCGACGGGTCCCGTGTGTCATCTTCTCCTCCCGTCATCTCCAAGCCGGACTCAAGCTTGAGTCTGGATTGCGCCCGCCGCCACGCCGCCTCTTCCCGTCTTGGCGCGCACGCCAAGGCTGCCGCTACCACCCTATTTAGTGCGCTGCCACACCTCCTCCACCTCCCATGGACCCGCAAGACCAAGCCCTAGCTCCCGAGCTCCCTCGCGCCGTCCGCCATTGCTCGCCGGAGTTGAGCCGAGCGCCACCTGCGTCGTCGATTCACCACACTCAGAGGATGAAAGATCACGTCGACGCCGCCACGAGGTCCTCCGAGGCGATACACACCCTCCCAGCCAGTCGCCTCGCCCAATCGCCACCGGTGGAGCTCCATCTGCATTGAAGTCCAAGCCGTCGGCCGCCGTCTGCGATTCCGTCCGTTTCGATGCTTCCCCGTCGTTGGTGAGCACCTCTTCGAGTTCCCCTCGCTCTCCTCTTGCGTTTCCTCTACCTGTATATGCGGTCAGACCGGGTGATGCAGAAGTGCCCAGTGTTTCTTCTTCTGGTTCTTTGGCTTGTGACAGCAAGTTACTATTGGTTCCCACTGCTGAGGACGATGAAGAGCTTGTTAATTATAGTTATTCTCCGGAGCGCATGAATCTTGATGTGTATGTGCTTCATATGTCTATGAATGGAGACATGCTTTCGGAGGAGGAGGTTGCTCACCTTGATTTTGGTCCCAAGGAAGCTATATTTCAGAAGTCTAAAGCTGAAGACAATCACTTGAAGGCTTTGTATTTGAAGGGACACATCAACGGGAAGCCAATTTCACGGATGTTGGTTGATGGAGGGGCTATTGTGAACTTAATGCCTTACTCTTTGTACAAAAAGCTTGGTGGTTCAGATTCGGAGCTAATCAAGACCAACATGATGTTAGCGGCATTGGACGAGGAGAGCCTATTGGTGCCAAGGGGGTGATTTCTATGGAGCTTACTATTGGGAGCAAGACCTTGGCCACTGCTTTCTTCGCCGCTGAGACTCAAGGTAACTTTAGTTTAATCTTGGGTCGTGATTGGATTTATGTGAATCAGTGCATTCCTTCTACTTTGCATCAATGTTTGATTCAGTGGGTAGATGATTATGTAGAGGTTGTGCATGGTGATACTTCTGCTTGTGTTGCTTTAGCTGATAGCTCTTTGATTGGCATTCTTGATGATGTTAGATGTTTGTCAGGCTTCAATCTTTCTGAATTTGAGTTTATCAGTTGTACTAAGAATGGCTTCATCCTTGCTAATGAGGACATGCCTAGCATTCACTCATCTTCAAATGAAACTCCACTTGATATAGCTGGTCCAATTACAAGGAGTAGAGCTAACCAATTGCAGAAGGAAATTCATTTTCAGGTGAACGCTAACCTTATGTTTAATAATCAGTCTATGTTGAATGAGCCTATGCTTTTGAGTTCTTGTTTCAATGTCCTTAGGAATGATGGAGCGTATGAACTAGCATGGGATCAAGATGGATTCAAGCCTCTGGACATCTGAACCAAGAAGCCTATGGTGTGCATGAATAAAATGGTGGTTCATCACCTTAGCATGGGAATGCAACCAGAAGCTAGATGATTGACACATGGTACAAATTCCAAGCATCACTGCGGACAGAATACAAGGAGTTAGACGGTGTTCTATAAGTTGATGGAAGCGTCTTCAAGTCTACTTTCCAGCCCATCAAACGGTTCATTATTTGGACGTCCCAATAAGGAGTTATGCTCATTTTAGTAACTGCTGCCAGAAGCTGAAAAGACGCGCGAACCAGCCATGAAATCCACTAGAGCATGCGCATGCTGCCATTTATTCAAAGCCAAACGCCCCTATCTCTATATATATCCTGTACTAGACAATGAAAAGACAGATCATATTTTTGATTGAATTCAGAATACACAAACTCGTGGAGTTTTGTTTATGCGTGAGTCTTGAGAGGCTTGCAACATTTGTTCTTTCGATTCCTGAGGGAGTTGTAGAACGCCGAACTGCGGTTCACCCAGTTCGTGCCTTCACGTCTATAGGGCGTGATTGCGTGGGCTGTTTCGTCGATACGTGCAAGGGTGATTGTCTCGGTAGTTCGTCGCGTGGACAGCCTCGCGGTGCGCTGCATCTTCACCAGGTCACGCAGCGACAATTTATCAAGTTCACAGATCCTACGAGAAGATCGGGCCACAACAACTTGCTACACGTGCTGCCTAGGCGTGCGCATATCATCTGGTATCACAGCCTCCGTTTCCTCAGTAGGATTGTTCTTGTTTTTGGTAGGATAGATTTTATATACCTACTGTCCACTAATAGCCAAAAAGAAAACCTACAGCCCAATTTCATACGTGCTACTGATTTTGTAGTTTGCTTTATCGAGTTTTAATCCTTTAAGATTTGTCTAGTTGCTGATTTTTTTTTCTCTCCCTCGTCGTTCTAGCTGTTATCTTTGTTCCATCCCATCCTTGATCTGATCGTCATTGCTTGCTGCATATATATATAAAAAAAATACCCACCCGTCCCACCCTTGTTTTCTACCCGCCACATATTTCCCCTCCTGAGTTTCTTGTTTTTGTACTGCACCATCCATCTTGGTTGATCCTTGTGCGCCATCTCAGTTGAAAGTTGTGCTGTGTTGTCACAAATGTTACAAGAAAAGATGTATATTGGTCAAAAGAAGGACTGAAAACAACGAGTTCTTGTTCAAAAAAAAAAGAAAGAAAAGAAATAAAAGAGAATTGTGTTCAGCACACCAAAAAGGGGTTTGGGCAGCAACAAGTTTCGTTTGGTGCAATTGGTGTTCATCTATCCACTTCCTACATCTTGTTCCTTTCTTTGTGCATCTTTTCCTTTATATTCAGCTACTTAGACTTGTGTTCTTGGATTATTATTCGGTTTTGCATCACTACATTTTTCAGAGCATTCCACTTACATATTACCCCACCAAGCTCCACTTAAAAAGCACCGTGAGTTGTTTCACCGTCGTCGCTGTTACAATCACTCTTCCACTACAAATTGCAGCCCCGGTTCCCCGGTTCTTGCTCTTTTCAGGGAGAGAAAGAACTTGTTTTGTAAGTGGTGAGGGAGTGATTCCACATATATTTTGTCCTATTACTTTCTCCCTTTGTTACTAACATGGCAGGAAATGAAGATTCCCCTTCTCACGCTGTTTCTGTGCAAGAAATTCAAGAATGTGCGTGCACAAATGCGTGAATTGATGCAAGGAATGCAACAACTTCAGCAATCCATTCAGCAACAGCGTGGGGAACCCCACCTCATGATAATGAGGATGATGATCACCATGGTTGTGGCCGTGGCCGAGGATTTCCTGCTGGTTTTGATAACTTTGCAGGTGGCCGTGGCCGAGGATTTGCTGCTGGTTTTGGTCGTGCACGACGTGTTCCTGTTGGTGCTGAAACACTCTCAAATTTTAGTGCTGAACATGGAGGTGAGCCTTATGGTCGCCGTGGTGCATATGACGATCATGGCGATGGCAACTTTGGCCGTTTTGGAGGCCGTGGTCGTTATGGTGATCACCATCGGCGTCATCCTGAACGACGTCACAATGATGATGGTTTGAGCAAGGTTAAAGTGTCCATTCCTCCATTCAGCGGCAAGGAGAATGCTGATGATTATTTTGAGTGGGAAACCTCAAAGTGGAGCAAATATTTGATTTGTATGAATACCCTGCTGATAAGAAGGCAAAGCTTGCAGCCATTGAGTTCAAAGGCTATGCCATAACTTGGTGGAACCAGATCCGTACTGAATATCATAGAGTTGGGCATGACCGTATAACTTGGGAAGATATAAGAGGGAAATGAGACGTCGTTTTGTTCCTGCATATTATTCTCGTGATCTACATTTGCAGCTGAAACGTCTTGTGCAAGGTACTCGCAGTGTTGATGAATATTTTCAGGAATTGGAAATGTTCTTACTTCGTACAGGGATAATTGAGGATGAGGAATCAACAATGGCTTGGTTTCTGGTTGGCCTCAATAAACCCATTGCTGATAAAGTGGATATGACAAATTACGCACGTCTCACCGAGTTGGTTCATTTTGCAAAGAGGGCTGAAAGGCAAGTTGCTATGTCTTACAAATACAATGCTTCATGGCGTCATTCCCAACAGCAAGGGGATGTCACGCCTCAATTCCAACAGCAAGGAGCTGCAACGCCCAAATCCTCTTCTCGTGGAGCAAATAGATCTATTTCCACTTCTTCCAAACACTTGGATGTGAAAGGTAAAGCTGTGAGTTCAAATCAGCCCACTTCTTCTACTGCAGCCACCCAACACAAGACAAGCAAGATTGAGTGTTTTAAGTGTGGTGGTCATGGGCATAAGCAGGCTGAATGTCCTAATCGCCGTACTATTATTGCACTTGCTGATGGTTCTTATGATTCACAAAGTGAAGAGGAGGAGGAGTTTCACAATGTATTTGCAGATCTTAATCTTGACACTTGTGAGTATTCAGCAGAGGATGGTACATTTGAGCTTGGTCTGAATTGTTTAGCCATTCAACCTATTCCAACTTTTGCTCACAATGACATATTACACGATGTAGTTTCTCCATCTTCCGACGAGATTACTAGTGCTGATTTTGATGAGTTGCTTACTGATTTTCCTGATTTGACGCCTTCTATAATGAACACACCATCTCCTTCTTTGGTGGTCAGGCGAGTTCTTTCCACTCAATTTGTTGCTGCTGAACAAGGACAACGCCATAATTTATTTCAGTCCCGATGCAAAGTGCAAGGCCAAGTGTGCCGTTTCATCATAGATGGTGAGAGCTGCAATAATATTGTTAGTGCTTTGCTTGTTGAGAAGCTTGGTTTGCAGCCACGTCGCCATCCACATCCGTACCATATGCAATGGCTGAATAATTCTGGGACTGTTAAAGTTTCAGCCATGATTCGTTTGTCATTTTCCATTGGTGATTATCATGGAGAGGTGGATTGTGATATTGTCCCCATGCAAGCATGCCATTTGCTGCTTGGTCGGCCCTGGCAATTTGATGTGGACTCGGTGCATTTTGGACGGTCTAACAAACACACTTTCATTCACAATGACAAGAAGGTGGTTCTTGTTCCATTATCTCCAGAGGAGATACATACTTCAGATATGACTCGCAAGAAAAGAGAGGAATCTGAAAAAAATAATTGAGTGAGATCCCCAACCCAAGTAAGGGAGAGACTTCTAACCCATCCAGCCACATAAAGCCTCAGGCCAATCCAAAACAGCCATGCCACACTGAGTGTCTCTTTGTTAGCAAGAGTGATTTGAGAGAAGTGAGAAACACCACAGCCCCATTCTTTGTGCTCTTGCACAAGGAGGTCCTACTTTCAACTAACGATTTACCTTCATCGCTGCCTAGTGTTGTTCTTGATCTCTTACAGGACTTTGAAGATGTTTTTCCCGATGAGATACCAGCTGGACTTCCTCCACTCCGTGGAATTGAGCATCAAATTGATTTGGTACCAAGTGCTTCTCTTCCAAATCATCCAGCCTACCGCATGAATGCCGAAGAAACAAAGGAAATTCAGCAACAAGTAAAAGAGCTTTTGGAAAAAGGGTATGTTCGTGAATCCTTATCACCATGTGCTGTTCCCGTTCTTTTAGTCCCAAAGAAAGATGGCTCTTGGCGTATGTGTGTTGATTGTCGTGCTATCAATGCTATAACTGTTCGATATCGCCATCCCATTCCACGACTTGATGACATGTTAGATGAATTGAGTGGTTCCATGATTTTTACTAAGATTGATTTGCGTAGTGGCTATCATCAAATCCGCATGAAACTTGGTGATGAATGGAAAACAGCGTTTAAAACTAAATTTGGTCTCTATGAATGGCTTGTGATGCCATTTGGCTTGACAAATGCTCCTTCAACTTTTATGCGCTTAATGAATCATGTTTTACGAGCTTTCATTGGCAAGTTTGTAGTTGTTTATTTTGATGATATTCTGATCTATAGCAAATCATTTGATGAACATCTTGATCATATCCGTCAAGTACTTGCTGTTTTGAGGGAAGAGAAATTGTATGGAAACATTGCTAAGTGCACCTTTTGCATAGACCGTGTTGTTTTCCTCGGCTTTGTTGTTTCTTCAGATGGTATTCAGGTTGATGCAGAGAAGGTTAAAGCAATAAAGGATTGGCCTACACCGGTAAATGTGAGCCAAGTTCGAAGCTTTCATGGTCTTGAAAGTTTTTATAGACGTTTTGTCAAAGATTTTAGCACCCTTGCTGCACCCCTTAACAATCTCACAAAGAAGGATGTTCCATTCAAGTGGGGATATGATGAAGACCAAGCATTTCACACGCTAAAGACAAAGCTTTGTGAAGCACCGCTGCTACAACTTCCTGATTTTAGTAAGACATTTGAGATCGAATGTGATGCAAGTGGTATTGGCATAGGAGGTGTACTGCTGCAAGAAGGTAAACCTGTTACCTACTTTTCTGAAAAGTTAAATGGTCCACATCTGAATTACTCGGTTTATGACAAAGAGCTTTATGCCTTAGTTCGTGTTTTGGAAGTTTGGCAACATTACTTGTTACCTAAAGAATTTGTAATCCATTCTGATCATGAAGCTTTGAAATATCTTAAAAGTCAAAGCAAGCTGAACCGTTGACATGCGAAATGGATTGAGTTCAGTGAAACGTTTCCCTATGTTGTCAAACATAAGTGTGGTAAAGATAACATTGTTGCCGATGCCTTGTCTAGAAGATGTGCGTTGATTACACAACTAGATACAAAAGTGCTTGGTTTGGAATCCATTAAAACACTTTATGCTGCTGATGCTGATTTTAAAGAACCTTTCTCTCGTTGCATTAATGGAAAAGGTTGCGATAAATATTATGTGCATGATGGTTTCCTGTTTCGGACTAACAAAATATGCATTCCAGCTTGTTTGATTCGTCAAGTTCTTTTGCAGGAAGCACATGCAGGTGGACTAGCTGGTCATTTTGGTGTCAAAAAGACATTGGACATGCTCTCTGATCATTTCTTTTGGCCACATATGCGACGTGACGTCCAGTGGCACGTTGGGTGCTGCATCGTTTGCTTGAAAGCTAAGTCCCGCCTCAATCCACATGGTTTATATACTCCATTACCTATTCCACATGTACCTTGGGAAGATATATCCATGGACTTTGTTCTGGGGCTACCTCGGTCTCAGAGGGGGAGGGATTCTATTTTTGTTGTTGTAGATCGCTTTTCTAAAATGGCACATTTTATCCCCTGTCATAAGAGCAATGATGCTTCACACGTTGCTGATTTGTTTTTTAGGGAGATTGTTCGTTTACATGGAGTTCCAAAGACTATTGTTTCAGACTGGGATACAAAATTTCTCAGCTACTTTTGGAAGACATTGTGGGCTAAGCTTGGCACAAAGTTGTTATTTTCCACCACTTGTCATCCACAAACGGATGGGCAAACTGAAGTTGTCAACCGTACTTTGTCAACCATGTTGCGTACTGTGTTGAAAAAGAATTTGAAGCTCTGGGAAGATTGCCTTCCACATGTTGAATTTGCTTATAACAGGGCAGTCCATTCTACAACAAACTCTTGTCCATTTGAAATTGTTTATGGGTTTAAACCACATACTCCCATGGATCTTTTGCCTTTACCATTACAGGAACAAGTTAACTTGGATGCCACGAAAAGATCAGATTTTATCAAGCGGTTACATGCGGACACAAGAAAGAATATTGAGAAGAAATCAGCACAATATGCAAAGCAAGCAAACAAAGGTAAGAAGAAGGTTACATTTCAGCCAGGAGATCTTGTATGGTTGCATCTACGAAAGGATCGCTTTCCCCAACAGCGTAAGAGTAAGCTATCTCCTCGGGGTGATGGTCCGTTCAAGGTTCTCCAAAAGATAAATGATAATGCTTACAAAATTGAGCTGCCACCTGAATATTCCAATGTGAGTACAACATTTAATGTCAAAGACTTGCTTCCATTTGTTGGTGAGCCTGAGTCGAGGACTACTCCTTCTCAAGAGGGGGAGGCTAATGAGGACATGCCTAGCATTCACTCATCTTCAAATGAAACTCCACTTGATATAGCTGGTCCAATTACAAGGAGTAGAGCTAACCAATTGCAGAAGGAAATTCATTTTCAGGTGAACGCTAACCTTATGTTTAATAATCAGTCTATGTTGAATGAGCCTATGCTTTTGAGTTCTTGTTTCAATGTCCTTAGGAATGATGGAGCATATGAACCAGCATGGGATCAAGATGGATTCAAGCCTCTAGACATCTGAACCAAGAAGCCTATGGTGTGCATGAATAAAATGGTGGTTCATCACCTTAGCATGGGAATGCAACCAGAAGCTAGATGATTGACACATGGTACAAATTCCAAGCATCACTGCGGACAGAATACAAGGAGTTAGACGGTGTTCTATAAGTTGATGGAAGCGTCTTCAAGTCTACTTTCCAGCCCATCAAACAGTTCATTATTTGGACGTCCCAATAAAGAGTTATGCTCATTTTAGTAACTGCTGCCAGAAGCTGAAAAGACGCGCGAACCAGCCACGAAATCCACTAGAGCATGCGCATGCAGCCATTTATTCAAAGCCAAACGCCCCTATCTCTATATATATCCTGTACTAGACAATGAAAAGACAGATCATATTTTTGATTGAATTCAGAATACACAAACTCGTGGAGTTTTGTTATGCGTGAGTCTTGAGAGGCTTGCAACATTTGTTCTTTCGATTCCTGAGGGAGTTGTAGAACGCCGAACTGCGGTTCACCCAGTTCGTGCCTTCACGTCTATAGGGCGTGATTGCGTGGGCTGTTTCGTCGATACGTGGAAGGGTGATTGTCTCGGTAGTTCGTCGCGTGCACAGCCTCGCGGTGCGCTGCCTCTTCACCAGGTCACGCAGCGACAATTTATCAAGTTCACAGATCCTACGAGAAGATCGGGCCACAACAACTTGCTACACGTGCTGCCTAGGCGTGCGCATATCACTTGCTGTCATAAAGCCGATGTACAATCGGCTAAATCATCTCATATGATTTAATGGATAATCGAGAGTGGTTGCAGCAGAGACTTGAGCACTATCGGTCGCATAATAACGATATGTGTGAAGCTATTGAAGATTTTGATGATATAAGCAAGCTAGGATATGGTTTTACGTCGGTCGATCCTCATGAGGAGGTAGACATTGGTGATGGTTCTATACCCAGGCCGACGTTTCTAAACAAGAATTTAGATCCTGCTTTTAAGTCTGAGTTAATAAAGTTGTTAAAGGAGTATGTCGATTGCTTTGCTTGGAATTATCATGAAATGCCTGGTTTAAGCCGAGAGCTTGTTGAGCATCGGTTACCTATTAAATCTAGTTTTAGGCCTTATAAACAACAAACTAGGCGTTTTAATCCTGAAATTTATGACCGAGTTAAAGAAGAGATAAATCGGTTATTAGAAGCAAAATTTATTCGACCTTGTCGATATGCTGATTGGATTTCTAATATTGTGCCTGTAGAGAAAAAAAAGAACGGGTAAGATTAGAGTACGTATTGATTTTAGAAATCTTAATCGTGCTACTCCTAAAGATGAATATCATGTGCCAATAGCCGATATGCTTATTGATGCTGCTTATGGACATAGAATGATTAGTTTTCTTGATGGCAATGCTGGTTACAATCAAATATTTATGGCCGAAGAGGATATATCCAAAACGGCTTTTGTATGTCCAGGCTTTGTTGGTTTATTTGATTGGGTTGTTATGAATTTTGGTTTAAAAAATGCCGGTACTACTTATCAAAGAGCAATAAATTTGATTTTCCATGACTTGCTTGGTATTATCTTGGAAGTCTATATTGATGATATTGTTGTTAAATCGGCTGGAAGTAATTCTCATTTGGCTGATTTAAGACTTTCATTTGAAAGAATGCGCCGGTATGGTTTCAAGATGTATCCACTCAAATGTGCTTTTGGTGTATCGGCCGGAAAGTTTTTAGGCTTCATTGTTCATGAGAATGGTATAGAGATTGATCCGAAGAAGGCCGATACTATTGACAAGTTGCAGGCGCCTAGCTCTAAGAAGGAGTTGCAAAAATTCTTAGGCAAGGTGAATTATTTGAGAAGATTTATTTGCAATTTGCCGGGAAAGGTGAGTGCTTTTACTCCTTTGCTTCGGTTGAGAGATGATGCTGAATTTACTTGGGGGGCAAAACAGCAAGAGGGCTTTGTTGAGATCAAGCATTATTTATCTTCGCCTCCGGTTCTTCGGGCACCTAGGAGAGTGGTTCCTTTCAAATTATATATTGCGGCCGAAGAAAGTGTTATTGGAGCTGTTTTGATCCAAAAGACCGAAGGAAAGGAATATATTATTGCATATGCAAGTAGAAGATTATTGGATGCAGAAACAAGGTATACTTTTATTGAAAAGTTTGTTTGTCATTATATAATGCTTGTACAAAGTTGAGGCATTATTTATTGTTAAATACTTGCATAGCTGCTAGTCAAGCCGACATACTTAAATACATGTTACATAGACCTATATTAAGCCGTAGAATCGACAAATGGGCTTATGCTTTGATTGAATATGATTTAGGCTTTGAGCCATTGAAATCTATGAAAGGACAAATCGTTGCCGATTTTATTGTTGAACATAGGATTGATGAGCATCTTGTTTTAAATGTCGGCTATATTACTTTTACTTCATGGAACCTTGGCCTCCAGCCGTCGCCGCCAGCCATCGCGTCCAGCCGTCGCCGCCACCCGCTGCCTCCAGCTGCCACCGCCGGCTCCACCCAAGTCCCGCCACCCAGCCGGCCCCAGCCCACGCCGAGCAGCCGCGCACGGCATGGGCCGAGCGGCCGTGGCCTTGGGAGAGGAGGGAGCCGGCGGCGGCCGTGAGGAGGAGGAGGAGGAGGTGGTGGGAGAGGGAGAAGGAGAGGAGGAGGAGGAGCAGGACAGCAACAACGACGAGAGACGTGCGGCCGGGCAGGAGGAGGAGAACGGTGACGATGAACCTGCGGCCGTGAGGAGGAGCCGGCCGGGCAGGAGGAGGAGGACGATGCCGACGAGGAATGTGCGGCCGTGAGGAGGAGGAGGAGGAGGAGCATGCCGTCCATCGTTAAGGTATTAATTCTTAAAAATAGTATTGGAATAGATGATATGTGAATGTCAACATTGAATAATAGAATTGAATTTGTACTGAAATTTAGATTGTATGTATGAAGCGATATATTGAATTGTAATGAATATGTGGTTGTCGGCCATCGTGCCGTCTGTAATTTATGCAGTTTAGAAACCTCACCGTGTAGGGGTGGTGCTGCCAAAATTTTTAACTAACACTAACAATTTTTTGTTTCAGGAGAGAGGGCTTTCACACCATCCTTGACTCGTCCCTTTGGCGGACAGCAAGGTGAGGCAAAAACAAACCCCTTCTTTTTGTATCATGTATGTAGAGCATGCAACCTAGTTAGCCGTCTCCCGTTCGAAAGTGATACGGTTGGAAATATGTATAATTGTATGTATAACCATATCTCTTTCGAATTGTCCACATTTTCTGGACAACCTGAGGATGTGTACATGGGTTTAGTTTTCATGGTCTGCTCTGATCCGAGACAGAGTTTCAACACACCTCATTGTTGTTCTCTGGATACACAATCTCCTTACCAGGATGTGTATTTGGAGAACTGCAAGGAGGTGCTGCCGAAATTCTGTCTCGGATAGGGGTGGAGCATGGAAACTAACCCCGTGTACACATCCCCGGGTGGGATTAGGACCTATCTTCACCTATTTAGAGTATGATAGCTATCGTGTAGTTGCAATTCATTTTTATAACAACTGCTCGTATATTGAAGGATGGATAGCTGTGATTGGATGTACACTGGCTGGCGTGGTAAACGTGACTAGACCACACAATTCATTTATAAGGTCGATGAATTTTTAAAAAAGGCATTTGAATTAGGACAAAGTAAAGCACTATGTCCTTGTAGGAAGCGTGCAAACAAGTTCTTGCATTCAAAGTTGGATATGGGTAAACACATTTGCAACGATGGGTTTATGCCAAACTATACTCAGTGGATCTGTCATGGTGAACCCTCTCATTTGAGAGACGAAGTCGTGAGGCAACACATAGATGAATATGATGCTGATGCTAGGTGCGCAGATATGTTAGATGACTTTAATCAAGCACAAAACGATGAAAGACCAAGTCCTGTAGGGGAGGATCAGCCAGAGCCTACAGCAAAGGCCTATTATGATATGTTGTCTTCGACACAAAAACCATTTCACGAGCATACACAGGTTTCTCAATTGGATGCTGTCGGGCGCTTAATGGCTCTAAAGTCTCAGCTTGGCATCAGCCGGGAAGACTTTTGATAATATGTTGACAGTTTTTGGTAGCCTGCTTCCCATGGGTCATAGTCTACCACGCAATATGTATGAGTCACAGAAATTGTTGCACCTACTTAAGATGCCCTAGAAGCAGATACATGTCTATCCTATGGGATGCATCTTATTTAGGAAAGCATACGCGGATGCAAAGTACTGTCCTAATTGTGGTTCCTCTAGGTCCCTGGAGGTAGACTCGGGTGATGGTCAGAAGAGGCAACATGAAATCCCTGTGAAAATCCTACGGTACCTTCCGTTTATTCCGAGGATCCAACGCCTTTACATCACCGAGGAATCCGCAAAACAGATAACATGGCACAAAGAAGGCAAATGATACCATCCTGATAAGATGATACATCCAGCAGATGTTGAGTCATGGAAGTATTTTGACAGTCGGCATCCTGATAAACGTGATTAGGCTCGTAATGTACGTGTCGCGCTGGCGACAAATGGGTTTAATCCTTATGGAATGTCGTCTGCCCCATACACTTGTTGGCCTGAGTTCGTGATCCCTCTTAATCTCCCACCCTGTGTCATGTTTCAACGATAGAACATATTCCTATTATTGATAATTCCTGGAGACCCGAGGAATAATATGAGTGTGTATATGGAGCCTCTGGTTGATGATCTGCTCGTGGCTTGGAATGAGGGTGTAATGAAATATGACCGAGCTAGAAAGAGAAACTTCAACATGAGAGTATGGTACATGTACTCCATGCATGACCATCCAGCGTACGGGTTATTTTGTGGCTGGTGTGTCCACAGGAGGTTCCCATGCCCAGTATGCAAGTCAGCTGTCCAGTTCTTTTGGTTGAAGAAGGGTGGCAAGTATTGCTCGTTCGACAAACATCAACAATTTCTCCCATTGGACCATCCATTCAGGCAAGACAAAAAGAACTTTACAAAAGGTGTCATGGTTGAAGACCCCCCACCGCAGATGTTGACAGGTGTCGTTCGTGTACAGTTGGACGCACTCCAACCAAATGCAACAGGTGATGGTTTTGTGGGATATAATGTGGATCATGTCTGGACTCAAAAGTTAGGCTTGTGGAGGCTCCCCTACATGGATGACATTCTTCTTCCACATAATCTTGATATGATGCATACTGAAAAGAATGTCACCGAGGCAGCGTGGGGTACAATAATGGACATTCCTGATAAGACAAAGGACAACGTTAAGGCTAGAGTGGATCAAGCTATGTTATGCGATAAGCCAAAGCTCGACATTCCTCCTTCCACCGATGGCAAGCGATGGAAAAAGCCTCCGGCCGATTATGTCTTGAAGAGGCCCCAAAGGAAGGAAGTACTAGCATGGTTTCAAACTTTAACGTTCCCCGATGGGTATGCAGCAAATCAAAGAGGGGTCAACTTAGAAACTATGCGAATTAACGGGTTAGAGAGTCATGACTACCACATGTGGATTGAGCGACTTCTTCCGGTGATGGTTCGAGCAGAGTTAAGCTATTTCTTCCGCACCCTTTGTGCCAAGGAGTTATCTCGTACTGTGGTTGTAGAATTAGAAAAAAGTGCTCCCGTGTTGCTTTGTGAGTTGGAGAAGACCTTTCCACCACCATTTTTTAATCCGATGGAACATATGATTCCGCACCTCCCATATGAGGCACGAATGTGTGGTCCTGTGCATTGCCGATGGTGCTATGCTGTTGAGAGACAACAAAAGGTTCTTCGAACCAAATATAAAAACAAGTGCAAAATTGAGGCTTCCATGGCAGAGGCATACTATTCTGAGGAGGTGTCAAACTTCACGAAAAAAATACTACAACGGCACCCTTCCTAGCGTGCATAATCCACCCTCTCGTTACAATGCAAATGAAAATGAATCAAACCTCAGCCTCTTCGTAGGGCAACTCGGAAGTGCAAGTGTTGGTCATGCTAAGAACTTGACACATTCAGAATTCCACACTATCATGATGTATGTGTTTACCAACCTTTCCGATGTGCGGCCATATATTCAGTAAGTTCACGATAAACTACTGCTCGATTAGTTCTAGCGTATGGTCACTATTTACCATCTAACCGATCTCTACCTTATTTTTATTTGTATAGAGAATTTACTCAACAATTCGAGCGAAGAAATAGGGCACTGACTCCACATGAAGTTGATACCCTTCTAAAACAGGGTGCGGGGCATAGATCGCCAGATTTTATTTATTGGTTCTAACAAAAAGCCGATAAGGATGTCTCGATGAGTCCCGAGTTGAGACAGGTGGCAAATGAATTCTGCTATAGGGTAATGTCGTACGCCGGCTATGATGTGAATGTATATCGCTTTCACACAAAAAGCACGATGAAAGTCGACCCAATCGGAGAACCACAAATTATGGAGTTTGTACGAAAGGTGAAGACGAGGTCGAGTATTATGGAATAATTAAAGAAATATACGAACTCACATTTGACGGTTGCAAACCTTTTAAGGTGGTCGTATTCAGATGCCATTGGTTTGATCCTAACCAAGTACAGCGGACCCCTAATCTTGGACTAGTTGAAAATCATCCGGCATCAGTCTATAAAGGAGACAATGTTTATATTGTGGCTCAACAAGCGACACAAGTTTATTATCTCTCATACCCGTGCAAAACCAACAAACATCTTCAGGGTTGGAAGGTCATGTTCCAGGTATCGCCGCACGGTAGACTACCCGTCCCAAACAATGAAGATTATAACATAGACCCAAACACATACGACGGAGAGTTCTTTCAAGAAGATGGGTTACAAGGGTCTTTTGAGATAGATTTAACTGGCGAAATCAAAGTACATGAGGATGATGAAATGGTTGACGACGAGGATGTTGAAGATGTGGTTTCCAATCCTAGAGACGTATTATTACTTGAACGATTGTAATTAGGGATTGATGAGGACATTCCTCAGCCGGAGCACGTGCCTGATTGTGAACTCGACATGCATGATAGTGATGATGAGACTTATGATCCAGCTAATCCTGACCATGATAATTATTTCTAACATATGTATGATTCAGACTTATTTATTTCCTATTTGTAATATCATGTCTATCTTGTTTACTTTTTCTTGTAATATTTGGTTCTATTTATATGTTCTGATTGTTTTACTTTTTTTATTTCAGGTGATTTGTCCATGATGGTGGGCTCTTTAGAGGCGAGGAAATGTGCGTATGTTTTCAGGAGAATCAAGGAGTTGTCTTCAAAAGGCAAGGGTGCCTCCAAAGGCCAGAGTTCATCCAAAGGCCGGAGTGGCTCCAAGGGTCAAAAGCTGCCTACCCCTGAGGAGTCATCAGAAAATGACAATTATGAGCCTGGTCAAATGGAGGAGGCGCAGGAGGGGGAGGACCAGGTGATGGATGAGGAAGAGGTGCTGGAAGAGGAGGACGAGGAGGTTGGCGAGGAGGGCAATGAGGAGGTCGGCGAGGAGGGCGACGAGGAGGATGACGAGGATGATGATTTACCTCCTGTTGAGTCATCAGATGATGATGATGATGATGAGGAGGAGGAGGAGGAGGAGGAGGAAGAGGAGGCAGAGGGCACCCAGCTTCGTGTTGTCTGGTTGCGAGGCCCATCGCGACTGCCGGACAGGGCGATACATCCCGCCGGACGACCGGTGATTCGCCTGGTTAAGCCTAAGTAAGTACCTTGAGATGTTATCAGTACCTTTTCATTACGTTATTTGGAAATGGTAAATGAAACTAATATTTTATCTTATTCACTTTTCACATGAGTTGGGTCCTGGTCACCCCAGGTCTTCACAAGCGCAAGGTCAACTGTATCCTGGGACTTCTGGTGAGGAACAACTTCCCAGGCATGGTTCGAATCCCCGGTAAAAGATTGGATCCGGCTTGGACATGGGAACACTACCACCATGCGGGCGATCAAAGGGACTCACTTGATAGGCTCTTCGCTAGCAAGGCGCATCGAGTGGAGGCACAACTCTGGGTAAGTGTTTCTCGGAGTACACTGCTCAATACATCTAATTTATTATACATTTTGCTAACAATGAATGAATGCGTCGATTTTGTATGCATGAGTACTACAGGTGTGAGCCGGGTTACGAGGAAGACGATGTGGACGTGATTAACAAGCGATGCAAGAAGCTAGTGAAGGACATGCACTACGAGGCACAGGTTCAGTGTGTCATAAACTACAACGCCACTTTCCTCGGCCAAAAAATCAAAAAGAAAGATGCAAGAAAGTTCAAGCTGTCTAAGGAGCAATACTTGCAGGTAAATTGAATGTGAATTCCTCCGATTTAGTACATTGTTTAATTTCACAATCTTACATGTCAGCCACATATGATCTCGTGTAGGTGCCTGCGTGGTGGTTCCGCAGTGATTTCCAGTGCTGGGAAACAATAGTGGACAAGTGGTTCACGCCTGAGTGGCGAGAATTGCACGACAAAGGCCGAGAGAGGCGTTTGCTAATGCCAGGTCTTTCACACCATCAAGGGAGCCTTACAAACGAGGAGTATAGGGCTAGATGGGTATGAGGATTCATTTCTTTATTCTTATCACGCTTAACTCTGCAAGATTCTAATCAATTGTTTTCTTCCAGTCCCAGACACATGGAGGAGCTGAATGCGCCGAATTTGTGGGATGGGCTATGACACACAAAGGCAAGGCTTCTGAGGTCACCTACAACCCAGAGGATGGGCCGTCAGCGTACAACCATCCCACGGCCTACAACCGCATGATGGCATACACAGAGGTGGGACGTCAGGTTCATGGGCCACAGTGGGATCCCACAGCCCAACCTCTTGATGGCAATCTCATCACGAGGGCAGGAGGAGGCAAGAAGCATGGTAGGTTCCTCATAGGTGACGACACTGTCGATGAGGCCAATACTCTCACTCTCTCCCAGATTCGTGCAAGGGATTAGCCCAACGCCCCTTCCGTACGTCCACGTCAAAACGTGGCACAAATGCAAGTGGAGGCACTTCAGGTTATTTCTGCTTTATTACTCATTAATTCATCTTCTACATATAATTGCTCTACACTGTAACATTTTAGATTCAAAATTTTAGGACCAAATGGCGGGGCAAGCGGCGGCACACGGCACGGCAATAGCGGAAGAGAGAAGGATGCACCAGACCGAGCTGAGCACTATGATGAGTTACCTTCAAAGCATCACTGCTCAATTTTCTTTGGCAGGAACACCCCTACCAACGCTACCGCTGTTGCATGCATCTCCGCAAACTCCTCAGGTGAGCTAAACTTCTACATTCGTTCGAGTATTGGAGACTTGGAATAAGTTTTAATCTCTTTGATATCTCATTGTCATTTTGAATGTTTTACTTTCTATATAGTTGGGATCGGCGGCATCGAATGCACCAAACGGGTCACCCGTTGGGATGTCACCGACGTTCCCTCCACTGCAGTTGTTCCCACTTCAGCCTAATGCAATGCCGCCCGTCAACGAAGCATAGTTGTTCCCACTTCAGCCTAATGCAATGCCGCCCGTCGACGAAGCACCCTCCAACCCGCCTCAGTAATATTCCCGTCGTTGTGAACAAGAAATATTATTGCTGTGAAATCGACTTATGTTTGTTGTTAACTTGAACTATAACTATTGTTGTCACATCGGACTGTCGTTTTAGTTTATGTACTGCCTGAAATGCTTCTTGTCATATACTCATGCTTATATGTGATTTTTTATTTGAGTGGGGACATTTAAATGTGAAAAAAAAAGAAAACATAAGCCCACATTGCCGTGTGCCGCAGGCTAGGCACACGGCGAAGTGGCCAAAAAACACTGTTTAAAGTGCACTTCGCCGTGTGCCGCTGACATTTGCCATGTGCCAAGTGACCAGACACACGGCAAAGGGGGCATTCTGCTGCTGGTAAAGACCACTTCACCGTGTGCCTGGTCACCTGGCACACGGCGAACATCAGAGGTTCGTCGTGTGTCACGTGTCGGGCACATGGCGATGCTGCCGTCACGCCGTCCTCCGTTGACGGCGCCTTTTTTTGCTGTGTGGCGGAAAAACACACGGCGACGGTGTTCGCCGTGTGCTCCTGGCTTTGCACACGGCGAAGATTGCTTCGCCGTCACAGCTATTCGCCGTCGGACGTTTGCCATGTGCCGCACACGGCGAACTATTCGCGGTGTGTTTTTGCGTCGGCACACGGTCAATTTCTGTTCTCCCGTAGTGTAATGGTTTATCTTATCTTAAAAAATGGTAATGGTAAGAAGTCTGATGGGAGAAGTACTAAGGTCACTTGAAATACTGACATGAACATGAGAATAGATTGAGAACTAAATTTATAACCTACAGTATCAAAACAATAAATACCACAAAAATAAATGGCCTTTAGTCCCAAGCAAGCTGGGGTAGCCTAGAGATGAAACCCAAGATACAAAGGTGAAGATTCATCCATGTTGGTAGCTAGTTTCAAAGAGCTCCTATCTAAAGTTACCTCTTTAGAAATATTTCGCTCCTTGAATTATCTTTTCGCCGACTCGCTCCTATCTAAATTCACCTCTTTAGGTTTGATCTACCTCTACACCTCTTTACATATTGTCCCGCTTTAGAACCCCACTACTCACAGGTGCCTCTTGAAGCCAGCATTGGATACGCCCAAATCATCTCAGTCAGAGTTGAGTCAATTTATCCTCAATTGGTGCCACCGCGTCCTTCTCCCTGATATCCTCATTATAGACTCTATCCCTTCTTGCGTGACTACAAAATCACCGCAACATCCACATCTCTGCTATACTAAGTTGTTGTACATGCTGCCTTTCAGTAGTCCAACATTCAGTATAACATCAAAAGTTGGATCATCGTTCTATTGTACTTATCTTTTAGCTTCTGTGGCACCCTCCTATCACAGAGGACGCCAAAAGCTTGACGCCATTCCAACCAGCCAGCTGATATTTTGTGCTTACATCTTCATCAATATCTCCATCAAAACTATAAATAAAGAAACCATTTTCATATTTAATATACCATGATTTAACAAACCTGACTTAGGCCCCCATTTGGGTTGGGTCATAGAGATAATCAGAATCTAGATAATGGAATGTTGTTATGAGAATCTAGACTCTAGATAGCAAAAATATACTATGTTTGAATACCTGGATTATAGTCTAAATACTGAGTACGAAAAGTTCATTACGAGAATCTGGATTATTGGATTCTTGAAATCCCTACTAGAATTCGTTGTGTTTGGATTGGATTATGATTATTTTCACTAGACTACAAAATTTTTGATCCAAATGGCAACTTAAATATGCCAATATCATGCACATTTGAATACAACAAACTAGTAGAAAGTTTGATAATTAAACAAGAACATGTATATGAGCACATGAAATATTTAGATTGTTAAATGACGCACAGTTTTACCATGTTTAATCATGAATGAAGCGCACATTGCTTCTTAAGTAGATCCCTCGACCTGCTCTGAAAGAAAAGACAATGCTAAGCATGGATGGAGCTGATGCTGGTGAGCGGCACTGACACGAGGACTGTTTTCCCACCATGGCCGGCCAGCCCTTCAGTCATGGGCCAAATGTAACACCCCGAAATCCACCAACACCCCGGGATGCTACTAAAAAGCACCAACAACAGCTGAACTTAAATAAGTGGAAAATTCAGCAACATCTCCTCTGAATTAATAAGCAACGCGGAAGCAATAAAAATGGATATAAATCATATAAGTACACACTCGTATAATCAACATCCCAGATAATATGAGAATAAGAGTTTAACAACCACACTACGCTTTAAGCATAAGTCTCGAGTCTCCCAATAACAAAACATTGACTTGAATTAAGATAAAAGGGGGTCTATAAAAGATGAGTTGTGACGTGCAACTAATCCCTCTTTTCCCTCCTAGCAATCATCAAGAACCTCGAATGAGTAAAGCAAGGGTGAGATAAAAGTCTCAGCAAGTAAACTTGTTCTGGCTAACTATTTAAACCATAGGTTCAATTAATCATCAGTTTAAAATACCAAGAAGTAAAGCATATAAATGCTGCATATAAGACCACTTAAACTCCAATATAACATATCATGTTATTCACTTCCATGCAAAAGAATGCATATGAATGCAATGTCATGACCACTTTTACATCGCACCCCTCCTCGGACAACGCACGATGTGTACCGGTACAATTGCAACCATAGGATTGCAACAAACTTCAATGCGAATGAGATGCTATGCTCATGATATGCCTCATATATCTCATAATAAGAAATAAAACCTCCACGACCTCAACTTCAATTATAACCACAACCTCAACTTCGGTTACAACTACAACCTCAACTTCAATTACAATAGAGATATGACAACAAACCTCGAGTGAGTAAATAAGAAACAATAACATAAATATCCTCCATTTAATATAAGTATTCAGATTATAATTAAAGTGGTATGGTTCTGAATATCAAAGTTTAGGTGATAAAAATAGCGAGCCAAAACAGTAGCAAACCACCGCTACATTCACTTGCCTTCGTTGAAGATCAAAATAAAGCGACCTAAGCATGATCTGAAGGTGCACCACCTGTTCACAAATATATTTCATCACCACACAAATATGCATGTAAAATAAATACATCAATCAAAGCGTTCCTACGCCCGAACTCAACGTCCTCACATTAACACACAATTCTAGTCAAAACAGCAGCACTGTTACTTCTCTTTTTTGTACACATTAATTATTACCACAAACAATTATCATCTTCTACCAGATGAAAATTAACTTCAAATAATGCATCTTTGTAATTGTACTCAAACACAGATAACATCATTAACATAGACTAATATTCAGGTTAACCATAGACTGAAAATCTGACAGCCGCTGCACAACATCCCCAATCAAACAGATATAACTAGAGCTCAAAAATTCTTATTAAAGTGATCTTTAACAATATGAAAACCTTATCAAATTTTCTGACAACTTTAATTTAGATCCAAAATTCTAATTATGTCGTTTAGATTTCCTAATCTTCAAAGGAGTATAAACTACACAGAATTATGGGACTGAAAAAATGCCTGAATAAAACATTGATATCTCCCTGACCACAAATCCGATTGTGGAGTTCTTTACGGCTATGGAACGAGCTCTAAATCTCCTACAACTCATAGAAAGGCTTTTTATTCTTTTGAAGTCCACGTAAAACTGCCAAAACCTAAAACATGTAGATCGACAATGTGCTGAGAACAGCGACGTGGGTAAATCCTTAACCCTAGCCCTTAACGGCAACGAACACCACTACACACAGGTGCTAAAACATCCAGAACCTTAGGGAAAATATGGTTTAGATCAGGGGCATGGCTCACCTAGAGTTTCCCCTTCGAAAAGAATAGGGCAATGGCAACGGCAACAATCCCCACCACAATTCCCCACCGGTTTGAGAGCGGCGAGGGTCACCACAACCGCTGATTACCTACGAGCTGCATCACCCATGGCGGCACCATCAATAACAGCGAGGAAAAGACCCAAATTTGGGGGGGGGGGAAGGAATCAAGGAGAGGAAAGAAAGCTCGACCGATTTCTGGAGTGGAGCGGCGGCGAACCCTAGTTCTCCTCTCTTCTCTTCGCTTCCCCTCCTCCTTCTCGTTCTCCTTCTCCTCTGTTTCACGGTCAGGAGGGGTGGCGGCGCTGGGAGAGAAAGTCACGGATGGGAGAGGTGGGGCGCGCAGGAAGGGTACTGTAGCGTGACGCTACAGTAACCCCCTGTTTACTATTCATCCAACGGGTTCGCGATCCGAACTCCGAATTACGCATGTGAGTAGTCAAACGGAATGCATTAGATGAGCCCTACGCATCTGTGGTCTCTGATTATTCGTACGAGCATCGGATCTTAAAGTCAACTTTTTGACCCTCTTCCATCTGTGGTCAACTCCTATAATTTTTACTCTTTTCTTTATAAAGCACAAATTCTAATCCACGAAACTCTAGGTGTTACATTCTACCCCCCTTAAAAAGAATTCTGCCATGCTTACGATATAGCAAAAATCAAAGAAAGATGGAATGTACATAAAACTCATCAGCCTCGAAAAAGATATGGATGCGTCCTGTGCATCCGCCCGCACATCCGCTCCTTAAGCTCCCAAGTAACTTCTCGCTCAGACTAATTAGTCCATAGAACCCTAATATATTTGATAGTCCTCCTCATAACACACTCTGACGATTCAATGATACGCACAGGGCAACACTTGATAGTCAAGTCCTGCTTTATCGTGATCGGCTCTAACTCAACCTTCTACTATGGATCCCACAAATATTTTCTAAACATAGAGATGGAAGACATTATGCCTTCACAGACTCAGGTAACTACAACCGATAAGCCAAACTACTGACTCAGGTTATGATATCGAAAGGCACGATAATTACATGATATAACAACACCTTTAGTAGGTGATACTTTGAGTAGAACTTGATCATCTACAGAGAACCCTAGGTTTCGCCTCTTCCTATCAGCAAGCTCTTCTGGTGGCTCTAAGCAGTCAAAATATTCTTGAACATCCATTATTCCTTCTGAGTTGTCTCTTGAATCCAATCTGGACCAACCAAGGACCTCTCTTCCAATTTTTTCCCAACATAATGGGAATATACTCAACCTATCATGCAAAGCTTCATAAACCTTCATAGCTATTAAATGCAAAGTTAGCCAATAATAGATGATCCTCCAAACAACGGTATCAAAGGATACCGAGCTGAAAAGAGAAAAAAAACAAACTTTATGTACTGAAGATAGTCCACTATGATTGATTACTGGTCTAATGGTGGGAAACGACTCTAAGAGAAGGTTTTGTATCTAACACACTAGCAAGACGTTGCTAAATATGAAAACAGACTTGGTCTCTATATCCAAATAATAAAACAAGGCATACCAATGCCACACAACGTCCACATAAGAATGATATGCATCAACAAAGCGGATCGATCAACCACAACCAATATAGCGTCTATACCCTAAGAAGAATAAGGTAAATCCAACCACAAAACACATAGTGATATGCTCATACTTTCACTCAGGAACTACTAAAGGCTTTAATAAACCTACAGGCCTCCTAGACTCATCCTTCACGAAGTAGCACACACTTAAAGTTGACATATATTAAAAAATATCCATCAAACTTGGATACTAATTCAAATCCATATACCTCTTTGTCTCACTATGCATCAAGTTCAATGAACATCTCTATTATATTAATCTTAATCAAAGATTTCTACATCATGTAAAGACGCCTCTAAAATTAAACTCTTCATTCCAGGAAAAAAACTATGCTATGAAAGTTTACCATTGGAAATTCTCTTGTGCACAACATGAATTCAAGATTGTATTATTGTGCATTAGACGCCCACAAGACAGAGACACTTAATAGTTGTCTATGTTTTCTCACTAGTAGAGCTTACACAACACAAAAACATCCATACAATCCAAATTGGCAATTGTAGACTTTTAAACTTAGGAATATAGTTCCTAGAAGGCATCTGCTACTGTATTTACCACCAATAGGTTTTGGGATCAATAAATAAAAAAACAAATATCATAAATATAAAGTGTTCAATACTACACGACAAACACTATTTCAAAAGTCTTCTCATGAAGGCAAATTCAATAGTCCACACCACTATAAAAATATCTCTCACAATTCCCCATAAGAATGACTACGGCTAATGCAATAAAAGCAAATGTACCTCATAAGCACACATCAATCTCTTTTTTAGGAATTTAATATATATATATACCCTGGGTACTGAATAACAATTCAGTACCAGAGCCCATCCACCGAGCCGACGTTCCGAACGACCGAACCCCCAGCCGCTCCCCCGCGCAGACCGTGCCTACCCACGCCCCCATCAGTTTTTTTCCACGTGGGTCTTGCTTTTGTTGTCCCCGTTTCTAGGTTGGAATAGATTGTGGGTCTTTCGGTTTCCAATCTATCGTGGGTCTTTCGGTTTCCAATCTCTCCAACGCTCTCCAATTCCCCCGCTCCTACCGCCTGGCGAGTCGGCTACATCGTGCGCTGCCGACGAGACCCTCCCTGTTCTGCTCGGATCCGGCAAGCTGCAGACCTTCTCCCCCTTCTGCCGCCTAGGTGAGAGTCCCTCGCCGGAAGCCGCATCCTCTCAAGGCATAGTTTGAGAGGCAAAACAAATCGTGAGTTGTGGATTGGTTCCCATTCAGTTGCCGATTTTCTCTCTTCCTTCAACGCAGAGGTCCTGCCGACGCCCTGGGTTGCTGGTTGCAGCTCCCTTGTCCGGTGACACATTGGAGGCTCCCCACTGGCGAGGCGGGAGCAGGGATTTGGGATTCGGGCCGAATGGGCCGAATCTCACCGAAATTCGTCAAATTCGGTAGGGCCCGAGACAAAATAAAACCAGCCAAATTATTTCGGCCCAGTTTGAATTTTCAACCCAGGACAAAGTCTACCATGGCCCAAATATCCCTTCCCTTTGTATATAACAACGAGTCCAACCCTGAAAACCCTAAATTTCATTTTTCCTCTCTCCTACTGCTGCATACCGACACCGGCGGCGGCTCTCCCGTCTCCCCTCTCCCGAAGGCACGAAGGTGCTGAGGCACGGCAACACCATCTCCTCCCAATTAGCTTCTTGTCTTGTTCTGGCACCGCCATCTCGTCCTCTTCCCCTCTGTTGTTTCATCTCCAATCCTTGGTATGCATCTGCTTATTTCTTTATCCGATGAATTCTTTTAGATGCCGGCTATGTATTGTTCTGAATCTTGGCTGCTGCATGTTTTACAACAGCTGGTTGGGCTCACGGATGCCTGGAGGAGTGAGGTGCTCGGCAGTCGTGTACCCAGTTGGCTGGGTGGCAGCAGCAGTGCCGGCGGTCAAACCGACGACAATTTCAAAAATAATGATGAACTGTTGATGCGCCGATAAGTGATGCAGTGCCATTGCGCTTGATGCTTGTATTGTTTATTTCTTGCTTAAATCGTAGGTTCTTATATGTTTGTCAAAATTTCGTTGAAAACTCCATATTTGGATAAAATTCGTTCCAAATACGAATTGTTTGACTGGTCAAATCATTTGAATCCCGGCCCGAATTTTCCGAATTTTCCGAAATGGACGGGCTCCGAATTTTTTTCTATTTTGAATCCCAGATCCTGGGCGGGAGCAGCTGGCGCAACCGCGCAAGTGCTGGGAGCAGCCGGCGCACCTGCAGGCCGCCGCTCCCACATCCGCTGACTCCCCGGTGACAAGATGTTATCCAGGCGACACCGCATGGAGGTTCTCCCAGGCGAGGAGGACCTGCTGGCGCTAGTGCCGGCGTAGAGTCTTGCTGACCCAGCCAGGTCTAGCACCCGCACGAGATTTTTTTTTTTTCAAAATCAATGCCCAGTAATGCAAAGGATTGTTCATCACGAGTTATTGTAAGTTTGCGCCGCCGTCCAGCATTCAGCTTGCTCATCATCTCTACTACCTGTGATTTTCTACACATTCGTCCTCACTGATGGAGCCATCTCGCGCGTCAGTTTGTAATCCTTTCAATGCCTGTTTCGGTTCATTACGTGCCCTGTGAAGATGTGTTTTGTCATTTGTGAACTATAGTGTTTAGAGTGGGTTAGTATATCAATTTCACGCATTCTGCTAACTGAACTATCCTTTTGGTTAGTTTATTAAATCCTGCTGTCAGTATCTCGCCTATTTATATATATTAAACTTCATTGTTATGTACTAGCATCTGCCTGCCTGATTTGTGCAACTGATGACAATGCTAGATTATCTATATGTTTTATGTATTAATAATATGCTGCGCAATTGATCTCAACGCGAGATACTTCATAGTTCCTTTTATTTATTTCCATGAATCAATATCCTTATGTGCCACACTGAAGATCTTCAGCGAGGTTCTCAACGAGATACTAATGTCCAACAATTATTTTGTGCTGTTAAACAAGTTATTGTTAAACAGGATATCAAGAGCAACTCCAAGAGTCTGCTAAATTTCACTTTGTATAATCTTATTTAGCTATCCACTTAACTATGATTTTATCTCCATATTCCTGCGCACTCCAACAGATTAGCCAAAACAGTCTTTTTGTATGCATTTTTCTGTTTTATCCATTCCACAGGGAACCGCTTCGCTGCTCCCCTCGTTGCCGATTGCTTGCTGCCGGAATGTCGCAGCCGCCGTGAAATCCCGATGGCTGCTCCCTGCTGTCCCTGCCGCCATCCCTGCTACCTGTCCCTGGTGCCATTGCTTTGCCCTTTATCCAATCCAGCAGAGAATCGCTTCGCCTGCTCCCTACTTGCTGCCGGAATGTCGCAGCTGCTGCGAAATCCCGATGGGTGCTTCCATCACTGCTCCCAGCTGCCGCCGCACCCGAGGGGTACTGCTTCCGCTGCACGCGCAAGGTTCAACAGCCGGCGAGGGGCGTGGGAATATGTGGGGCAGCGAGGCAATCGCCGCCTCGCACTTTGTCTCTGAGGCCACCAACATGTACCGCCCACCTGTCACCGTCGATTCGTTGCAGCCGTGGGAAGCGCCGCTGCTGCAGGCAGCACCACAGCCGTTGATTTGCCGCCGCCGTCTCAGTGGGAAGCTCCGCATCCGTCAATTTGTCGCCGCCACCACCGAGGGATGCGCCGCTTCCCGCCGCTGCCGACTCGGACTCGCTTCCGGCCACGTGGCAGGGCGCACGCGGTCGACGCCAGCAGAGAGCGATAGCGGCACCGACGAGGGGGCAGGAGGGCACTACGATGTCACCGACGCAAGGGCGGCAAGGCGCGGGGACAGGAGCGGCTCGCGGGAGGGAGAAGCGCGCGGGAAGGGTAGCACGGGCGCGGGAAGGCATATAGCGAACGGCGGGGGTTCGGCATAGATGCCGTCCGAGAAAGACGGGATGGCGTAGGAGAAACCGAGTGGGCCACTGTAGCTATTCTGTTGGAAGGCTGTTTTTGTCTCTGTTTGCTATTTTTGCCAGTCAATAGTGTTGGGGAGACGCCCCTTGGAATCATATTTTCTATTTTCGCAGGCGAGACTGAAGAGGTCAAGACGAGGAAGACAAGCGTGAAACTAATTCGAAGAGGTTAGAGTCGCAAGTGAGACTGAAGAGGTCAAGACGAAGATGACGAGCGTGAATCTAATTCGAAGAGGTTAGAGTTTCGAGCAGGACTGAAGAAGTCAAGGCGAAGAAGACAATAGCACAAGGCTGGTCACGAGACAAGGAACTGCCAAGACGAATCCGTCTCCTGTTACGAGGCTAAGGCGGAGATTGGCGGGAAGCAACGGTCATCTAAAAGCTAAGATAGTTTATAAGATTTTTGGCGGGAAGTAACAGTCTTGTAAACATACGAGGTTGGCCCCTATAAATAGCAGGTCAACAGTAACTGTACGGGAGGATGTTTTTTGAGAGACCAGAAAAGATAATTGTAATCTTTTCACTGTTAGTAATACCAGAAAAACCATGTTACAACAGTTGGCGCCGTCCGTGTGTTAGGATCGAAATCAAAACTCACAATGCCACCAAAGAAAAAACAACGGTCTGATGATCCGCAGACCTCAAAAGCTCACGAAAACGAAAGAGAAAACGATGAACCACAAGTTTCAGTGGAGCTAGCCATTACCAATGATACCCAAAATCGAGAAGAAGCTAGCCTCGAACAACTGCTACAAGAAATCGAGAGGCTCAAGCAAGAAAAAGAAGATCTATTGAAGGAAGCAGAGAACCAAAGAAAAGAAACCGAGAAAGAGCGAAAAATTGCAGAGGCTAAGAATGAGCTCAGGAGACTCCAAAACGAGCTCAATGCGAGCAAAGAAACCACTCAAGAGCCCGAGAGAGAATACCACACCGAAACAACAAATCACAACGCGGGTTTCAGAAGCTATGACTCGAATTCACCGTTATCTCCAGGCCTTCAAAATGCACCGTGGCCAACCTCGTACAAACCCAACACTTTGCCCAAATACAATGGCACTTGTGACCCAAGGCAGTTCTTGATGAGTTACGAAGTTGCTGTGGCTTCCGCTGGAGGAAACGAACTAGTTCTCGCAAAATCATTCATCATAGCCTGTGAAGGATCGGCTCTTACATGGTTCACATGACTAAGCCCAGGATCAATATTTAGTTGGGAACAACTCAAGGCAAAAGTGCTTCAGAACTTCCAAGGATTCAACAGACAGTTATTAATTTCGGGAGATCTCTTCGCGTGCAAACAAGAGGAAAAAGAGCCATTGGCCCAATACTTCAAACGCTTCATCCAATTGAAGGCTCAAACGGACGATATTCCAAACTCAATAGCAATCGACGCATGTATTCACGGATTAGGACCAGGGCCATGCGCGTCGTCAAAAACAAACCAAGAAACCTCCATGAACTTTCCACGAAATGGAGAAGTTCTGCAGATCAGACGATGATCACAGAAGAAGAATCAACGAAAGAGCCATGCTCAGAAAAGCAAATGGAAACTACAGGCAACCCACATACGAAAAGCAAAACTACAACCAACCAGCTCAAGTTTTCAACATAGAAAACGGGAGCGAGCAAAACAACAACGAATCAAATGCAACAAAGCAAGATTTCAACTCCTCATCCATACGAGGAAGAGGTGGACGAGGCAGAGGCCGCGGAAGAGGACGAGGCCAACAAGAAAATCAACCTCGATCTTGGTTTTGCCAATTCCATGGCGAAAACCCAGATCACAGTACAGGGAGATGTTCCATAACCATCAGGGTGAAGCAAGAAATGAACCAAAACAACAGTCAAGGTCGTACAGTTCAAACAAACTCCTGGCAATGCACCTCTCACAACGCGACAAATCCACAGCTACAACTTCCGACGAATTCGGAATCCTATTCAACATACCACCAGCCTCAACTGGCATGGCACCAAACCCAGTCAGAGCCAAATCAACAAGTGCACAGTTCAATTCAATCCACCGCGGCAAGAAAAGACGAAACCATGATGCAAACAGCTACAACGTCAAATTCAACACCTGCCAAGGGTCCTATTCCCTCCCGCGGAATGATTCTGCCTATAGCGGGAGGATCTTCAGTTGACTTCGAAAGCAAAAGAGAAAGAAAAGACTACTTCAGAAGAGTGCACGCAATACTACCCAATGGCCCAGTAATAAAAACTCACTGGTCGCATATCCCAATAACCTTCACCGAGCAGGACCTCAAGCTCCAATGTTATCCTCACACTGATGCCATGGTCATCGAAACAAATGTGGCAGGCTGGGAGCTAACAAAAATATTGATAGATGATGGCAGTTCAGCTGACATTATCTTCGCAAGTGCCTTCGATCAAATGAACATCAGCAGAAGCTTGTTACAACCATCAGAAACTCCACTCATTGGTTTCGGAGGAAAAAGAATCCGAGCCTTAGGAAAAATCGAGCTACCGGTAACCTTGGGGGACTTGAGCAATCCCAGAACAGAGCGAGTCACTTTTGACATAGTCGACATGTACTACCCTTACAATGCAATCTTCGGAAGAGGCTTCCTCAACACATTCGAAGCCATTGTACGACAGGCGTATCTGAAACTTCCAGCATCAAACGGAGTAATCACAGTATTCGGAAACCAGCAAGTCGCAAGGGACATCGAACAAGGAATCACCCCAGGCGAGAAAAACGTCAACCTCTTGCAGACAGAAACGAAACAACCAAACGATGAGGTTCAAACAGAATCGATCAAAAAGAGGCCACCGCAATCCAAAGTGGAAAAAGCAAAAGAAGCTATTCAGGCACAAGACACCAAGCGAGTCTCTCTCGAACCAGGAACCGAGGGTAGAGAGGTCACGATCGGAGCAGACCTTTCCCCTCAAGAAGAGGAAGATTTGATAGCATTCCTAAGAAAAAATAAAGATGTCTTTGCATGGATAGCCGCAGATCTAAAGGGTGTCAGCAGGACTCTAATCGAGCACAGCCTCAACATAAACCCGAAGACAAAGCCAAGGAAGCAAAAACTGAGAAAAATGTCGGATGAGAAGGTAGAGGGAATAAAATCCGAAGTTGAAAGGCTACTGAAAGCAAAAGTCATTAGAGAAGTACAATACCCAGAATGGTTGACAAACACTGTCCCGGTGAAAAAGAAAAACGGAAAGTGGAGGATGTGCACCGACTTCACAACCCTAAACAAGCATTGCCCAAAAGATGATTTCCCCTTACCAAGAATCGACAGCGTCGTTGACGACGCAGCCAACAGCGAGATCCTATCTCTACTAGATTGCTTTTCAGGGTATCACCAAGTTTGGATGAAACAAGAGGATGAGGAGAAGACGAGCTTCATAACACCTTTCAGAACTTTTTGCTTCATCAGAATGCCAGAGGGGCTGAGAAACGCAGGATCAACTTTCTCAAGAATGACCAAAAAAGTCTTCAACTCGCAAATTGATAGAAACATGCTAGCTTATGTGGATGACCTCGTCGTAAAAAGCATCAAAAGAGCGGATCACATCAAAGATCTCGAGGAGACTTTCAACAATCTAAGAATGTCAAACTTAAGCTTAAATCCAGAAAAATGCGTCTTTGGAGTAACCAAAGGAAAAGTCGTGGGATGCCTAGAAACCTCAAAGGGAATTGAGGCCAACCCAGACAAGGTACAGGCCTTGGCATCCATGGAGGAACCAAAGACGGTCAAGGAAGTGCAACAATTGACAGGCAGGATCTCAGCTCTAAACAGATTCGTACCAAGAGCGGCCGAGCGAAGCCTCCCTTTCTTCAAAACTCTCAGACATGCACAGAAATTCAACTGGGGCGAAGAACAATCGAAAGCATTCAAAGAATTAAAGGAATACCTCGCGGCAATGATCAAATTATCACCACCAGCCCAAGGAAAAGACCTTCTCCTCTACCTCGCAGTATCCGAGTCAGCAGTAAGCGCTGCAATAGTACAAGAAATCGAAATTGAAGGCATTTTGAAGCAGTTGCCAGATTACTTCGTCTCCGAAGCGTTATCTGGAGCCAAGAAGTCATACTCTGAGCTCGAAAAAATTGCATACGCATTACTTATGGCATCAAGAAAGCTCAGGCATTATTTCGAAGCTCACAAAGTGACAGTCGTCACCGACAAACCTCTAGCCGAGTTATACGCAAACAAAGAAGCTTCGAATAGGATCAGCAAATGGTCCGCAGAACTTTTCGGATTCAACATCATGTTCATGAGACGAAATGCAATCAAGTCTCAAGTATTAGCTGACTTCGTAGCAGATTGGACTTCTCCAAAACACGAAACTCCAGACGAAGACAAAAAACAATGGACAGTCTACTGTGATGGAGCATATTGTAGCAAAGGAGAAGCAATCTCCGCAATCCTAGTTTCACCAGGTGGAATCAAAACCAGATTCGCATCACGATTGGAGTTCAACAATCAAGAGATCCAAATCACAAATAATGTGGCAGAATATGAAGCACTCCTACTTGGGCTACGAAAAATGAAATCGCTAGGAAAACAAAGCTTCATTGTGAAGACAGACTCGAAAATAGCAAGGGATCATATTGAAAAGGACAGCGAAGCTAGAAAACCAGAGCTAATCACTTACCTCGAAGAGGTCAGGGAAATGGAGAAATACTTCAAAGGATTCACTGTAGAGCACATCCACAAAAACGACAACAACGAAGCTGATGATTTAGCCAAGAAAGCAGCAAAGAAGGAAGAGCTACCCGAAGACGTAATTTACGAGGTCATAACCGTCCCCTCAATCAGAAAGCAGTATCTATCTTGCGCACATCTGCTGGGAAGATTGGAGAGCACCAATCATGGCATATCTACAAGACAATTTCACACCCTGTTCCGCAAGTGAGGCCAAAAGAATACCAGCAAGAGCAAAAGGATATCAGATAATACAAGGTGAGCTATACAAGAAGGGGATATCAGCACCATGGCTAAAATGCATTGCAAAAGAACAAGGAACGGAAATACTAAGAAGCATACACGAAGGGATATGCGGAACACACATTGGTCCAAGAGCCCTCGCAGCAAAAGCAGTCAGGCAGGGAATGTTCTGGCCGACAATGATAAAAGATGCAGACGAAGTAGCAAAGAAATGCGAAGCATGCCAAAAGAACGCAAGCAACCAGAAGATTCCATGTTCATTGCTGCAGCTCATTACACCTTCTTGGCCATTGCAAAGATGGGGAATAGACCTGGTGGGGCCTCTCCCAACAGCTCAAGGAAACTGCAGATTCGCAGTAGTCGCCGTGGAATATTTCACAAAGTGGATCGAAGCAAAAGCCCTAGCATCGATAACTTCGTATACAGTACAAAAGTTCTTTTGGCATAACATCATCTGCAGATTCGGGGTACCAAAAGAAATAACAGTAGACAACGGAAAGCAATTCGACAGCGAGTCATTCAGAGATTTCTGCATAACAATGGGAACCAAAGTAAAGTACGCATCCGTATATCATCCGCAGTCAAACGGCGCAGTCGAAAGAGCCAACAACATCATTTTTTCGACTATAAGGAAGATGCTCTTCGATTACAAAAAGGGAAACTGGATTGACGATTTACCAATCGCAGTATGGTCACACAACACTACAGAATCCAGAGCTACCAAGTTCACCCCATTCAGACTGCTATACGGAACCGAAGCGGTGGTCCCAGAAGAAATGAAGGCCAAAACTCTAAGAGTGACATTTAGTAGTGAGGAAGGTGAAAAAGAAATGGTGGAAAAAGACTTAATCGAAGTCGATCGGCTCGTTGCCTCACAAAACCTTGAGTCATACCAAAGGCAAACACGAAAGTGACGCGACCCAAAGGCGAAGATAAGAGAGATCAGAGTTGGGGACCTGGTAATCAAAAGGAAGCATAATGCAGAAAACTTATCCAAATTCGAGGAAAAATGGGAAGGACCATACATCGTCACAAAAAGCTCGAGGCCAGGGTCTTATCATCTTTCCACCGAAAACGGAGAGGAGTTACCTCACTCATGGAACGTAGAGCAACTTCGCAAATACTATAACTAGAATCGGAACAAGCAAAGGTGTACAGTTTTGTCCAAGTTTTAGTTCTTTTTGTAAAGGTCAACTTCGTAAATGTGCGGAGCTATAAGCACAAATACGAAACACCTCTCTTTTATTTTTCTTTCATCGCAAAAGGTCGTGCTCTTTTCCTCACAAAAGGGGCTCCAGGAAACTGGAGGTGAGGTTTTTAATGAGGCGAACCTATATAAATTTCTCCAAAAAATCAACAAAGGAGATTCCCCTAAAAGCACTTGAGCAAAAAAACACATCGAGGTTGCAAATATAACCTCCCAAAAAAGAAGACCTCGAGCAAAACAGCTCGAGGCCGAGGTTGGAAACATAACCTCGCAAAAAGAAGACCTCGAGCAAAATAGCTCGAGGCCGAGGTTGGAAATATAACCTCGCAAAAAAGAAGACCTCGAGCAAAATAGCTCGAGGCCGAGGTTGGAAATATAACAATGCAAAAAAGACAACCTCAAGCAAAACAGCTCGAGGCCGAGGTTGGAAACATAACCTCGCAAAAAGAAGACCTCGAGCAAAATAGCTCGAGGCCGAGGTTGGAAATATAACCTCGCAAAAAAGACAACCTCAAGCAAAACAGCTCGAGGCCGAGGTTGGAAATATAACCTCGCAAAAACAAGACCTCGAGCAAAATAGCTCGAGGCCGAGGTTGGAAATATAACCTCACAAAAAAGACAAACTCAAGCAAAACAGCTCGAGACCAAGATTGGAAATAAAAACCTCGCAAAAAGAAAACGAGATCAAAGTTAAAACCTTGCAAGAACTTCAAAGCAATAAGGAAAACGAAAAAAGCAACAGAGTTGCCCTATTTCGAAAGTAAAACAAGAGAACGTATCCTTTCAGAATCCGTTGCTCGAAACAAGAAGCAATGCATAAACGCAAATGGGCTATCGAGGGAGGGGACGCCTTTTCCAAAGGCAAAAAAGAGAAGCCCCCTTTTGCATTTATTCAAAAACAGGTTTCTACCAAACAACAAACACACTAAAACAAACCACCTACCTGTACTGTCAAAAGGACGCGAAGTTAGGTGAAATCATTATCTCTTCAAGGGTCGAAAGATCACTATAAAAGAGAAGGGGAAGCCAAGCCCCAGGAAAAAAGGAAAACAAGGCAAACGAAAAGGAAAACTTTCTCTAGAGATGAGAGGCAACAGGAATAACATGAATGCTTGACGGCATGATCTGTCCGGGCTAAGAAGCATCAATATCACAGGGCCCATGGATACTTCGTGCAGCAACGCTTTCTCAAGCAGTTGAATCCTGGAGAAGAGTGCATTTGCTACAATGCAACCTCGTAATAACAAGGGAATCGACAGGCATGAGAGCCCAGGAAGAAGCCAAAGAATATTTAAGCGTTTTCCTTAGCGAAAACGAATCTAAAGGTCGTGATTTTATAGAAAGAAAATAAAACAGAAACAATATCAAAGGGAAAGAACATTTACGAATCCAACGCATGTACTCAGAAACAAAACAAAGATCGAGGTCAGTTACGAGATTGATATAAACAAAATATGAAACAACTACAGCGTTCAAGTTGTCCTCGAATCCATAAGCACAACAGTTTTTACATAAATCAGTCTTTCCTAGCAACTATATTTCTCCCTCGTCCTGGGAATTCGCTCCATCATCATCAGAAGGCGAATCAGGGGCATCGTCTTCTTCCTCTTCGCTCTCTTCTTCCTTTTCTATTTCAGCCTCAGCGCCCTCGTTTTCTTCCTAGTAAAGGAACAAAAAAAAAGAGTTAGTCTTTTCGACACTAGAAAAAAGCAAAGTTACACAAAAAACTTTTTTACCTTCGAATAGGAGTCCTTAGCCATATCTCGCCCGTAAATATTCCAGAAGTCTCGCAAGAAATGGCGTTTCATAGTTTCGACTTCTTTTGAGCTAGAAGAGGACAGATCTCCGAAGTCAGAAAAACAAAATCCGGGACCGGCTACCCGAAGAAGTAGTTCCTCATCTTCTTTTTCGAGAAATCTGCCAAGGCCATCGATACAGGTAAGAGCGAAGTTGTCGCCAGCAATAGAGAATACATTCCCGAGACCAGCAAATTCCTCTTCAATCCAAGATAAGAAACTATCGATGTTCAAGTCCACCGGAAGAGCATAAGGAGTGGCTCCAAATTGCTTGAGCGACTTAGAATACGAATCAAAAATCCTGTTCACCCTTTCAGCATCAAGAACCTTGGAAGAGGCTAGAGATTCTTCAGCTTCCTTTAACTTAAGCTCGAGGGAGGTCACTTGAGTTTTGACCTCTTTGGCAGCATCAGACTCGCGAACCACGGCTTCACGAAGATTATCGATCACAACCAGGTTCTTGTCAAAGTCTTTCTGCAAGGCTTTATATTTCTTGTTGGTGGTGTCCCACACGTCCTCGATCTTAGTCAAATCTTTGCGAAGTTTATCGTTAACTTCCCAAAGCGTCTCATTCTCTCTCTCCAAGAAACGAAGCCGATCAGCTGCAGTCTTAGACTTTGAGGCACAGACCGCATTGATCAGCTTAACCTTAGAAAGAACATCGAAAACAAAAAACGTAAGATAAATATAAAAAAAAGAAGAAACGAAGATAAAGCGGTAAAAACAAGCACGAACCTTGTGCGCTGTGGAGACACTCAAGCGAGATAACTCTTCAAAGTCAAGGTTCTCTAATGATGCTTTAAAATCTATAAAAACGAAGATAAAATATAAGGATCAAAGACGAAACTAAACAGGAAGCAGTACCAAAAATTGTTCTCGCCTAGCATCTCAGCGCTATCCTCACCAAGTGAAACAAGAGATGAAGAAGCAAAATTTGGAGGGCGAGGCACAACTGTTTCTTCAGGGACTTTCTTTCCCTTGGCATCAACAATTTCTAGCTAAAAATGGCAAGTAAAGTAAGGAAATAACGAAAGAAACTTAGCAGGCAAAAACAGTACAATCAAAATTACTTACCTCGCGTTTGACTTTGATCGCTTTATCCTCTTCGACGTTCACTTCCTCGACGGCTGGTTCTGTAGAATACAAGCCGAAGTTATACTCTAAGAGCTCAAGAAAGTTCGGGTCGAATTCTCTTGGAGATTTCGAAACCACACTCGAAATCGAGCCAGCGAGGCTCATTCTAGCACCAGGGCATTTCATGTAAGGAACAAACAAACCTTCTCCTGAAGCAGCAGAAGTGCCTGCCAACTCCTTCATGAATCCCGCTGTGCCGAGGTCATCGCCAGCAACACCAGCAATTTCCAGAAGCCCACATGCCGCATCCACAGCTTCTTCTTCTTTCCCAGCAGCAGCTTCAGATACAGGACTGTCTAGCAGTGATGGATCCACCTTGCGAGACAGTCGCGGTTTCTTGTTGAGCGCAGAAACAGACTGTTGCACATCAACAGTCTTTCTTTTCTGAGCTTCGAGTTGTTTCGTCTTCGTCTGAGGAACATCTTGACTCGAGGATATTAACACTTTCGATGAAGTTTTCTTGTATTTCCGGCTCACCCCAACTTGCTCAGATCCAACATTACCAGCAGGCTTCATGCGTTTTTGGGGCTTCGAGGGTTTCACCCTATCCCCATACTTGACACCCATCTCTATCCATGGTCGATTCAAGCGACTGGGCTTCTCGAAGAAGTCAATCATAGACTTTTTCTCTTTTTCTGTAAGGGGTCCAACTAAAGACTTTGCGGCCCATTCAACACGAGAAATTAGACCATTATCAGACGCATCTGCAGGTTTCGTAAGTCCAAAAACAACGAAGGTAGTGGACAGATCGAAACCAGGAATTTGCCTCTCCTCAACTCTGAAAGGTTTCCAAGCAGTACTCAAAGGCCAAATCTCGGCAGCCAAAAACTGTTCAACCACATCACGGCCTATCAATCACCGGGTAGCATGGTTAAAACAGCGACTATTCTTCTTAAAAGATTTAGACCTCTTATCGAAGTCAATCACAGTGGACAGCTCGATATCACCAAGAGGACCAAAGGATAACTAATGTCACTGGAATTCGGGGAAGCGAAGCCAACCTTAACATAGAACCAGGACTTCAGCCAATTCACATCCCAGCGGTTCCATTGAGCGTAGGTGAAGTCAACTTTCGCAATCTTCAGAGCGGCACTTCGTCGACGCGAAGTAAAAGTTGCAACTCCAATCTGCCCAACATGTTCTTCTCCACCTTCTTCCAAAAAAACTGACCTCTTTTGAAGATGAAGCTCGTTGAAACGGCCGAAAGTGTCGAGGTCAACATCACCACCAATTGTTTTTACCCCCCAGAAAAACTTTGACAGTTGAACAAAGAATTGGGGGTCAACTGATGTAGCTTAACATTGAAGCAATCCAAAATCTGAGGCAGCATTGGATCACAAGGAAAACGAAGACCCGCAGTAAAGAATTCAGAAAAAACAACAGCCTCTCCGAATTGAGGATCAGGAGTAGTTTCGCATCCAGGAGCACGACCAACACCATCGGGAAAAAACCCATTCTGAACATATGATGAAATCATGCCAGATGAAATAGAAGACCGACCGAAATGAAGAGTTTTTGGAGCCGATTCACCAACAAGTTCGTTAACATTGGTTTCGACCCCCTCCAGATCCTCGCTTCCTGGGTTGGAGGCCAAGGGACTGTCCTCCCTTTCCGCATCAGAGGTCGGAATTGCGGTAGATTTAACACGAGCCATTCCCGAAACTAAAAACAAAAAACAATTAGAAAATACAACAAAACAAGAAACGAGGATAAAAATTCTTTCAAGACTAACCTTTATCTGATCTTGATGAGCTTCAAGAATCTCAGCAGACGAATATGAGGGGAGCAAACGAAGACAATAGCACGAAGTCAGAGATGAAAGCGAAGGTAATTCCGAGGGGGCTAACCTCTACTATTTATAGGCACGGTAAGTTTCGAAGACCGCGCCGTTTGGGAGGTGAAAGGGCGCCAAAGTAACCGCCAATTTTTTCCAAGGGGACGCCTTTTGGGTTTCGTCCCAGGAGTTCGAGGGTCGAAAAGCAATGGACTCGAATCCAAGGACGAAGGGGCTACTGTTGGGGAGACGCCCCTTGGAATCATATTTTCTATTTTCGCAGGCGAGACTGAAGAGGTCAAGACGAAGAAGACAAGCGTGAAACTAATTCGAAGAGGTTAGAGTCGCAGGCGAGACTGAAGAGGTCAAGACGAAGATGACGAGCGTGAATCTAATTCGAAGAGGTTAGAGTTTCGAGCAGGACTGAAGAAGTCAAGGCGAAGAAGACAATAGCACAAGGCTGGTCATGAGACAAGGAACTGCCAAGACGAATCCGTCTCCTGTTACGAGGCTAAGGCGGAGATTGGCAGGAAGCAACGGTCATCTAAAAGCTAAGATAGTTTATAAGATTTTTGGCGGGAAGTAACAGTCTTGTAAACATACGAGGTTGGCCCCTATAAATAGCAGGTCAACAGTAACTGTACGGGAGGATGTTTTTTGAGAGACCAAAAAAGATAATTGTAATCTCTTCACTGTTAGTAATACCAGAAAAACCGTGTTACAACAAATAGCCATTTAGATAACCTGTTGGAGTTGCTCTTATATTCCTCTGGTTATTGTTAAACAGGATGTCGTTCCCTCTATGCTGCTTGAAGCCAGATGAATCGTGTTGCCATCCTCTCCCTCTGAAATGTGCAGTCATCTCTCTTCACTTCTTCGGTCTACATCACTGATCGCCTGTTTTTGTCTTGCCTGTAATATTGAAAACAATGTCAGTGAAAATTTCAGTTACTTAGTAAATTTATGCCTTTTGAATCAGGATGCCACTGTAGCTTGCAGAGCCAGGGCCCTGGAGATGAGGATACCTAATCATGATGTTAGCCCTGTTCTTGCTTAATCAACATGCTCCATTTTGTAAGATACTGAGTTTTCTGCTTATACATTTTTCTTTATTTCTGATAACAATCAAAGTTAGATTGCAACTTGCAAGTAATTGAAGTTTTTCACGTCATACATGATATTTGTGATCAGGTTTGCTTGGTTGCAAATGAGTCAACATATGGTTTTCTCACTTTCATCTTGTCAAAATAAACAGTTTCTTTGTGCTGATTTGAGTTTTTTCCAGTCATGCATGATATTTGTGATTTCTTTCACCGATTCAATTGCAGACTAGAAATGCCATTGTGTACAAATTTGCAAAGCGCTGGACGAATGACAAGGCACAAGATGGGCCATGAAAGGGATAGTGAAGAATTTATATTAACTGTTCAGTTTGACATTCATTTTGGAATTTTTCATGATAGAACGGCTGCAATTAATCAGTCTACATGATGCAGTAGCTTTATTTGGAATGAATGCACATAATGCAAGGATTTTCTGTGCTTGTACACAATTTTTACTTGGTTTTTCAGCTTAATTTAGAATGTTAGGTTATTTTGTGTGTACAATGACTTTTCCAGCTACGAGTGTTTTTCATTCATTTTATACAACCGTGTAATACAATGTGTTTCTATTGTGTTTACTTCTGAGCTACGTGCTCTACTCCTCGATCCATGTTGTATCCTCCTCGATGCATGCTGTATGGTTGAAGAACGCAGTATTTACATGGATTCATCACAAAGATTGGTCAAAAGAAATCCAATGCACACATGTAAATATACGTTTAGGTCCAGTTGAATACAGAGTTACAGACGGTATGTTAAATGGACCAGGTTGCTACGTTCAACCTCAAGTTAAATGGACCATGTTGCTTCGGTCAACCTCCGAAGGATTCAGCATTTTTCTTATGCTAGTGCTACGACTGCACCTGCACGCTAAAAAATAAAAAGGATAACTGCATACCACAAGAAAAAAAAAACGCATCAGCACATAGTTTTTCGCTGTGCAGAAAACCGGCCATCCGATGGCCCGAAACCGCTCGTGCAGAGGCACTGAGTGCTCCAGAAAAAAAAACGAAACGTGGCCGACGTGGGTGGGTGGGTCTGGGACACGAGTGCACGAGGAAGAAAACCGGGTGTGGGTGTCTGCTCGCGGGGATGCGCGGCTCGTGGGCTGGCTGGCTCGGTTACCAAATATTATTTGGTACCAGGGTACCATTTAGTGCTGCTCTATATATATTCCTTTTTCTCCATTATCCTCCTCTTTCTTCCCTATTTCTTTTTTTCATTTATCTCTCTTTTTTCTTCTTTTTCTCCGACCCTTCACAATAAAACATAGGTCCAAAAGCTCCACAGGAACCTACCTAATTTTACTAGAGCCAAGGTGCGGCCAGCACGGCATACGCCGGCCGGCTAGGCCTTTGTTGGGCCGGCCATCTTGGCCCTTTACGGGCTCAGCTGCAGCTCTGCTTCTTCGTGCTCCTTCCTTATCTCTTTTCAAAGCTATGTTCTATTCAGATATCTCGTAAAATCATAACAAATCCTCGGGGTTGGGTAATAGTCAAGGAGTAAGATAATAGATGATGATATTTTAGTTTTGGGGTTTGGAATCCCGTAGATCATATAAGATGTTCCAATGAAGAACCCTCATTACCGAATATTGTCGAGGCTAGCAATCAAAGATATAAGTTCAAGGTTGTGACCATTGCTTGGAACTAAAATTCACAAGAGAAGATAATCTTAATTAAACTCATTGCAGATTAAATGTCTATGGTGGAACGGAATTTTTAGCTCTTGGGGAATTGATGTGAACTCTCAACTTGACAAGGATTTTAATCAAACTAATTAATGCAGGGGTATTGATAAATTTTAATCAAGATAAAAACTCCTCCAAGTTAAGCTTTGTATGAGAGAAAGATCACAACCAAATCCTAGATCGAGATTAAGTGAAAGAGCCTTCTTAGGTGCACCGATTAATAACCACCACTTTGAGATTAAATTCCAAGTATGCTCATGAACATAAAGCTTTAACGAGTAAATAAAAGACTTGAAAGCATAAATAAATTGCACAAGACAAGAATATAAACAAAAATAAAGGACTCTTTTCATTGATTTTCTTGACTCAACGCTAATTTAAGACTCCGACTCACAAAACCATTTATTGACTCTAACACGCGACCTCACAAACGACTCCTAAGACTCTTTAGAACAAAAGATAAGATAGGTACCCCCATGCTTGAAGTAATGACGCCCTCATCATTAAAGTATTACAAAAGAGGGAGTGGGAACACAATCTAAGGTGCACGGTTGGCTAGGCTCCTCCTCAAGTTTCCTACCATCCCGAAGAGCTTCCTAGAGTTGGTGTTGAGGAACTCATAGTCAAGATCCGTTGTCACGTCAAGGCTCCTCAACCTCGCTCCTAAGGATGCAATGGTCCTCTTAGCATCGCTGATCTCATCAAAAAGGTCACGGATTAATCCACGACAAATAGGGAAACATGCGGCGATAAGCTCCTCCCGATCGCTAGTCTTTGGGCTCTTTCCTTTGCCTTCATCTCCACCACGAATCCTACGACGAGCTCCAATGTTAAAGGGAAGGCGGACATCGTTATTGTCTTCCAAAGTTGGCCACATGTCGTAGTCGTCGTCGTTGCTGCGTCCCCAGGACCTTGGGCTATGGTTATCTTCCCAATCACTATCGCCCCAAAAGTCTTGGGGCTTCGGCGTCTTCTCAACATAGCTCTTCCTATTCACACTAAGAGACGAGCGGATCGCCTAGGGCTTGGGTCAACGGGGGCGGCGAGAGCGGGGCCTCGTTGCGCCAAGATCTTCCCTTGAGGCCCCCTCCCTCCAACTCGCATCCTTGTCATACTCTTCATCGGGGGAGCGGGAACGGCCTTGCAACGCTTCACTTCAAGGGGCGATGGCTCACCGGTGCCCTTCTCAACTTCCGGCACCTAAGCGTCCTCCTTCGGCTTCAAGCTCTTGCACTTGACCCACTCATACCTAGGCCAGGCCATGATCTCCCTCTCGCAGGTGGTGGCTATGGTTTAGATTGAAAAAGATGAGTTCTTGGTTTGGAGTTTGGTCATCTATTTATGTCCCGGGAAGTCTTGGATGAAAAATACGATCTCCTCCGATTTAACCGACGCAATCCAAATAGGACTCTATCTCCAAAAATCCCGAACTATCACCTGCCAAAACCGGAGACCGAGGCGAGCACAGGGGAGCCTAGGCCGGCCGGCTCAGGCCTTGGTTGGTCGGCCGGCCCAGGGGGGGTTTTGGCTCCCCTGGTCCTCTTTTTCTTCTGGTAGACCTATGACTCCGTGATGATCCTATGTTTTGTTCAGAAGCGTCCCAGAAAAGATGCATAACCAAAAGAAAAATAAAATTCTATTCTAGTGTACATACAACATACCTTTTTACGACGTCTAGTCTTGATGTTGCGGCCCTTCCTCGAAGTCGTAGACGTCCACATAGTAAAGTGGTACGACATCGGGCTCCAAGAACACCTTGAGGCGTTGTCCATTCGCCACATATTGATCTCCTTTTGCATCCATAATCGTTACCGCTCCCGTGGGCGAGACAAGGTGCACGACATATGGCCCGTCCCATTTACTTTGTAGCTTTGCTTTTCCAAAGATCTTGAACCTCAAATTGTATAAGAGCTCTTTTAATTGAACTCCTTTTTAAGCTTTTTGTCATACCATCGTTTCATCCTTTCCTTATACATATTTGCACTATTGTAGGCTTTCAATCGTAGTTCTTCCAACTCGCTTATTTGAATTCTCCTCTTGATAGTTGCCGCATCAGTGTCATAATTCAATTCTTTCATAGCCCAATACGCCTTATGTTCAAGTTCTACCGGCAAGTGGCACGTCTTCCCATACACAAATTGATAGGGGGTCATACCGATAGGTGTCTTGAATGCGGTCCTATATGCCCATAGTGCATCGTCCAATTTTTTGGACCAATCTTTTCCTCCTTTCAACACGGTCTTCATGAGGATCCCTTTTAATTGCTTATTAGAGGTCTCCGCTTGTCCATTGGTTTGTGGATGATACGCCGTAGACACTCTATGTTCAACCCCCATTTTGGCCAAGTATTTCCCAAATTCCTTTCCCGTAAAATGCGTAACTCCATCGCTTATCAAGACTCTTGGCACACCATATCAGGGGTATATCATTGTCTTCACCATGTGAATGGACTCTTCTGTTGATGCCTTTCTACATGATATAGCTTCCACCCACTTCGAGACGTAATCCACCATCACCAGTATGTATTCATACCCGTGTGAATACAAAAAGGGCCCTATGAAGTCAATGCCCCATACATCTAATAGGTCTATTTGTAAGTTATAGTTCAATGGCATGGCATCCATTGTGAAATGTTTCCCGACCTTTGGCACTGCGGCCACGTGGCAACAAACCTCTTAGCATCGCTATGCATCTCGAGCCAGTAAAATCCGCAAGATCATACCTTTGCTTGAGTCCTCGCATGTCCATAATGTCCTCCATAAGGCGATGAGTGACAGTTCCTCAAAATCTCTTCTCGTTCTTCTTCCGGAATGCATCTTCGAGGAACTCCATCTTCTCCATACCTATAGAAATATGGGGCATCCCGAAAATATTTCTTCTTTTCTGAATTCACTTGCCGCTTTTCATTTTTATTCAAGTGGTCGAGGGGGGGTTCTTTTGATAGCTCTTATAATATCCTCCATCCATCCACTTTTATCGAACACCCGGTACAAATGATCATCCCGCATACGGTCTTCAATAGGGTGTTTCCTATCGTCTTCTCGATATATCCGCGATAAATGATCGGATGCCACATTCTCCGCACCTTTCTTGTCTCGGATTTCAACATCAAACTCTTGAAGCAAAAGAATCCAACGAATCAAACGAGGCTTAGCATCTTTCTTGGGCAAAAGGTACTTAATAGCAGCGTGATCCGTATACACCATCACCCTTGAATTCACTACGTAGGATCTTAATTTTTCGAATGCAAACACTATAGCAAGCAACACCTTTTCAGTTGTGGCATAATTTTACTTGAGCCTCGTTAAGTGTTTCGCTTGCATAGTAAATAGCATGTACATTCCCTTCTTTTCTTTGACCGAGAACGGCACCCACGGCGTAGTTGCTAGCATCACACATGATCTCGAAAGGTAGATTCCAATCCGGAGGCTGCATAATTGGTGCGCTCACCAATGCCTTCTTGAGGCAATGAAAGGCGTCAAGGCATTCTTGATCGAAGTTGAATTCCACCTCTTTTTAAAGGAGTTGGGTCAATGGCTTTGTGATCTTGGAAAAATCCCGAATGAATCTTCTATAGAATGCTGCATGACCAAGGAAACTCCTTGTTGACACAAAAATCGAGAAAGACCTTCACGTGCTAGCACACGAAATCGGTTGTGACCGTGAATACCGAGGCGTGCTAGTCAATTTGACCTGTTAATTGACAAGAGATAAAACCGTAAAATACTAGAGCGTATCGGCTGAGATTCAGATTAGCTCTATAGGCAGAATCGGCAGAAGCTGTCCGATCTGGGAAATAATAAATCGGCTTGGACAACCGATTCAGAGCAAAGCTATGTGAGATCACTAAAGCGTAATCTAACAAGCTAAGCAGAGCAACACTTGGAACAGATCTAGTCGGCTGTGGTAAGAGATACAACGAGATAACACAGGTAAAAGCCGACCAAAGCGTGTACCAAGTTGGATAAAGGTTGAATAAAATTTAAACCAAGTAACAGCGATACGCCGGTTACAAAAGCCTAGATACTTATCCAATAACTGTTGAATAACTTAAACGAAGCAACAGCGATACGCCGGTTGCTAAAGCTTAAGGATTATTCGGTAAAAGACGGAACTTATGAGGCAAGCCCTGAGATCTGATCACCCTTGACGTGCTCGAAGAACTCGTGAAAAGAAAATAGCAAAGTCGCCGACTTGATAAAAGTAAAGGTACTGAAGAAGTAGAGTTTGTTTATTTGATCGTGGATGTCTTAATACAATAGCCGAGGGCTTATATTTATACCCTGGGCTGACGCATAGTCCTAATCGAACTCTTATATAAATAATGCTAATATAAAAAGAAATATCTAAACAAAAGAAAATATTGAGATACATGGACTTTATTTTTCGTTCTGTAGAATCCTGGACGATGAAACTCTCGCTGACCTGTCCGTGTGGAGGCTAATCTATCTGCGTGATTAATTTGGACTCTCCCGTACAATAGCCTTGATTTCTATTCTTATAGACCTTTTACATGATGAATCTACCTGCATGCGTAGCCTTGCTTTTCTTAATCACCTTGCACGTGATGAACCTGCACTTTCATTGGTTCGGAGCTTCAACCATATAATAGAAAGCCGATTCTGCATTGCTGGTCACCACCTGCCGATTTCTCCCTTCTCCTTGATTTAAACAAATCGGCCACCATGCATACTTTCCCTATTAAACAAATTGGCCCCACCACTATTTGGCTGATCACTAGTTCCTTGTTTTCCTCATAGGCCGATGTCGATGCCGATGCGAAGATGTCGATACTAATGCGGTGATGCCGATGCTCTGAATCATTTGGATTTGCCAAAATATAGTGTCAACACAGCCCCCCAGTTTCGAAGTATGAATGCTTCATGCTTTGAAACAAATTTGGAACGTCTCACGCTTATCAGTTTAACCGATGAATTTGTAAGCAGTGACAACAATAAATCAGTACGTTGACACCAAAACTTGGTGCAATGCCAGCAAGCTTTTGTTGTCAACCCATAGGCCCCCCTAATTCGAAGTATGAATCTTCACGCTTCGAATCATTATATCCATCTATTTCTATCAGCGGACTCCAAAATCGGCAGAGCCCCAGAATCGGCAGACTGCAAAATCTGTAGAGTTCCATCGGCACACTTCAAAATCGGCACACTCACCATCGGCATACTCCACATCGGCACACTCACCATCGGCAGACTCCAAATTTACTACCGACCGCACTACAGGACCAAATCGGATCCTTGCATTTCCATAGGCCGATATGCCTCTTCTCGTCGGCTGCACTATCAGTTGACAATCGACAATAATACTGCAGATACCAATGAGCTAATTTATATGTCTTTCTCCTCTGGCCAATACTGCTTACCGATTAGCAATTGACAAGTCGTTGTTGTCCTTCTTCCTGTCACTCCATTGGTATGAGTTATTCATTTAATATTCAACTTATACATCCTTTCTGCACCATGCATGCGCCTATTGGCTGAACAAATCGGCCTTTCTATGTTAATCGGAATCAAAACAGGACTATTTTCTTTCAATCGGAACCAAAATCGGCATTTCTTCTTCAATCGGCTGAATAAAAAATTGGCCAGCTCATCAAAATCGGCCCTTTCACCTTCAAGCCCCTCAGCATCTCAATATCGTGGCTGATGCAATTTGCTTCCTAAATTTAACACCTTGACTTTCTGGCACTGCCCTTTTCATTGCCGATACTTTCCTTCAAGCTTCTTTCATCACAATAGTTTTAGCCAATATGAATAATCAAGAAAACTCTACTCTTCCGTAGCTCTTCTCCTAAGTCGGCGCAGTCCTCCGTTTTGGCAATCGGCAACATCGGTGGCGATATCACCGAGAATAGTATTAGCATTGGTAGTAGTAGCAATATCTTGTGATTCTGATATGCTATTACCCAATAATAGCCATAGACTGTTTTGTATCCACCATGTCTTTTTTACTAATTCCGATTGGTACAACTCAGTTTGATTCATCGTCATGCATGTACCAAGAAACCATATCGGTCGTTGCAATATTCTCAGATTCATCGCCTGGCATGGGGCTAATAAGAAATAATTATGCTCCACACTTGGTCCATGAAACAATAGAGCCGAAAGTTGACATTGTTGACCACTTCTCAGATCATGATTAATGCATCAAGTGAAGCGAAAAATATTTTTTTTACTTATTAAGTCCAAGTGATTTTCTATCGGCTATCATTGGTAGGGTATCTGTGGTCTTCAGGTATTGTCATGCTTGATCAGGACACATACGGATGCTGTGCGTAATCATATTGTCTCCCTCCAGGAGTTATCGGCTTCATCATTAGATAATAAGTACAATACTAACAGTCGATACTTTTCAAATTCCAGACAGTGAATCCATCGGCCATCAAAATATCCCATGCCATGTTATGAACTACCGAGCGATACTTCTATCGGCTTTCCAATACATCATAGAAGACAAATAGCTGATAGAGCCATTCCGATAGAACGAGGTCCATTCAACTAGAGCTCTTTTACAACGCACAATACTAGTATCAAGTAGTATATAGTATTGGTTAAGGATAATTTAGTAATTTAACCTATACCTATTTATTTTAATAATTTTAATTGGTAACAATTCTCACTCTCTGATCTGCAATATAATCATATCAATTCAAAATAATAAAAACATAAAAGAATACTAATTAATAACATAATACAAAGATTTTATTTTATTTTTTAATATATTACACTAATGCCACTAAATTATTTTCCTAGATTACCCCTAGCTCACTATACTACCCTTAAATACTACTATACCACTAGGACCATTTTGTATAATATACAATTAATCTCGACCGTCGAATCTTTATATACTAGTCTTTTTTAACAGCTAGTATATGATGGTATTGTGCGTTGTAAAAGAGCTCAACTAGAGAATGCACAGCCGACGGAATCCGGCCATTAGCATGGGCCATTAGAAAACCCTTGAGGTTAGTCCATAGACCATTTGATCAAAGTCAAGGCATCAGGTAATGCTAATGATGTCTCTCGTGTCAAACCGATCACTTCTATTGGCTTTTTTTTTGAATTTATCCACCGTGGAGCCGATGCACTTTGAGCAGAATTGCCGAGGCCACACCAGCCGGTAACTTCTTTCGGCGTCGGCATACTCGTCAGCAATGCCATCACTAGTGTCCCCATGCTTTGGAGTATCATGCCGATTTGGTTGCCGATGAATTTACCGATGAGAATCACCTCGTAGTCCGTAATGTCTAATTCCGTCAACTATCTCTTTATTTAATATACACTAACGACAATACAATCGGCTTTCACTTCCAGGAACTCAGAGAATAAACACCAATGGCCGATATATTGGTTAGTTGTAGACCATCGGCCCAACCAAAAATAAATCGGCTACCGCTCCATCGGCTGTATTCGTGTACGGGAGAATAAATACTTTGAATAGCTTCAGTATGCCATCTCCTGTACGCATTTCAACCAAAGGAAGTAAACCATGTGCACACATATTCTTTTCATCTTTGTTTATACTTTAGCTCCTTGTACGGATAAAACTTCACGTTTCCTCCGATTAGACTTGTCATCTTCAATTTAATTGGCTGTCAATAGGATCGATCATTTTTCTAGGAGCCGATCATGCTGTCCCATGCATTCTAATGGTTGTTGATACCTGCACTATATCTCAAACCGATATATACAAAACCTGAATCAGCTACGATAAGCTTGACGATGTTTCGAACTCATAGGCTATTCTCTGTCCCTTTCATGATGATCGGTTGTTAGTGCTGGTACCCCATGATAGATGCCGACGAAACGATCGGGAGAGTCGTAGAGGGACCTCACCCTTTTGGGTACGGATGTTCCATGCCTCTTAATAAAATCACTGAAAGTCCAGACCTTGCTTCTCCAACATTAGGTGCTTTATCAGCCGATTCTTAAATTACTGATCAATCGGCTTTTCCAACCTCCCTATGATCATATCACGTTAGCTTGTAGTAACGCACGTGTGTATTATGCACATGCAAGTCTCGTGCTGGTATATGCATCATTATCATGTAGTCTACTCCTGCTGCATATATGATTCATACTTTATCCATTCAGCAATTATTATCCTGCTATGTACACGCCTTCATCAACCTTAAACCAAGCTTACTTCCGATGAACTCAGCAAAAAGATTTGTCCTATCAGCCGATTTATTTCTGATGAAACTAACAATAATTAGCAGCACAATTAGCTCTCAGACAGGAGGATCACTGTCTCTGGAAAACAAACCATTTAAAACTGATGCTTGCTCTGTTCCTTAAATAAATAACTTGGAGGATGAACCAAGTCTCAACATTAAAAATCGGCCTATGTCAGAACTCTTCCAATCGTCATAGTTATCTTCATCGGCTGTTTCATTATCAGAAGAACAAGTAGCCGATGAGACCATCCAAGATATTTATGTAAGAGTAAAGTCCATTTTGCCCCCCTCAACTTGTCATCAAGTTTAAAAGACCCCCCTGAACTCCAAAACCAGACATTATACACCTTCATCTCCTAAAACCATTTAAAACACCCCCCCTACAACAGTAAAGGGTGGTTTTGAGGGCGGTTTCAGGGGGGTTTTTTAAACTCGCTGACAAGTTCAGGGGGGCAAAATGGACTTTACTCTTTGATTTATATTTTGTTATTTCTTATAAGATTATTTGAGCTATTTACTATTGAGAATTTGTTTTAAGAATTCTAATAGCCAATAAAATTATGTTGTACAAATTCTCAATAAGATATTCCCAATAAATTGGTTTTCGAATTAATTAAAATTATGGGAACATAAATTGAGAAATATCAAATATATTTGAGCAATCACCTTATTCGTAATGCGAGGTATCTATTATTATTTAGCAAAAATCTTATTTGTAATATTAAAATAGTAAATAGCTCAAATAATCATTAAACAATTTACTTTCCTAAATAGAAGCTTATAGGAAATAGTAAAATATAAAACAAAGTGTAATGTCCATTTTGTCTCCCTGAACTTGTCATCAAGTTTAAAAAACCCCCCTGAAACCGCCCTCAAAACTACCCTTTACTGTTGTAGGGGGGTGTTTTAAATGGTTTTAGGAGATGAGGGTGTATAATGTCCGGTTTTGAAGTTCAGGGGGTCTTTTAAACTCGATGACAAGTTGAGGGGGGCAAAATGGACTTTACTCTTTATGTAACAGAGTAACATACCATAAGATTGACGACCACATCATTGGCTCTTTACTCAACCGCATAAAATAAAAGCTCATGTATTCTTTGTACCTCTAGCCGACTGTAATACAAAGATTTATAATTTAACCATCGGCCTTTCTGTTCCTCAATCGGCACAGAGGAGAATCGGCTGACATCGGTTCCATCGACGCAGAAGACAATCGGCTGACCACCGGCTCCGGCTACGCTGGCTGACCATCGGCTGTACCCATTGGCCGACCACCATCATTGCTAATCAGCAGATAAATCAGCAATACTGGATGGCCGATGATATTTTGCTTCATCAGTTGTCAGCTTCCAATCCAACAAAAACTTTTGCCGATCATTAAATATTCTGGGAAGAATTAACAATCGCTGTCTCCTATAGCTGATTGTTGACGCAAAAATCGGGAAAAACCTTCACGTGCTAGCACACGAAATCGGCTGTGACCGATGATGCAGGGCGTGCCAGTCAATCTGACCTGTTGATTGACAAGGAATATCGGACGTTAGTAATACGGTGAAATCAGCTAGGTTTCCGATTTAGCGATGGACACAGGATCGGCAGTGAATTTCGATCTCGATAAAGAAACAGCTAGGTCAACCGATTCCGATGCGAAGCAGAGTAAGATTACTAAAATTTAACCTAACAAGCTAAGCAGAGCAACACTTAGAATAAATCTAAACGGCTATACCAGATCCGATAATGAAGTATAGATAACAGCCGATCAAAACTTATTCTAAGCTAGATAAGGGTTGAATAAAATCTAAACGAAGTAACTGCGATGCGCCAGATACTAAATCTTAGATATTTACTTGATAACTGTCGAATAATCCCAAACGAAGCAACAGCGATACGTCGGTTGCTAAAGCTTAGATCTTACTCAGTAATACGGGACTTACAGGCAAGCCTTGAGATCTGATCACACTCGACGTGCCCAAAAGAACTCGCGAAAAGAAAAGACGAAGTCGTCGACAATGTATGAAAGAAGCGAAAATTGTAAAGGTTTGTTTGATGTTGGTGTGTACAGACTTCTATGACCACACATGGTCGATATTTATACTATGATAACTACGACTCCTAAATCTTTATGACAAACTTACTTGACATAAAAGAAAAGATCCTATTACAATCGCCTACGACTCGAACAACCAACTTTTTGGCCCTTCTATAATCTTAGCCTGGTAGCCTTTTTCCTTCCAGGACTCCTTCACGTCATCAGCCTCTTTTCCGATCTTGATTCGGCTCAACATTTCATCGGACTCCGATTCTGATTCAAACGATTCTTCCCCTCGGACTCTGATTCCGATCTCTAATCTCCGCTTCATTTGGCACTGATGTGACCTGTCAAAATCCGGTGTCAACACATGCCCCCCTAGTTTTGCGATAGAAATTCGATTTTGACTCGAAACTATTTGATCCTTATCTTTTTAGGTCAAACATCTTTTTCTCCTTTTTACCCTCAACGAAACCTATATAAGGCCCGCCTCTTCTTCTTCCTCATTCATCTTCTTCACAGAGCAGCCGCCGCTTCATCTTCCCCTGCTTCAAGACTTTAAGATCATCGAGCGCAAGCAACCTCTAGCAAGAATCAACTCTTGATGGCTCCGGCAACTTCTTCTCATGGCATCCTTCGAAGAAATCCCTGAGGTAAGTATTCATCCGGTCCTTAGATCTAGATCTGTTCTGTTCTTAGTAGATCTGTTCTTACTCATAGTAATAAACCTCTTAGGCCCTTCGCCATAACATCATCATCCCGGTTGCGGGCAAGCTAGGCCTCACCATTTTAGGTCCAGTAGGCTCCCCAGATCCTACAGATTTTATCAATCAAGAAACACAGAGGCTTCCCTTTAAGTCTTTTGACTCAGAGCAGGACTGGAACAATGCTTTTAGGTCATGGCCGTCCCTTCCTGCTGGATGGAAAACTTGGTACAGAAGGATGGCTAAATCCAAAGGGGATGAGTGGGAATCTTATAATATGCGTCAGTGCATCGCTCTCTCCTTAGCTGATATGGATCGGAATGAGCCATTGCTGATTGCTGCTTCCTACTTCTGGTCAGATGCTCTGAACGCCTTCCTTTTTGGCCAAGGTCCGATGACCCCCACATTGGCCGATGTGCTAATGCTCACAGGCTTGAACATATTGGCATCGGACACCACTTTCCACCTCCCATCCAAAGCCACCCATAAAATTGACACCAAGCAAATAGGAGGCTGGAAAGGATACATTGAGAGATATTCGAAGACATCAAGAACGGTGGACGCACGAGAGCACTCTGCTTTCCTCAACATGTGGCTAGAGCATTTTTCCTTTTGTGGAAAGACAGTAGGCCCAGCAATTGATTATCTCCGATTGGCTGAACACTTGGCTTCAGGAAATAACTTCCCAATCGGAAAACACCTTCTTGGATTAGTGTATAAGCTTCTTCATGAAGTAGGCAACAGATCGGACATCTTGGAGGTCCTTGGTGGTTCATCAACCTCTGGTTGAATATGCACATGCAAAAGTTGTTGGATGATTCCGTGGCCAGCAAAGTGTTCCCCGCCGATCAAATAAATGAGGCAGATCCTGATGAACGATGCCGTATGTCCTTTGGTGAAGCCGCTTCAAGTTTTGCCAGTGATTGGCTTCCCTCTACTCGTACTGCTGATTATTTCAGGGGTTTCTACAACGGTCTCAAAGAAGACTCCATGCCTTGGTTTGTATATGACGATCCTAAAGACCATTTTGAGCTTCCAATGAATTTCCGATTTGACAACATCAGCACAGATGACGACTGTCAGAAAATCTTCAAGGAAGTTAGTACTCCTCAGATACTTCCAGCTGACATCTTCTTGGGGAGAAACACCAATCCTTTGATTATTATCACCCAGCAATGGCTGCTCGACAAATCGGATTCGGCCAAGGGCCGATTTCTATGTATATAGCTGAATTGGCGACCCCCGGCGGCGATGAACGGCGGCGCTACGACTCCGGCGAGCTCACTTCACAAACTAGCACCAAACTAGGCCCGCGAGCAACGCCGAGACCAGAGACAACTCGAGCGCACACTAACCCGACCAACGCGACGTGAAACGCGCTAGCTTCCCGCGCCAGCCATGGCGGAGGAGTGCCACGGCGGAGAACGACGTTCCCGACCCAAGGAACGACGCGCCCGACCAACCAAACCCCCAGACACGCTCCACGGCTCAAGAACACCCCGACTGCACCCTCAAACCTCGGCTAAACACACGACGATAGCACTACCTCGGTGAACCGAGCTTACCCCGATGAGACGGCGGCAAGGAGCTTGAAAAAGAGGCGGCGCCGAGCTGTTGAGAGGTGGATGAGGTATGGAAGCTAGCGGAAACGGAAGGGGAAATAAAGGCAAAGCTTTTGGGTGGAGAGAACTGGACGGGGAGGTTCGGACGACGGCGAAAGGCTACGGCTCGCCGCCGGCCATTGCGAAGAGAAAGAGCAACGAGGCAAAAGAGAGAGAAGAGAGCTCGACGACGACGGATATATCAACGGATCGACGCAGCCGGCGCTCGACACCTCCTGCTGCGCCACTTCCCGAGCTGGCTCCCAGCGGACCCGACGCGTGGCCGGCGAACCGCCTCGCACCGCCGGCGGCAAGCTGCTTAGCAGCTGGCCGACGTCAGCGTTTTTCCCCCCTTGATCCTCCAAAACCCGAGATTGAGCTTCATTTTTCTCCAAAAACTGCATGGTAACATCTGAATCTCCCAAAAGCAAACTTGTAGCTGGATCATCGAATTGCATTTCTTACATTGGCACTTACCCCATTTGAGCAAGAATTGAGGTCGAATTTGAGCCTCAAAGTCTCAGGCTCAACACCTTTCAAATTCAGAGCTGCTAACTGAATTTCTCAAATTACTCCAAAAACTTGAACAGAACATGTATCAAGTGTCAAAAACAAGATTGAAATTCACATTCAGAAGTACAACTTCCTAGTTGGAAGTTTTTACAGAAAACTTCAAATTCAAGCTCAAACTGCACAAGTTCAGTTCAGCTGAATTCCTCTGAAAAATACTGAAACCATATCCTGAGCCAAAATAACTCACGATTTTCTCCTGAATCCAAGCATCCTATGGATCTGGTCCAAAAACAGAAGTTGTCCCAAATACTTCCCTAAACAACCTTCTTTTTAACATCCCACTTAGAAAACCAACAGATCAGCCACAATCTGCCCTCAAAGTCGACTGCTCATTATGCTCGAAAACTCTGAAACTGAACTGAATAAGTTCTGTTTTCAGACCGTGAATAGTACCATTCTCTTTTCTTTCTTTCATTTAATTGAGGCATCATCACAAGAAATTTCCACAGGATATTTTTCGACAACCCAGTTCCATAGCTCATGAACTAAGTTAGAAATTCTTGGTTTCCAAAAATTCCAAATTTTTATCACATTTTTTGACTTTGGTCAAATGGTCCCTTTTAATTATCTCTTTTCCTTTTTCTCTTAACTTCTCACTTTACCAACCAACCATGGCACTTGACATTTGCTAAAGGGGGGATGTCACAGCCCTTCCCCCTTAAAAAGAATCTCGTCCCAAGATTCAAGTAACGATAAAACTTGGGTTTTGACAATGGAAAGGATAATATGTCATTATCCAATTCTTAACTTATTTCATAAAGAAACTGAAAAGCATCAAAGTGACATATCTTACATATGTACGAAGATCTCCTTCTTACTTCATTTGAACAATTCCGGGTACTTGGAAACTAAATATGTCTCTTGTTCCCAAGTAGCCTCCTCGGGAGTATGATTACTCCATTGAACCTTATAGAACTTGATACTTCTAGCACGTGTTTCTCGAGTCTTTTCATCCAAGATTCGAATTGGTTTTTCTTCATAAATCATATCTGGACTCAAATTCATTTGAGTGTCATCAATGATCTTTTCTGGCACGAGCAGACACTTCTTAAGTTGGGATACATGAAACACATCATGTACGGCTGCTAATTGCTCACTCAAAGCTAACTTGTAAGCCACCGGACCTTTTCTTTCCAAAATCTCATAAGGACCAATATATCTCGGAGCTAATTTCCCTTTCACTCCAAATCTCTGAAGTCCTTTCATGGGTGATACTCGAAGATAGACATAATCCCCAACCTCAAAGTGCAAAGGCTTTCTTCTCTTATCAGCATAACTCTTTTGTCGAGATTGAGCAATCTTTAAATGCTCACGAATTTGAGCAACCTTTTGCTCAGCTTCTTTAACCAGATCCGGCCCAAACGTGAACCTTTCTCCAGCTTCAGTCCAATTCAAGGGTGTTCGACACCTTCGACCATATAAAGCCTCGAAAGGCGCCATGTGGATACTGGACTGATAACTATTGTTATAAGAGAATTCGGCCAAATGTAAAAATTCATCCCATTTCTTGGAGAAGGTCAACACACATGCTCTCAACATATCTTCCAAGATTTGGTTAACTCTTTCTGTCTGCCCTCCGGTCTGAGGATGATAAGCTGAATTGCGGATTAAGGTGGTACCCATCACTTGATGTAATTGCTCCCAAAATCTGGATACAAACTGCGAACCCCTATCAGAGGTAATGGTTTTAGGTACCCCGTGTAAAGAGACAATCCGCTCGAAAAACAACTCTGCATATTTCTTGGATGTATATATACTTTTGACAGGTATGAAATGAGCCGATTTAGTTAACCGGTCAACAATGACCCAGATAGAATTATATCCCTTGGATGTAGTAGGTAAACCAACAATAAAATCCATGGATATATCCTCCCATTTCCACACTGGAATATTCAAAGGTTGTAACAAACCAGCAGCTTTTTGAGTGATAGGCTTCACCCTTCGGCAGGTATCACATCTCGATACATAGCGAGCAATTTTTCTTTTCATTCAGGTCCACCATACCCTTTGTTTCAAATCATGATACATCATGGTACTCCCAGGATGAATAGAGTACCTTGATAAACATGCCTCATTCAGAATTTTCTTCCTCAACTCCCAATCTTTCGGCACCACAATTCTCCCCCTGAAGTAAAAGATTCCATTCTCATCTTGAGTAAAACACGTTGTCTCTCCTTCGGCTATAAGCTTTTTAAGGATATTCATCCTTTTATCTTTTAATGGGGCCCTTTCGATCTGTTCCTTCAAAGCATCATGAACCACAATATTTCTTACGGAGCCTTGAACAACCATTTCGATGCCTATTTCTTCCATCTCTTGACATAGAGTCTTTGCTCTTATGTGAACTGTCAAACAATGACATTGCGCCTTTCTGCTCAAGGCATCGGCTACCACATTAGCCTTACCAGGATGGTAGTGAATATCCAAATCATAATCTTTGATTAACTCCAACCACCTTCGTTGCCTCATATTCAACTCCGATTGAGTGAAGATGTACTTTAAGCTTTTATGGTCAGAGTATATACGGCTCACACTTCCCAAAAGATAGTGTCGCCATATCTTAACAGCATGCACTACGGCAGCAAGTTCTAAATCATGAGTGGGGTAATTCTCTTCATGCCGCTTCAACTGCCTCGAGGCATAAGCAATGACTCTACCCTCTTGCATTAAAACACAGCCCAAACCTTTTCCAGAAGCATCACAATAAATATCGAAAGGCTTCTCAATGTCTGGTTGAGCAAGAACTAGAGCAGTAGTCAGCAATTTCTTTAACTCTTGGAACGCTTCTTCACATTGAGTGCTCCACTCAAACTTATTTTCCTTTTTAAGTAACTCAGTTAAGGGTTTGGCTATTTTAGAGAAGTCTGGAATGAACCATCGATAATAGCCGGCCATACCCAGAAAACTCCTGACTTTTGTCACCGATTGAGGTGGTTGCCAATTCAACACATCTTTAACCTTGCTTGGGTCGACCTCCACACCATCGGCCGACAAAACATGGCCCAAGAAAGGTACCTTTTTCAACCAAAACTCACATTTACTTAACTTCGCATAAAACTTATGATCTCTCAACCTTTGCAGAACAATACGCAGATGCTCTGCATGTTCTTCTTCATTCTTAGAGAAAACCAAGATATCATCAATGAACACCACTATGAATTTATCCAACTTCGGTATAAATACGGTGTTCATCAAGTACATGAAATGCGCTGGGGCATTTGTCAACCCAAAAGACATCACTAGATATTCATAGAGACCATATCTAGTAGAAAAAGCGATTTTTGGGATGTCCTCAGGTTTAATCCGTATCTGATGATACCCTGACCGGAGATCAATTTTAGAAAAGACTTTTGCTCTGGCCAGTTGATCAAACAACAAATCAATCCGGGGCAAAGGATATTTTGTTCTTGATTGTTACCGCATTCAAAGGACGGTAATCAACACATAACCTCAAAGTATGATCTTTCTTTTTCACAAAAATAGCTGGACAACCCCATGGAGATGCACTAGGCCATATGAAACCTTTATCTAACAACTCTTGCAACTGCACTTTCAGTTCTGCTAACTCTTGAGGTGGCATTCTATAAGGCCATCTAGAGATAGGAGTTGTACCCGGCTCCAACTCAATAGTGAACTCCACCTCTCTAACTGGTGGTAACCCCGGTAAATCCTCCGGAAAGACATCCGGGAATTCATTAACCACAGGAATTGACTCTAGGGTCACTGCTCTTGTCTTTCTGACCATCCAATCTAAAGTTTGGTGGGCAGGTAACACGAAAAGTAAATGACAGAATGAAATGTGCTGGGAGTCAGTATAATATACTTAGCCACCTATCGTATCGATCCCTTAACCCACATAGGCTTTACGTTCTATTCATAATCCTTAGCGGTCCTACGAATAGCATTCCGCCACAAGTGCGCGGCGGGAGCAAGAGTTGGCAAGTTTTATTCAAAAATATTTGTTTTAGGGTCTGTTGCTCTCTCTGGTGCGCATGCTTCGCTCTGATACCAGCTGTGGCGGACCACTCCGAAATTATTCCAAGTTAAGTACCCATGACCGCTAATCAAGTAGTCAGGCACTTAATCCGGAATAAGTTGGAGCGCCGTCGGATTATACCCGATTAACCACGTATTTTCACGATCGAAGGTGAGTTTCAGAAATTACAACATTTCACAAGTTCAACTTACATAAACAGTATCATCAAGTTATTACAAACCAAGTTCGAATTTCAAATAAAGTACGAGAGTCATTGCAGCGGAAATTTTAACTAACGACGATACATAGTAACACCATATGGAAGGCGGCCATGGCGCTACTCCTCCTGATCCTCGGCAGAGGACGGAACCCACTCGACATGCCAGCCAGGTGGAACCTGGGCAGGCCAGGAAACGGAATTCACCGCCTCCTCCAAAACAGTACCTGAAATAAGTGCCACAAGCAAGGCTGAGTATACTAATACTCAGCAAGGCTTACCCGCTGGGTGAAAACTACATCACCAACTTCTAGACATGAAGGCTTTTTGGCTGGTGGGTTTGTTTGCCAGAAAGCAACTAAGAGTGGATCCTTATTTTCAAGATTTTAGCATCCATTTCTAGTAAAGTTAACCATTCTATATTAGCATCCTCTCTAAGCATACAAGTGGTGCAATACAATTTAGTACAATCAGCAAGTTATCATTCTCGGAATTCCACTTATTACTCAATGCAGCACAGCGGTCAAGCAGTCTCATTAACCGCGAGAAGAGGACAGTTCGAACCGAATATTGCTACCTGGCCAGGGGAACCCAACGCACACGGATAATGCTTGCTATAAAAGGTACAAACATTTCCCAACCTTTCCAATCAATCCACAATTCGGCGCCGGGTCCATTCCCTTAGGATAAAGGTTTACCGCATCACTCACGGCATCACGCATATATCCACTTGTGTACGGCAAGGGATACAAAATATTTCCAAGGAGAGATGGCTATCGGTCCTAGCTGCTTCAATTTGGTACCGGGCTTACCGATTCCCATAGGTCGGCATGTGCGTGGTACGTTCAAAAACTTGACACACAGAACCACACGTTCCGACCTTAAACCAATTATCATACACGGACGGGAGATCTACACATACCATCCCGCCCGTCCATCCTTATGATTCCAATATAAGTAAGGACAAGCAACTCCTATATCTCGCGAGTGACAGGAAATCACTCGACTTGTAACGGTCCTAAAGCATTGCTCTATCGATACTATCATACTAGTATTTCAAGTCATAGGTACTAGAATTATGCAACTAGGGTATTCAAACAACTCCTTGAACGTAAATGCACAAGCATAAATAATTCATAGCTGCGCAATTTTAAAAGTTAGGTTATGCTCCGGGGCTTGCCTTCTTGGGCTACACCGGGGTCAGTCTCCGGTTCGATCACGATCACGTCGGCACCACCGTCGGGAGTCTCCTCTTCGTTGGCGGGGACGAGGTTGTAGATGCCGTCAACGAGAGTGCCTTCTACATGAGATGCATAAATTTTTAAGGGTGGCTGCTGGTTTTTTAATCTAAAGGTTCAGGCTCTTGAAGGCCATATTTACCTAGACATAAAAGATTTTATGTTATTCTTTAAGGTAAGCTAGTGGGTGTGGTTTTTTAATCTAAAGGTTCAGGCTCTTGAAGGCCATATTCACCTAGACATAAAAGATTTTATGTTTTTCTTTAAGGTAAGCTAGTGGGTGTGGTGCAGATTTTATATTCTTTATGATGGTGATCGTGTACACATATAAAAGCAGTACAACCTTTATTTTTAAGCAAGTGTTTCAGTTCTGAAATTTTAAGATTTCCATTGCTTAATTATATAAATACCAAAAGTGTACTAATTCCTTCCTATTTATTTGAGATACTTTAGTTCCTTCCCATTTTTGTTTCTCAGTTTTTGTTTATCCTTTTTATCCTCAAACTTTATGGTGGCTACTGGAGTATAAGACTTAGGCTCACTCCAAAATTTAGCTGAAACTGAGCTACACAGAATTTATTAAAAATAGAACCATTTGTTGTCCTAGAAAAAATAATTAATTCATATAAAATTGAAATTTCTTCCAAATCAGATAATTTTTCTACCAGAGCTAGTCATGAGTGTAAGGAAGGCTCTGGCCATGTGGTGGCTCAAAATAAACCTTGGACAGTCCTTAACAATTTTCTATCCGAAAACACACATCTATTTATTTGCAGGTCTAAACAGGGTCAAAAATTTAGTTTAGCATTTTTAACAGATGTGCTGACAAGTTCTTAGTCTCTGGAGAAAAATGATGATTTTTGGCTGCATAGATTATTTTTAGTAATTACAGGATTAAACTCAGACAGGAATCACCAATTAAATCATAACTGAAGCTACAGTCCATATTTTTAAGTCCCCTTTGGACACAAGGTGCCTAATGTCACTACAAACAACATATCCAAAGCTCAGCCCTAGCGGAGCTCAGGATTTGAAATGGTGCACAAGTTTCGAATTTCATAGTTTGAATTTTAATTCAAAAACTAAACCTCAAAAGTATAAACATGCCAAATAGAGATTGGAGTTTACAATCTCACGGTTCCAGGGAGTAGTTTTACACATTTTTCTGAGTTTTGTACGGTTTTTGGTGGATTTTACAAGATTTCGGGAAAATGAGTTAAACCTTAAGAATCTTTTTACGCCGCGGCCCCTGGATCTTTTAAACCTTCGCGAACAGGTCCCTGACTTCTTGCACTGGGAACCCTGGAAAAAGGAAGAAGATGAAATTGGGTCCTTGGCTCGCCGTCGGAGTTGCGCCGGCCAAACGACGGTGGGAGAAGGTCGGGGAAGTGGGGGAAAAGAACCAGTGGCTCACCACGAGTCGAATGGTGGCGGTTGGGAGGCCGGAGGAAGCTCGTAGGTCGCCGGCGACGTGCGGTGGCGGTGCGGCCGCCGCGGGCTCGATTCCGGCGAAGGTGGTGGATGTCGCCGGGGTTGGAGGGGTCCGTGAGCACTAGTGGGGCTCGGTGAAGCTTTTGGGATGCTCGGTTGACCACAGGGAGGGCTCGAAGTAGGTGCTCGACGTGGGTGTGCTCCGGCGGCCGAAAATGGGGATTTGGGGGAAATCCCGATTTCTTGCCGGAGAGCTGGGGAAAGCTCGAGAGAAGTGGGGAAATGGAAGCTAGGAGAGTGGTCTAGCTCTGTGTGCGAGGAATTTGGGAATGGTGGAGGGAGGAGGACGAATTTGCTCGGCGCTCAAACTCGGCCCGTGCGGCCGGAGGTTGAAGAAAGAGGGGAGGGGGCGCGGGGAGGAAGAATGGCAGCGTGTGCGAGCTGGGAGAGGGTGTGAGGGGCTCGGTTGGGTGGTTTGGCACGTTAGAGAGGGTCGGGACGGCTTGGGAGATGGCGGGCTCGCGAGCTCGGGCTGTCGGGCCGCCATTGATGGCTCTGACAGCCCCGGGCAGAGCACGGCCGCGGGTTGGGGGAGGGAGATTGCGTCGCGAGCGAGTGGAAGTCCTTTGGCGTTGTTCGTTTGGCGCGAAGCGGGACGGAATCGGTGCCGAGCGACCTGGGCCGTCGTGCGTCGCCGCGGCCAGTGGAGAGCTCGGCCGCCATGATGGCGCGCCGCGCGACGTGACGTGGGAAACGACCGGGCAAGGGCACTGGCGTGTCCGCGGGGAAGTGGGACGTCGCTGCCGCGGCCCTGGCCAAGCTGTCACGGCCACCGGCGCTCGCCGGCCACGTGGCGGCCGGACTCCGGCCGGAGCAGAGCGCGCCAGGGGCGCGCTGGCAGCCCCCGCGGAGCTCTGTTGCCCCCTTCAAAATTTCTCCAAAAATTTGAACTAAACTTGAAAAAGTGTAAAATTAAAAGTTGGAGTGTGAGATGTGGGACACAACTTTCCTTTTGGGGTGAACCTGAAATTTCAAATTTTTCAAGCTCAAACAAGCCATTTTCAAACAGGCGTTCAGCACTGTTTTTCGAGTTTTTGAGGGGCTAAACTGCAAAATTTTCAAAAGTTCCAAACAGTGACTAGGCCTTATTTGTGACGACAAACAACTTTTAGTTTTGGAGATTTTCAAGTTTAGTATAAAATTCTCGAGATCTCAACTGGATGTCAAATTTGGCCTCTTTGGATTTTTAATTTCAAATTTTGATCCATTAAGTGTGCTTCACCCAAATGCCCTTTTAAATATGGTTTTGGTGCATTATTAAAGTCTTTAAACATCAGGGATGTTACAGATTTTTACTTCATGACCAAGAGCATTATGAAAGCTAATTTCCCGCGACCCCGTATCTATCAACACTTTATTCTGTGTCATCCAATTCATCCCCAAGATAATGTCAATCCCTTGATCTTCAAGAACTAAGGGAAAAACATTAACCATGTGCCCTTCTAAACTTAAGGCCACATCACTAGCCACCAGATTAGTATTTTGGGTTGCCCCCGTAGACTGTATCACATACTTATTTCGTAACACCTTGGTGTCTAACTGGTGTTTTTCCACAAAAGCCTTACTTATAAAAGTATGCGAAGCACCAGAATCAAACAGAACAATGGCGGGTTGATTGTTAAGGGAAAACATACCAGCCATGACTGGTTCTCCTTCCGGTATTTCTTCAAGATTCATATAATGGACCCTTCCAGTCTTGGTGTTAAAAATCTTTTTCCTCACAAACTTCTGGCCCACACCTTTTCCCGAAGTCTGTGCTTTAACATTCTAATTGCCACTTTGCTTGGGAAGACGACAATCCCGAGCAAAGTGTCCAGCTTGCCCACAATTATAACATGGCTGCCTATTGGCGGGTGCTGCTGGATAACGATTACCTTGTGGCAGAGGACTGGCTGGGCGAGGTGCATTATAGGGACTTCTCACCACCCACTGCTGCTGAGGCTGTTGCTGCGGAGCTCGGAAAGCCGGACGAGGTGGCCCATGAAACATCACCTTATAACGCTGTGGAACACTACTCGAGGTTCCAACAGGAGGATTCTTCCTCTTGAGAGCTTCTTCCCGCCTAAGAGATTCATCCAGGGCCTTCATTTTTGCTTCAGCCGAAATGGCCATGCTTACCGAAGAACCATAGTTGGGCAGTGTACAAGTAACCAACTTCTCCTGCATTCTGACATTAAGTCCTCGGAGATAGCAATCCCTCTTCTTAGTTTCACTGTCCACATGTTCAGGAGCATATTGAGCTAAGTGATCAAAATCACGAGTATACTCCAATACACTCCGGTTGCCCTGCTGAAGCCTTAAGAATTCCTCTAGCTTCATTTTCAGAATTCCATCTGGTATAAAGTGAGTACAGAAGACCATTTTAAAGTCTTCCCAGTTCAGAGCTCCTCCGGCAGGCTGTCTGGACAAGAAACTAGCCCACCAAGTACCGGCAGGCCCTTGCAGTTGCAGCCCAGCGAATTCCACTTTCTGAGCTTCAATACACTGAGGAATAACAAGGAACTTCTGCTCCAGAGTTTGGACCCACTCACAAGCTTCAAGCGAATGTTCAGCATGACTAAAGATTGGAGGATGTGTCTCCAGAAATTGAGAGTATGTAACTCCCTGATGCCCCGCTTGCCTTCCAGATGGACGATTACCCAAGTTTTGAGCAATCAAGTTTAACAGTCGGGCCTGCTCAATCTCGGAGTTGATGATATGAGCAAACACATCTGTTAAAGTAGGAGGCCTAGGTGGAGCACTTGGATATGCACCCGAGCTAGTCTGTTGATCCCTTCGATCAGCCATTCTACAAAAAGTTCATTAAAAGCGAGCATTAACTTCCACTTAAAGATTTAGCACAACATGGAAGTATAAACAGGTAAAGCTTCCATCTTGAACATCCATAGACAGATGTAAACCAACCAGCATATATCACATTCTTATTCATTCACAAGGCAGTGGTTCAGCAAACATCACACCAGAACATTTACATCTCACTAGGAGTTGTGTTTTTTTTTTCAAACTCAAGCCACATATACATACATAGCTTACAAGCCCAAAGTTCTTAATACTACCATGCTGGTTACATATACATATGCACAAAACATTTTTGCTCTCAGTCTCACACAACCCCAAAAGAACCCTGCAACTCATGCTTTCTTCAAGCTCCACCCTCCATCGGAGCAGGCTGGTTGACGGAGTTCTCACTTCCATCCGACCTATTCGCACTGGAAGCTGAAGATGAAGTGGAAGAAGATGATGAACTGGTGACTGAAGTCATGCCTGACTCTCCCTGGATCTCACTTGGGTCTTCCTCATCACTATCATCATCCACCACCACTAGATTGAACTCCAAAGGTCCAAGTCCCTCAGGATCGAACCCGTCAGCATTTGCATTAGCCCAAGCAAACGCATTCGGATTCTCTGGCAAGGCCTCGTCATGCTCCTCAACCACAAACTCAAACCCCTCAAAGCCTTCAAAGACTTCATCTGCAAATTGGGCATCCTCCGGTGCAGGCGGTGCAGCTAAAGCTGGTTCCATGCCCACTATGTCCACTTCTTCATCTACCCCCTCTTCGGCTGGAGGTGCATCCTCAACTGGAGCTGGTGGTGCTTCATTGGGTTGATTGGCCGCTTCTACAAGGTGCTCATATTGCTCCAAGGCAGTCCTAAGAGCCATGATCTCATCCTGCTGCATTGAGATCCGAGCTTGCGTCTCACGAGTGTTAGCTTCCATTTCTTCATTGTGTGCAGCTGAAGTCTCTGCCCCGACCTCCTTAAGATGCTGCAGCTCAGCATCCTTCTCCTCAATCCTACGAACTAGGTCCCTCATGGACCTTTCCATCTCATGCTCCCTATCAAACATAGTCCGTTGAGCTTCTTCCAGACCAGACTTCATTCCCAACATCTTCATTTTGAAATCCGTGTTCTTCTCCCTCTGACGTTGATATCTCTTCTGGCATATCTGCAGAAGGTTGAACAATGACACCATGTAGTCCACTGAAGATGCTGCAACCACATCACTTTCTATTCTTGACTTGTTCTTCAAAGCTTTGATTTGCCGCTTCCAGGTCCCATCTTCCTAATCCTGCAGAGGGAAGAGTCTGGCAGAGTTGACACCTATCTCAAACTTATTCTTCTGACACAGATCAGTGAGAGCTGTCAAGGCTGCGGTCTGGAGAGTATCCTCAAACTCAAAGCCCTGAACTCGAGTCTCATCCAGCTTCCACTTAGCATGAGCCTCTGACTCTGGAATATGCACATACACAGTGCATCCCACCTGCTGCACAGTGTCAAACTGCTTCCTGAAGTAGAGCGGTGGCTGCTCAAAGCCCTTCTCCTTCAAGATCTGCCAAAGGACACTAGTGAACCCGGGCCGATCATGATAACAGCCCAGAGTCCAGCCATCCTGATCCGTGTGCTCCATGAACTCCATCTGCCAAGACAACAGAGGTCAACAACAGCACACACCAAAACCCCAAAAGAAAATTTTTAAAACATGCAATGCACATGATGCAGCATTTTTCTACGTCCTCACAGACTCATATCACACCCGTATCAAAAAAATCTTGGTGGCATCGTATAGCTCTCCCTAATTATAAAATTCTATGGTGTCTAGCGTCATGCTAAACAGTCAGCATCTGCAAAATAGCAAACATTAGACTACTGCCACCTAACGACACAACCTTTTTATAGTTTAAAAATAAGGTCCCTGAAGTTGAAAAGATGCAATGCCTATCGATTATCCCAACCTATGGCTCTGATACCAGCTGTGGCAGAACCGCCCAATTTAAGCTGGCTCAAGTGCGCCTAATTGCCCAAAACAGGACAATATTAGCAAATGCACTTCAAACAGTTTAAACCCGGTAGTCCGCCGAGTGTCCTCGGGACATCCCGAATCATCCACTGACATGTCGACCATAGCTCAGGATCACTTCCACGATGGGAACAGAATAGGCATTACCTTTTTACATAAATACGGAAAGATGCGAACTAATACAAGCCGAGTTTGAAACAACCTTAGATGCAGATCAGAGTGCTAAGAACTTAATACAAACTGGTTTAGGCAACTATAAAGTTATTTTACAACACTAAGCAACTTTATTCCTCTAGAGCCATCCGGGACCTCCTGATGCTCTAGGACTTCTGGTTCTCCTCTTCACCCTCCTGCGGTGGAGCATCCTCTGGAAAGAAAACAACAAGGGAAGAACCCTGAGTAGGAAGGTACTCAGCAAGGCTTACCCGCCTAACCAAAGAAAAGACTCTCAAGGAGATATGATTAGGCCTTTGAGTGGGTATTTGGCTGACTCAACTCTTTTTGCGAAAAGACTTAATAAAGATTGGTCCTTAGTTGGCAGTTTTTAACTTAATTGAGTAGTTACCTAACCAACTATTTGTTAAAGTATTTTTTTGCATACAGGTGGTTCTAGTCTCAAACAACACTTTTGAATCAACCTCATATTGTTTAACTTGTTTCCTCTATGATGTTTAACACCTGATCAAGTGCACTCATAACCAAGAGTTGTGGCGATCCGGATCAATTTTACATCCTGCAGGAGATACCTAGCCCCCAGTTACGTACAGCTGCGCCGGCTGCACGCAACAGCCTTTCGATCAGCTGGGCCAAAGACCGGAAATATCCTTACTCGAACCCGGGAACGCACCCCCACGTGGGCCCCACGTCTGGCGACCACCCCGTGAGTTACTGGCTAAGGCCCCGCCTTTCTCCGACCCAGCAAGCACAGGTAAGCGATATTTCCAATCAGTGAACCAACCAACCTAGTTGGCTTTACTGGTCCCATAACCCATTAAGAAACTAGGTAGAATCACTTGATCAATCAATCAAACAACGGATTGGTCCTTAGTCACTTAAATCAGTAGGCAGATCTAGGGATCGAGCTTCACCCAATCCCTTCTACCAACTTCTGCCCACTATCTTCCCATAACAAGTCTTTCATGATTCATTTATGATGAGTGAGAACCTAGATCATAATCTTTTAATTACCCTAGCTAAGCATAGCTAACTGGACACTGCTAACTCAAATTTTCTTAACTAAGCAGGGTAGTTCTACCAAGGAGTGATTCATGCATCAAGGGTTTTCAATCAATTCCTAACCTAATGCACATAAAGACATAATATTTGGACTCGTGATTATTATGAAATAAAATAGGTAGAGATGCTCCGGGGCTTGCCTTGAGTCTCAGAAAGATTAGCGGCGTCAATAAATTCTTCAGACTCCAGAGCCGCTACGAGAACCTCCTCGTACTGGATTTGTTCTTCAGGAAGTTCAATATACTCCACCTCCGATGCTTCAGTTTCTAACATGAAATGCAAGTCAGGGATTAGAGATGCAACAAGTTTTAAAATATAGCACACCCAAAACTTTATCTTTCGATAAAGTTGCAAGCCAACACAACAAACCCACCTATTTTCAAAGAAAACCTTGAAATTTTGTTTAGGTGAATTAATCCTTATTTCTTTTACATTTGTTGGAAAAGAATTATTAAGGGTTCCAAAAATAACTACTAAAAACATATAACCTCTTCTTCATCTTTATTTGTGATTATAATGCATAAATCAGATTTTTAATTAATTTTAGGAATATCCTAAACATCTTTACTATTAAGCTCCAAAGATGAAGTTTTTACTAAATTCTAAACAGCACAAGTTTAAGGATTTAACATTTTTAGAAAAACAAGGATAACTTAAGGAGGCTATGAAAATTGATTTCACACTTTTCTGATTTTTCTATGATTTTCTACAAATGGAAACAGTGAAAAACATAATTGAAATCTAATTCTAAAAACTATTTGGCTTTCTTGCAAAAACCCCCCTGAACTATCTTTCCTTCTACCCCAAAGCCCCTGCCAGCGCAAAACAGAGCACCGGCTCTCGCCCGTGTCGATGATCGGATTCTCGCCAGCGGCGAGGTCCTCCGTCGAACACATCTAGTCCTACAGCTTCCCCTCATCACCGCGCACCCATCTAGGCTAGAAACCCCGCGGCAAAGCGCTAACCCTAGCACCCCGGCGACCCCCGGCGGCGATGAGCGGCGGCGCTACGACTCCGGCGAGCTCACTTCACAAACTAGCACCGAACTAGGCCCCCGAGCAACGCCGAGACCAGAGACAACTCGAGCGCACACTAACCCGACCAACGCGACGTGAAACGCGCTAGCTTCCCGCGCCAGCCATGGCGGAGGAGCGCCACGGCGGAGAACGGCGTTCCCGACCCAAGGAACGACGCGCCCGACCAACCAAACCCCCAGACACGCTCCACGGCTCAAGAACACCCCGGCTGCACCCTCAAACCTCGGCTAAACACACGACGATAGCACTACCTCGGCGAACCGAGCTTACCCCGATGAGACGGCGGCAAGGAGCTTGAAAAAGAGGCGGCGCCGAGCTGTTGAGAGGTGGATGAGGTATGGAAGCTAGCGGAAACGGAAGAGGAAATAAAGGCAAAGCTTTTGGGTGGAGAGAACTGGACGGGGAGGTTCGGACGATGGCGAAAGGCTACGGCTCGCCGGCGGCCATTGCGAAGAGAAAGAGCAACGAGGCAAAAGAGAGAGAAGAGAGCTCGACGACGACGGATATATCAACGGATCGACGCAGCCGGCGCTCGACACCTCCTGCTACGCCACTTCCCGAGCTGGCTCCCAGCGGACCCAACGCGTGGCCGGCGAACCGCCTCGCACCGCCGGCGGCAAGCTGCTTAGCAGCTGGCCGACGTCAGCGTTTTTCCCCCCTTGATCCTCCAAAACCCGAGATTGAGCTTCATTTTTCTCCAAAAACTGCATGGTAACATCTGAATCTCCCAAAAGCAAACTTGTAGCTAGATCATCGAATCGCATTTCTTACATTGGCACTTACCCCATTTGAGCAAGAATTGAGGTCGAATTTGAGCCTCAAAGTCTCAGGCTCAACACCTTTCAAATTCAGAGCTGCTAACTGAATTTCTCAAATTACTCCAAAAACTTGAACAGAACATGTATCAAGTGTCAAAAACAAGATTGAAATTCACATTCAGAAGTACAACTTCCTAGTTGGAAGTTTTTACAGAAAACTTCAAATTCAAGCTCAAACTGCACAAGTTCAGTTCAGCTGAATTCCTCTGAAAAATACTGAAACCATATCCTGAGCCAAAATAACTCACGATTTTCTCATGAATCCAAGCATCCTATGGATCTGGTCCAAAAACAAAAGTTGTCCCAAATACTTCCCTAAACAACCTTCATTTTAACATCCCACGCAGAAAACCAACAGATCAGCCACAATCTACCCTCAAAGTAGACTGCTCATTATGCTCGAAAACTCTGAAACTGAACTGAATAAGTTCTGTTTTCAGACCGTGAATAGTACCATTCTCTTTTCTTTCTTTCATTTAATTGAGGCATCATCACAAGAAATTTCCACAGGATATTTTTCGACAACCCAGTTCCATAGCTCATGAACTAAGTTAGAAATTCTTGGTTTCCAAAAATTCCAAATTTTTATCACATTTTTGACTTTGCTCAAATGGTCCCTTTTAATTATCTCTTTTCCTATTTCTCTTAACTTCTCACTTTACCAACCAACCATGGCACTTGACATTTGCTAAAGGTGGGATGTCACATATTGCCTTCTCCTCAACCCCGATTTTGAGACCAGCGACCAGGTAAAAGCTCTAACCTTAATCTTTTTTTTAATTACTGATTACTTTGCGTTTAACTCTTTCCCTTTTTTCTTTTGATCACAGGACGGGGCTATAAATCTTCCTTCAATTAGTAACAGTGGCCGTCCGATTGAGTATATGCCTCCCTCAGATAATCCTCACATCGGAAACTTCAGTCCATCTGTGACGGACAACACTACTGGTCGGAACAAGAAATCGGCCAAGAGTCCTACTCCAACTGTGCATACCAAGCAACAAAGCAACAGTTCTTCCAAAAAGCCGAAGAAAAAGACTCAAGAAACTTCTTCTTCTATGATCGGCCAAGAAGAAATCAAGCCATCGGACTCTCAAGCCACGCCTTCAGAAGTTGGAGAAAAGCACAAATTGGTGCTATCAAGGACACTCTCAAGGAAGATTCCGAAAGTTGTCCGAAAGATTTCAGCCTCTGAAGCCGCAAAACGTATATAAAAAATATGCTCAAGTAATGGTAGTCCATCAACTGTTCCAGAAGCAGTTACATCAAATCCGATTCAAGGAAATCTGTTGGACACCACAGCAACAACTGCATCGGAATAGGTAAAAATATTTCCGAATACTTCTTGTGCTAATTTCAAGTATGTACAGGCACCTCCTCAGGTCATAACTCATGAACAGTCAGACCAAACAGGAACTGTTCCAACTTCCTCTTTACTGCCGATTCCTCCATCGAGTGCTCAACAAGGATCGGCAATCCAAACTCCAGAATCGGCCCACGAAACCATCGTAAGGATAATCATTATTCATGATTTACTAAAGTTGTTTCATCTCGCTTCTCACATCTAAACTTTTATCCCAGGAACGAACGGCAATCGCTTCCATCGGAACTTCAATCGGCCTCTCAACGTTTCAACCATCCCAGTTTGATGAAATCAATTTGAAACAGGTAACTCCTTCTTCTTTCATTTTCCATTACATCAGGAGATACTGACATCCGATTTCTACCTTCCCTTTTCAGGCACAAAATTCTCCAACTCCTAGCACTCTCGCAGCGGAACATGCCGGTCCCTCTACAGCAGAATCAACCCCAAGCTCTAATCCGATCAGGACTCATCTCGAAGAAATGCTAATTCTTTTGAATATTAACATCGGACAACTTGTGGAGAACGCTGATCCTGTCCGATCAGTCTTCAAAAACTTGAAAGGCCAAGTACCAGAGTCAATTGAAGAAGCTCTTCTCCCAGTTGCTTTCATAGAGATCAACTACTTCCAGGTGACAAAGGCCCAAAAGAGATTATCTGATCGAGCTGAATTTGAGAAATCTTCCAAGGACCAGGAACAAATTAAATCGGATATTGAAGGTATAGAAACCCAAATCGGAAACTTAAGGCAAACTCGAGAAACCCTAGAGAAGACTATATCCGATTTGAAATCCAGGCGTGAGGCTCATATGCAAGCAATAGCCAAGATCGACGCGGAGCTGAAAACTGTGGAAGCTAACCTGCTGCAAATCCTTGGGAGTTTGACAACCTTTGAACAAAATAAGCAAGCTCTTATGCAAAAGGTTGACCATCTCAAGAAGAACTTGAAACCGATTGAGGGTTCGGCCGATGACGATCGGAAAGCCATTTCCGATGTGGATGCTATTCGCCTGCATGCGATCAAAGCGTTCCAAGATTTTCTTGGGTCGTTGTAAAAACTCTGCCCGTGATATCTTTTGTAACACGTACATTTAAAGCTGCCACATTATTTTGAATATGTACATCTTTGACTTATCTTTTGACCACGTCTTTCTAAATCCGAAGCGTCTTTATTACCTTCAGCCGATGTGATCAGCTTTTACAGCGCATCTTCTGAAAATAGCATCTTTTGACCAAAATGCATTGGTCCCCGCACTCATTTATATCAAAAACTAAATGCTCTGAATCAAGTAGGTAGACCCTCTCGCCTATAAATAGAACAACACGCAGAATCCACCATGTCATCTCTCTCATTATAAAAAATCTTTTCGCATAATACCTCCATGGCATCTTCATCCAATCAAGTACGGAGTAGCCTTATTTCTTTGCTTCAATGTATTGATCAAAACAAACTAATCTTTCTGATTTTCAGGTTCAACAAACATTGGAGCTCATCATCACTCAGCTTCAATCTGGTGTTCCCCTCTCTGCAGACCATCGTTTTTTCTAATCTGTTCACATATATGAAATTCTGAATTTGCTTCCTGAACCTTACTTCAGTGGCATCCTTCATTCATGGCCAAGAACTCCCAAGAAGTGACATATCCAGGATTCAACATCAGATCCATAACCTTGAATCCAGCCTGAACAAGGAAGAAGCCCGTCTTGCCAGCCTGAAGAACAGAAGGGATCAACTCTGGGGAGAAATCGACGCAATCAACCGATCTATATCTAGATCTGAAGCCAATGTCAACCAAATCCACGTTTCTCTTGAATCTAGAAACCAGATCATAGAAAATCATGAACACCATGAGTCTCGCATGCGAGCCATTCAATCGATGCAGAACTTTCTGAACACTTTGTAATGTTTTGTATTTTTTGCCCTAAGGGCGATGCATAACGCATCGGCCATGTATCCCAGGATGTGTAGTCCAATCTCCGATTCATGAATATACTACCTTTACTTATTTTTTCTGCTAAAGGCGATACTTTGTATCGGCTATGATCATTTCTGATTTCTTCACCGAAAATCGGCTCATGCATCATCCCAAATACTGGGCTAATAATTTTTCAAGTATTTTCCATTCAAAGCTCGAGGAAATTCTTCTCCTTCCAATGTTTCCAAAATGTACGCATTGCCTGGAGCACATCGATTTATTCGAAATGGACCTTCCCAAGTTGGAGACCATTTACCGAATTTAGAATCTTTAGATCCGATCGGCAAAATCAATTTCCCCACCAATTCACCTTGAGAAAATTCTTTGACCTTAACTTTCTTGTTATACCATCTAGCAATGCACTCTTTATTAGCTTCTAAATTCTCAAGAGCTTTCAAACGATATTGAATCAAATCTTCCAACTCATCTTTCATAATAATGGAATATTCATCGGCTGACAACTTATTCTGAAATTCAATATGTCTAGAGCCGATTTTCAATTCCCAGGGCAACACAGCTTCATGTCCATAAACCAACTGATAAGGTGACATTTTAATCACACCGTGACAAGCCATCCGATATGACCATAATGCCTCATGCAATACAGTATGCCATCTTCTGGGAAATTCATCAACCTTTCTCTTTATTAACTTGATCACACTTTTGTTGGATGCTTCCGCTTGACCATTAGCCTGAGCATAATAAGGAGAGGAATTCAATAATTTAATCCCCATGTTTTCAGCAAACTCTCCAAATTCCCCTGAAGTAAACATAGTTCCCTGATCGGTTGTAATTGTTTGAGGGATACCAAACTGATAGATTATATGTTCTTTAACAAATTCTATCATATTAGCTGATGATACAATCTTCAAAGGAACTGCTTCAACCCATTTAGTGAAATAATCAGTCGCTACTAACATAAACTTATGTCCTTTGCTTGATGCAGGATTAATTTGACCGATTAAATCAATTCCCCATCCTCGGAAAGGCCAAGGCTTTAAAATCGGATTCATAGCAGATGCAGGAGCCCTTTGAACGTTCCCAAATCGCTGACAGTCCTGACATCCCTTGTAATATTTAAAACAATCCTCAAGAATTGTGGGTCAAAAGTATCCATTTCTCCTTATCATCTACTTCATCTTGAAAGCCGATTGATGTGCTCCACATACTCCTTCATGGATATCTTCCATTAGGACCTTAGCTTTTTCTGATCCAACACATTTAAGCAAAACTCCATCAATCGTCCGATAATACAGATCATCTTCAAGTATAACGTATTTTACTGCCTGAATCCTTATCCTTCTCTCAACTTTCTTCGATGGATCTTTCAAATATTCATAAATCTTTTTTCTCCAATCGGTGTCTTCCAACTCAAGACTCAAAATTTCTTTGATCGGACGATAACCAGATGCTCCTTGAGCTAATCGGTTAGCCTCTTCATTATGACATTTGGGAATATGCTCGATCTTAACAAGTCTGAACTCTTTTAACAATTGGAGGCATTCATCATGATATACCTTCAAAATATCATCATTGCATTCATACTCACCCATCAATTGTTTAACCACCAACATAGAATCTCCAAATATTTCAATAGCATCGGCCTTGATTTCTTTGAGTAGCTTGATACCTTTAAGAATAGCCTGATATTCTGCTTGATTATTGGTGGCTTCCTTTTCAATCGAAAAAGAGAACTCAAAGCTTGCCCCCCGAGGCGAGATCAACACAATTCCGATTCCAGAACCAACCCCACAAGAAGATCCATCAAAGAACAAAGTCCACGGGGCAAGTTCCACCAAATGAATCTATGGACCACAATGACGAGTGACAAAATCGGCAAGCACCTGCCCTTTGACTGCCTTTGACGATTCAAAGCGTAGATCAAACTCCGATAGGGCCAAAATCCATTTTCCGATTCTACCATTCAAAATCGGCAATGATAGCATGTACTTTATAACATCATCTTTACTAACAACGATGCATTCAGCCGATACCAAATAATGTCTGAGCTTGGTGCAAGAAAAGTATAGGCATAAACATAATTTTTCAACTGGAGAATACCTCATTTCTGCATCCAAAAGCCAACTCACAAAATAAATAACACGCTCTTTCCCTTCAAATTCTTGAATAAGGGTCGATCCAATAGAAGAATCATCAGCCGATAAATATAATTCGAACGGCTTGTCTTTCTAAGGAGGAACTAAAACAGGAGGAGACACCAAATACCTCTTAATTCGTTCCATAGCCTCTTCTTGCTCTTTTTCCCAAACAAACTCCTGATCGGCCTTCAATTTCAACAAGGGTGTAAACGGCTTGATCTTACCAGAGAGATTAGAAATAAATCTTATAATACAATTAATCTTGCCGATTAATGATTGAAGTTTGGTCTTATTTTCTGGAGCAACAATTTTATTGATGGAGCCTATCAAAGTTTGAGTGATCTCAATCCCCCTTTCATGAACCATAAACCCCAGAAATTGACCAGCAGAAACTCCAAATGCACACTTCATCGGATTCATCTTCAAACCATGTTTTCTTGTGCATTCCAGAGTCTTGCGTAAAACAGTTAAATGTGTCTATAGCTTTCCGATTTGACCACCACTTCATCAATATAAATTTCAAGAATTTTACCGATAAGATCATGGAAAATATAATTCATAGCACGTTCATAGGTAGCTCCAGCATTTTTCAAACCAAAAGTCATGACTACCCACTCATATAAACCAACATGCCCAGGACAACGGAAAAGCAGTTTTATGAATATCTTCTTCAGCCATGAAAATTTGATTATAACCAGCATTACCATCCATGAAGCTTATGACTTTGTGTCCTGCTGTAGCATCAACCAATAAATCAGCTATAGGCATCGGATATCCATCCATTGGTGTTGCCTTGTTAAGATTCCTGAAATCAATGCAAACACGTAATTTCCCATTCTTTTATACACAGGAACCACATTAGAAATCCACTCAGCATATCGGCATTGCCTAATGAATTTTGCTTCAATCAACTTAGTAATTTTGGCCTTTATATCAGGTAAAATCTTAGAATTACATCGTCGAGGATCTTGCTGATATGGCCGATATCCTGGTTTTATAGGTAACCGATGTTCAATAATAGATCGGTCTAGACCAGGCATTTCATAGTACTCCCAAGCAAAGCAATCATTAAATTCTCTTAATAAAAAAATTAATTCTTTTTTGTACTCAGGATCTAATTTTTTATTAATAAACGTCGACCTTGGTTTATCACCATCTCCTAAATCTATTTTTTCCAATACATCGGCCGACGTGAATCCATATCCTGACTTCCCTTCATCTTCTTGAAGAAATTCATCCATCAGGACGATTCTTTTGAGCCGACTGCTTGGATCGGCTGTAGACCGAAATCAGCCACTCTGAGGAATTCAGTGTCCAGAGCTTTTCCTGATATGCACATCACTTGTTCATAACTCCATGGTTGTGCTTCTGCAATAGCTATGCTGTATGATGTGTATGCTTTGACGACTTCCACTGTATCCTCAATCCATTGGACCAAACACTGATGCATGGTTGATGGAATGCTACAATTGGCATGGATCCAATCCCTTCCCAGCAACAAGTTGTATGATCCTTTGCCATTGACTATGAAGAAAGTAGTGGGCAAAGTTTTGCTTCCAATAGTTAGATCAACACATAATGCCCCCCGAGATGGAGAAATCTTTCCTTCATAATCTTTTCAGCATCATATCTGTTTTGATCAAATCACCTTCACTTTTGCCGATTTATGAAAAACGGCATAAGGCATCAGATTAATGGCCGCACCTCCATCAACCATCATCTTGGTCATTGGCCTACCATCAACATGTACCTTCAGAAACAAAGGCTTCAAATGAACACGTTCCTTTTCCTCTGACTTTTCAAAGGTTGCTTGCATTGATTCTAAATTTAGTTGAGCCATTGCTTCTTCAACTTTAGAATTTTCTTCATCACTAGCCGATGCCATGAATTCCCTTGGCAGCATGAAAACCATATTAACATCGGCCGCAGAATCACCTTGATCACGCTGTTTAGGACGCCATACTTTAGATGACACCTTCTTACTCTTCAAAAGTTGACGTGACTTCTCTTCTTGAATTTCATCAAATCGGAGCCTCTGCAATCTCCTCTTCTGTGATTTTGTAACCCCTTCCGGGCACCACCTTGGCTGAGGTACTTTAGCTTCGTGATGAATATTCCCATCCCGATTTGGCAAAGGCTCTTCATCAGAAACCAAATTATTAGCGCGCTCTTCCAGCTCTCTGCTCATAATCGGTTTGTTCCCCAGCCGGTCATATACACTCTGTCTACCTCTGATTCTCTCATGAACTGGAGTACGCCGATATTCTTCATCCTTATCCCAAATAATCGGACAATGCTCTCTATCATCAAATCAGGGCCTTTTGAATGATTTATCTTCCCTATAGTTCCCATTGCACTCTGGGCAATCATCTGGAGATGGTAACTTGATCCCTTCTTCCCAGCAATAAATGAAAAAAGGACATCTCCAATGATCTTTATGCCGATACATCCTTTCCTCCTGTTGCCTTGGTCTCTCTTCCTGGCGTTGATATTTTTTGATCAATCCTTGGGAAGTCACTGTCTTTTACCCTTCAAATCGGAGGTAGAAATTTGCACTCTAGGATCAACAACTCCTTCTTCCTTTGCAGATTCCGATGTTAAGAGCTTAGTTTGCAGAGCGTTTTCTTTAGCTGGCTCAACCATATTTACTGGGAAAGGATGTCCATCAATTTTCATCGGTTTGACTGGTTTAGAAGGAATTTCAAACTGCAACCATCCTTGCTCAATCGCCGATTGGATTTGGCTTCTAAATACTTCGCAATCATTGGTGTTATGGGACGTCGCATTGTGCCACTTGCAATACACCATCCTCTTGAGCTCTTATGCAGATGGAAGACTGTGATTGGTCGATAATTTGATTATTCCTTCTTTAAGCAACAAATCAAAAATCTTATCGGCCTCGGTAACGTCAAAACCAAATCTTTCTGGTTCTTTCTTACCAAAAGGACATGAAATCGGCTTCTTATTTTTAACCCACTCTGCCAGGCCGATTTCTTTATCTTCATCGGAATCGGATTCTGAATCGGAACTATAATCAAGGTAATTTACCTTCTTATGATAAGGTCGCTTCTGTTCATAAATCCGATTCTCATGCTTCGACATTCTCTGTACAATTTGGCTCAAGCTTTCAAATTCTTGAGAGTCATACTTCTCTTTGAAGTAGGGAAGTAAACCATCAAATGCTAATTGTGCCAATTGGACATCTGTCAGGTTTAACCCATAGCATCTATTTTTTGTTTCCCTGACTCTCTGAATGAAATTTGCTACCGACTCATCATTCCTTTGCTTTAAGCTTGTTAAATCAGTAATAGTCTTCTCTTGAACACCAGCAAAGAAATATTGATGGAATTGCTTCTCCAGGTCAGACCAGTAAATAATAGAATTTGCTGGTAATGTCATAAGCCATGAAAAAGCTGGTCCAGATAAAGAACTTGCAAATAATCGGACCCTCAGTGCATCGGTTGCTGCAGCTTCTCCACATTGTACCAGGAATCTGTTGACATGCTCTATTGTGGAGATATTATCATTGCCAGAAAACTTAGAGAAATCAGAGATCTTGTAGCGATGAGGATAAGGTAGCGAATCATAAGCAGATGGATAGGGAGTTCTATACATCACATGTTGAGTCTTGGGCTTCAATCTAAACAGATTTTGCATTATATCAGCAATTTGAGCTGCCCAATCCACTTGATTTGCTCCTTGTGCTACCCTTTGTGCTGTTTGAGGCATTCTTTCTATCTCTTCATTAGACGGAATCGGCCTTGCATATCCCTGTGGTGCCGATTCATTCTGTCTGGCTGTTTCTGGTTGACCAATCTCATGGATACGCGTTAAAGATGTATTCTGGTTGATCGTCTAGCCCTGATTCTGAGGTTGAGTATTACGATAAACCTCCATAGCTGATGTAGTATTATCATAAGTTTCTGACTGAATCGGCATAGACCTGTTGGGTATATTTGCCGATTCTGGCTTATCGGACCATGTCTGGCATACAATTCCCTTCTCATCAATCAGTGGCCAATTTACTCCATCAGCATGTGGTCCCCAAACCGCCTTTGGTGCTTCAGGTTGAGTCTTTTGAATTGATTTAGGAGATGTCACAAAATATTCAGAAGGCATCCCTAAACCAGTGGTAGGATCATCTCCTTTGAAAAAGTCAGTTCCATTTGGTACCGATGTTATCTGTGATGATGAAGTTAAGACTGCTGAATTGTTTGGTGGGATTTGGATTTGAGGCATAGCAAATGGTGTTGTTGATGCAAACCCTCCTTGCGTGATCGGCTTTGGTACCGATTGCATCTATCCGGTCGGCTGATCCGCCGATGTACCAGTGAACGCCTGAGAAAATGCAGTCTTTGCAGCCCCTACCACAGTATCTCTTGCTGAAGTATTAACTTCAATTGGAGGAAATTGTTGATATGCTGGACCTCTATATTGAAGATTGCCTTCACGTAATGTGCGAACTACTTGATTGTGGAATTCATTACTCAAAACTTGAGCTTGATTCGCAAAAGCATGATGGACTGCATCATTGACCATTTCATGTAGCTTTCCAGGCTCTTCAGCTATTTTGACTTCTCGAGGCAGTGGAAAGTCAGACTTCTTGATAGCTTGGCCTCTTTTGGTGGTACTGAATGACTTTAAGCATAAAATTTCGATCTCTTCAACTGCTCTAGCCACCTCAGCCTTCTGTTCATCATTGAGATCTTTCTTAGTAGTGTCAATGACATTCTGGATCCCAACCTCAAAGCGACTATCCTTCTTTGACATGGTTGAAATTGTCTGGTCCCACTGGGCGTGCCAAAAGTGTGTTGACGCAAAAATCGGGAAAGACCTTCACGTGCTAGCACACGAAATTGGTTGTGACCGATGATGCAGGGCGTGCCAGTCAATCTGACCTGTTGATTGACAAGGAAAATCGGACGTTAGTAACACGGTGAAATCGACTGGGTTTCCGATTTAGCGATGGAGACAGGATCGGCAGTGAATTCTGATCTCGATAAAGAAACGGCTAGGTCAGCCGATTCCGATGCGAAGCAGAATAAGATTACTAAAACGTAACCTAACAAGCTAAGCAGAGCAACACTTAGAATAGATCTAAACGGCTATACCAGATCCGATAATGAAGTATAGATAACAGCCAATCAAAACTTATTCTAAGCTGGATAAGGGTTGAATAAAATCTAAACGAAGTAACAGCGATGCGCCAGATACTAAATCTTAGATATTTACTCGATAACTATCGAATAATCCCAAATGAAGCAACAGCGATACGCCGGTTGCTAAAGCTTAGATCTTACTCAGTAATACGGGACTTACAGGTAAGCCTTGAGATCTGATCACCCTCGACGTGCCTAAAAGAACTCGCGAATAGAAAAGACAAAGTCGTCGACAATGTATGAAAGATGCGAAAATTGTAAAGGTTTGTTTGATGTTGGTGTGTACAGACTTCTATGACCACGCAGGGTCGATATTTATACTATGATAACTACGACTCCTAAATCTTTACGACAAACGTACTTGACATAAAAGAAAAGATCCTATTACAATCGCCTACGACTCGAACAACCGACTTTTTGGCCCTTCTACAATCTTAGCCTGGTAGCCTTTTTCCTTCTAGGACTCCTTCACGTCATCAGCCTCTTTTCCGATCTTGATTTGGGTCAACATTTCATCGCACTCCGATTCCAATTCAAACGATTCTTCCCCTCGGACTCCGATTCCGATCTCTAATCTCCGCTTCATTTGGCACTGATGTGACCTGTCAAAATCCAGTGTCAACACTGATATAGTAAAATATAATTTCGGGTCCCTCATAATCATCACTTATCAGTCGATGCATCGTTAGTTATCCTATTAGCTGATCGATCTGCCAATATATATATATATATATTTAATTCCATCGGCTTCATTAGCTAATAACCATCGGTTGTAAAACAAATCATCATTGGCTCTTCAGATAACTATCGGCCTGAGAAACAACCATTTTGGCTGCTTCCATCTGCTGCGGAGTTGCCGAATTTCTTTCCCGTACCTGCCTCCTTGCCGATTTCTTTCCCGAACCTGCCTCCTTGCCGATTTCTTTCCCGATGCCAATAACGAGATAATCTCATGGACATGAATAAAATAATTCCGGCATGACCATCGGAGTATACATCATATTAGGTCGATCGGTTGCAGCGTAATAGGGAAATCTTCTGTTCCTTGTTGTATTTACATGAGACGATTCCTCTGACACAAGTGAGATTCATAATAAGCAAGGCGCTTGACAATTCCTAATGAGTACCGATTTCTGGACAACTCCATCGGCTATTGATGTCAGCAGCTGAAGTAGAATCTCATCTTCCCAATTTCTCGAGGCAATTTAGTATACTTCCTAGAATAATATAAAATACCCAGGAATCAGCCTCTCCTTATCGGTCATCTACTGTTACGGCGATAAATACTATCGGCCGATGTACTGCTCTTCCCCTCCTAAAGGCTCAACTCAAATACTGGCCAATAATCACGTACGATATATTGCTTTGAGTTCCATATTGCATATGGCTCCTTCCAACCAGCACTTTAATTATTCAACGAGCCGATGAAGTTGTACATCGGCTATCTTTGTTGGAGTATTATGTCAATTTGAATTAACTCCAACAAACGAATGAATATCTCTTTGGCTAATGTACCTGAAATATATGTCGGAGATGTCTGCTCATCTGAATATAAATTGAGAGCCTCCTATCCCCTAGTTCCCATGGAGAATAAATACCAAGCAACAAATACTTCCGAGTAATATTTCTGCGTTCTTGACCACCTGGCTCCCATGGAACATAAACTCCGATTCACCGACATATCTGGGCAATATTTTTGGGTAGCGGGCAACAAATAATCCAAGAGACTACCTTCTGTTCTGCCTCTGCAACCTCCATCCATCCGTCGGCTATTTCTGGCCAGAAGAATAAAATATTGGCCACTCTTGGCCGACGGCCATCAAGCATAGCAATTTCCATTGGTCCATACCCTTCGCAGCTCTTCCAAGTGATGTCATGAGTCGGTTCATAGATACCATTATTCCCAGTTTCACCAATTTGTTTTTCTCTATCTTTGTAATTGGCCGGGACTTCTTCCTTGTGAATTTCTTTAGAGGTATGTCCCTTTCCATACTGGTCTTCACTCTCAAAATCATCAGCTAAGATTTGTGATTCATGATCATTAATTTTTGTTGTTTGCACAAACTCTTCAAATTGAACCTTCTCTTGCCTAATAGGCGATTGAACCTGATGGCAAATTGCTGGCTGATCGGCAGTCTGCCAAGAGATGGGTGGTGGAACTACCTCGTGCACCTGACCTTCCGTAGAGTGGATAGCTGATGCTTGTTGCACAATTGGTTGCTGCTGCATATGGCAGGCTTTGACTTCGTTCTGCGCAGAACTCATGAAGACACCAGAGTGGTCGATAATTGTACAACACTCAGTTGGCTCGAACATCTGAGATTTATCTGTATTTTCCATAATGGTAAACTCTTTAGGCTTCGGGAAATCAAAGATTTGAACCGCAACACCCTTCTCAGTAACTCTGAAAGTTTTAAGACAAGCCAACCTATATTCCTTGACAGCTTTCTCAAAAGCTTTTCTTTCGTCTTGCTCAAGGTCTTCTAGGGTGATATCATTGATGTGAGACTCATATTCAGTATTGGCTGAGATTTTACATTTTGAATTATCATCCTCTGATTTTTCAGATATTTCAAAAGCCAATTCTTCATATTTCAACAAATCATCTTGAATGTTCACAATATTCCGCTGATGATTTACGTTTGACTGTTGAATAATTAACTGACAACTATTTAGCTGAGGTTGCTGCACAGTCAGATATGGCATAATCGGCAACTTTGGAATCGACTGTCTCTCACCCAACCATTGTGGCTGATAAGCCATCTGAAGAACTGATGCTTGTGGTTGAGAGCTGCCTAATTGTTGTGGCTGAACCGATGGTCGGATCGTTCCAACCTCCGACGTGCTTGAAAACATTGGCCAATGAACCCCAGGCTGAAACATGTATGATGGCTGCATTTGGGGAACCACCGGCCAAAAACATTGAGAAGCATGTTGCACCTGAAAATCCCTTTGGTATTGATACGATGGTTGGGAAATCACAGGCTGGTACATGGACGCTTGAAACAGATAGGATGACATCTGGCGTGAATCCATGGGTCTTGAAATTACGTGTCCCACCGGGTGTGCCAAAAGTGTGTTGACGCAAAAATCGAGAAAGACCTTCACGTGCTAGCACACGAAATCAGTTGTGACCGTGAATACCGAGGCGTGCCAGTCAATTTGACCTGTTAATTGACAAGAGATCAAACCGTAAAATACTAGAGCGTATCGGCTGGGATTCAGATTAGCTCTATAGGCAGAATCGGCAGAAGCTGTCCGATCTGGGAAATAATAAATCGGCTTGGACAACCGATTCAGAGCAAAGCTATGTGAGATCACTAAAGCGTAATCTAACAAGCTAAGCAGAGCAACACTTGGAACAGATCTAGTCGGCTGTGATAAGAGATGCAACGAGATAACACAGGTAAAAGCTGACCAAAGCGTGTACCAAGCTGGATAAAGGTTGAATAAAATCTAAACGAAGTAACAGCGATATGCTGGTTACTAAAGCCTAGATATTTATCCGATAACTGTTGAATAACTTAAACGAAGCAACAGCGATACGCCGGTTGCTAAAGCTTAAGGATTATTCGGTAAAAGACGGAACTTACAAGGCAAGCCCTGAGATCTGATCACCCTTGACGTGCTCGAAGAACTCGTGAAAAGTAAATAGCGAAGTCACCGACTTGATAAAAGTAAAGGTACTGAATAAGTAAAGTTTGTTTATTTGATCGTGGATGTATTAATACAATAGCCGAGGGCTTATATTTATACCCTGGGCTGACGCATAGTCCTAATCGAACTCTTATATAAATAATGCTTATATAAAAAGAAATATCTAAACAAAAGAAAATATTAAGATATATGGACTCTATTTTTCCTTCTGTAGAATCCTGGACGATGAAACTCTCGCTGACCTATCCGTGTGGAGGCTAATCTATCTGCGTGATTAATTTGGACTCTCCCGAACAATAGCCTTGATTTCTATTCTTATAGACCTTGCACGTCATGAGTCTACCTGCATGCGTAGCCTTGCTTTTCTTAATCACCTTGCACGTGATGAATCTGCACTTTCATTGGTTCGGAGCTTCAACCATATAATAGAAAGCTGATTCTGCTTTGCTGGTCACCACCTGCCGATTTCTCCCTTCTCCTTGATTTAAACAAATCGGCCACCATGCATACTTTCCCGATTAAACAAATTGGCCCCACCACTATTTGGCTGATCACTAGTTCCTTGTTTTCCTCGTAGGCCGATGTCGATGCCGATGCGAAGATGTCGATACTAATGCGGTGATGCCGATGCTCTGAATCATTTGGATTTGCCAAAATATAGTATCAACACAGGCCCCCTAGTTTTGAAGTATGAATGCTTCATGCTTTGAAACTAATTATGAACGTCTCACGCTTATCACTTTAACCGATGAATTTGTAAGCAGTAACAACAATAAATCAGTACACCATGTTTTGGTGTCAACACTCCTCAAAGACTTAATATCGGTGGGTGGCGGAAGCTTCTCGATGGATTCAATATTTGCCTTGTCCACTTCTATACCCCTCTTGGAGATGTCATGTCCAAGAACAATTCCTTGCTTCACCATAAAGTGGCACTTTTCCCAATTTAGCACTAAATCTACTTCGTCACAACGTGCGAGCACCTTATCTAGGTTCTTCAAGCAATCATCAAAACTTGTCCCATGAACTGAGAAGTCTTCCATAAATACCTCCATGATTTCTTCGATGAAGTCCGAGAATATGGCCATCATGAATAGGGGGCCCACTGACGGGACGCCTGTTAACGGCGCATGAACGAGGAAAGGCCCTGACGATGGTGGGATGTGGTACTAGGCTCGGCCGGTCGGAGAACTCTGTCCCGCCCAACCCTTAGTGGGCCTGGAGGACGCGGGGACAGACGCCTTCGTCCCGTCCGACCCCCGACCCTCCAGGTGACCAAGGGGACATAGGGGCCGGGCGCGTTCGTCTCGCCCGACCCCCGACCCTCCGGGCCGGAAGGGTAGACCCCCGCAGGGAGACCCTTCCATCAACAAGCACAACCTGCGGAAAAGGGGAGTCCCGAGGATACTCCTAAAGCAAACCTGGCCTGTGAAGGAGGAAGTGTGCGGCCTGCGCCTTCTCCCGACCGACACCCGACATCACAAACCCGTCTGCCAACTGAAAAAGCTGATCTACAGCTCTGCGCTCTGGAAAAGGCAATTGCGTGCGCACTGATGCGCTAACAGCCAAGGGAGGAAGCTACCGCGAAGCTGCTGGTGGGCAGGCCAGGGACACACGGCGGCCACGGAAGGGGTCGCCAAGACGCACTAAGCCGACAGCAAGTAACCGATGGGGGGCACCGGCTCCCAAGGGTAGATATGTAAAACGCCGTTGTACTGATGCCCTCCTCTTGTTCTATAAAAGAGAAGGGCATCCTCCTGCGAAAGGGATCCGATTTCTGGACTCTCGATCTCTAGAGCACTTAGTCCCCTACACATATTCTACACCCAAGGCTTGAACCGGCCTTCGTTGTAATCCGTCGCCAAGAGAGCAATACAGTCGCGAGCCTGTTTTACAGGACGTAGGGATCACTCCTGAACCAGTATAAACTCCTTGTCTTGCGCCTCTTGAACCATTCTCCACCAAGACGTGCATATTCTGTGATCGACACTCGCCGGCGTGAGGTACCGCGTGTGCCACCTGCCGAAAGTTGGCGCGCCAGGTAGGGGCCTGTGCATGTCTACATCTTCATCGACAACCGATGCGAGTTGGCTGGTTTCGGTGACCATCAGTTCAGGTCGGGCACGACCATCCGGTTCGGCAGCCATGAGTTCCTCGTGAACGGGGTGCTGGATGCGTGCGTTGGCGTGCCGCGCCTCGTCCTCGTCAACAACTCCGACTGCGCGGCTACCCGCGCGAGACAAGTCCCACGAGGGGGCAAGGCGGTGTCCTCGATTAAGAGAAAGGCTGTGATGGTTGCGCGGGCCGCGAGCGCTGTCTCTCGAAACTCCATCACAGTGTCCAGGGTGGGGCGCGAGTGGATCGTGCACCACCTCGGCGGTGGCAACAACTCAACCTAAGCGCTTCGGGCGAACCGTTCGGGTTCGCCTTCGTCATGCAGCTCGAAAGGCCAAACGTCGGCTCTCCCTTTTGGTTTGAGGAACATGTCACAAGTGTTCTCTGACTTGGTGCAACGTCGGGCATGGAAAGGCCTGGAAAGAGCACACGCCAGGGTGTGCCTCCTGAGGTACGAAGGCATCCTAGGGTGCTACATGGCCCTGAACGTCATGTTCAGTCCATGTGAGTCTGGTCAGGAAAGGGATCTGGAGGTACACCTTCCCCCGGGGATGGGTAAGCACTGTCCCATGCGGGAGTGTTTCACCATGGTCCCCCCGGATGACTTGACGAACGGGGCGAACAGGGCTGAGATCCGGCTAACACCGGAGCAGATCGCGGCGAAGCGACAAGAGCTGGAGGAGATGCAGCTAGCCATCGAGCTAGAGCAAGCCCAACTCGATGCGAACATGGAGCCATCGGCCTGAGCGCGTGCACGCGAGGTAGGCCAGAGGATCGAGACTAACGCCGATGGCTACCCGCTGTTCGATCGGGCGAGCCAATGCATCGCTGCGGCTACACTGCTCAGCCGGCAACTGCCTCAGCCGTCTACCCCGGAAGAGCGTCAAGTCAAGAACGGACTAAAGACACTCCTTGAACGCGCCGCGGTGCAGCAGGCAGAAAGCTCCACCGGAAGAAGGTAGTACTCTGGGTCGGAGCCGGAGACTCACGATCTCCCAGCCCCGCCGACAGGAAAAGGCCGGCTGACGGCTCGTGGCGGAACGCCCCGAACCCGGATGCCACAAAGATCCAGGATAGACTAGGCCCTGATCGCGACGTACAGCACACCGTCGAGGCCCGACATCGGGATTGGTCGGAAGAACTGGAGGATCGTGTCCCACGTATCAGGCATCGCAGGCGCGAAGCGCACGTTGAGGCAGAGGAGGACTGGGACTCGAGCTCCGACTCCGATTGCCTTGGCCCGGCCGCTTTCTGCCACGAGATCCGCACCGCAGCAATTCCCCCACGGTTCTCTCTCCCCACCAACTTTAGCAAGTACGATGGAGAGACAGATCCATCGGTCTGGCTGGACGACTTCTGGCTCGCGTGCCGGGCGGGGGGAGCATTTGACAACAAAGTCATCATACGCAACCTCCGCCTGTACTTGGCAGAGCCGGCCCGTGCATGGCTCGAGCGCCTGCCGAACGGGAAGATCCGAAACTGGGCAGATCTGAGGAGTACCTTCGTCGGGAACTTCCAGGGCACCTGCGCACGCCCGGGCAAGGTCTGGGACCTCAAAAGGTGCCAGCAGAAGCACGGGGAAACCCTGCGAGACTATCTACGCCGGTTCTCCCAGCAGTACAACAACCTCTCCGATGCCACCGATGCCGACGCCATCGCTACATTGATGGGAGGCACCAAGTGCTGAGTCCTGGTCAACTGGATCGGCAAGAAGTGCCCGAAGACGACCAAGGAGGTCCTCGACATGGCCACTGAAGAAGCACAGGGAGAGGAAGCCGTGCTGGCGCATTTTCTGGAAGACGGGGGGAAAAAGAGGCGCGAGGGAACAGCCGACGAACCAGGACCGTCGGACCATCACGAGAAGAAGAAGAAGAAGAAGAAGAAGAACAAGGAAAGAAGGTTCGAGTTCATCACCGTCGCAGACCCCAAGCCCTCCCGACCCCAGGGACGGATGCCGCAAGGTCAGAGACGGGACGACCGACGCCAAGGGCGATGACCCACCGAGGGTCAGACCCCTGACTACTTCGAGCAGCTACTCGAAGGTCCATGCCCAAACCACGCGACCACCGTCAAGCATAAATACCACGAGTGTGATCTCATGAGAAAGTTCCCCATGGGCAGGCTGGACGGGGTAAGCCCGACCTCTCAGCCATAGGGGAAGGGGACGATGACCGACACGTTCCCTGGACCAGATGAGTGCCTCATGATCTTCGGCAGTCCAGAGGCGCAGACGTCGAAATGACGCACTAAGCTAATGGAGCACGATGTGTTCGCAGTTCATCCTACCAACCAGGAGTACCTCCGGTGGTCTGAAGCCGCGATCACCTTCGACCGATCCGACCACACAAAGTACGTCCTGCATCTGGGGAAGCTTCCGCTGGTCGTGGCCCCAATAATCGGGAAGAAGCGTGTCTCCAAGGTATTGATGGATGGGGATAGTGGCCTCAACATCCTGTACGCAAGCACGCTGGACGCCCTGGGCTTCCCGCGATCCCACGTGCAGCCGGAACGGGCTCCCTTCTACGGGGTTGTCCCGGGGAAGGAGGCTGTTCCGTTGGGACAGATCACCCTCCCAGTCACCTTCGGAGACCGGGACAATTTCCGCACCGAGACATTCTGTTTCGAGGTGGTGGATTTCGACGGCTCCTATCACGCCATCCTCGGAAGGCCATGCTACGCGATGTTCATGGCCGTCCCAAACTACGTCTACCTCAAGCTCAAGATGCCGGGACCCAAAGGCATCATCGTGGTGGGAACGTGTCCTCAGGTGGCGTACGAATGCGAGAAGGAGAGCTGCGCACTGCCGGCAGCGCTCATCGCGTCTCGCCAGCTCGCAGAGGCCAAGGCGGCCGTCGAGGCCTCCGAGGAACTCGCCGTCTGTCAAGCGGTGATCGACGCCATGCGAGTACTAGCATCAGCTCCTCAGGGCCAGGAAGTACGCGACACCCAGGGGGATGACGGCCCAGCAAGCAAGAGGGCGATGCTCGAGCTGGAGACCGAGAGGCAGTTCCAGCCGTCAAGCGGCACAAAGAAGGTGCTTCTCGACCCCCAGAGCTCCAGGAGCAAGACGGTCATCATTTCCTCCACCCTCACCGAGAAATAGGAAAACGCGCTCGTCGACTGCATCCGGGCGAACATCGGCATGTTCGCGTGGGTCCCTGCAGACATGCCGGGAATCCCCCGGGAAGTCGCCGAGCATTCCTTGGACATTCGCCAAGGCGCGAAGCCCGTCAAGCAGCCCACGAGACGCTGCAACGAGTTCAAGCGAAAGATCATCATTGAGGAAGTAGCCAAGTTATTAGATGCAGGGTTCATTAGGGAAGTTCGCTACCCAGAGTGGTTAGCAAATCCTGTACTTGTCGAGAAAAAGAATGAGAAATGGAGAAAGTGTGCCGATTACACTAGTCTCAATAAAGCTTGCAAAAAGTTCCCATATCCCCTCCCTCGCATCGACCAGGTCGTGGATTCTACAGCAGGGTGCGAAGCCCTATGTTTCCTCGACACCTACTCTGGGTGCCACCAGATTGCGCTCAAAGAATCCGACCAATTGGCCACTTCCTTCGTGACCCCGTGCTGTGCATTTTGTTACACCACGATGGCCTTTGGGCTAAAGAATGCTGGCGCAACGTTTCAGCGTTGCATGAACCAGTGCTTAGGGGACCTCGTCGGGTGAACCGCCAAGGTCTACGTGGACGACATCGTAGTCAAGTCCAAGCAAGCCGACGACCTAGTACAAGACTTGGAAGAGACGTTCGACCGCCTGCGGGGGAACCGCGTCAAACTCAACCCAGAGAAATGCATATTCAGGGTCTCAAAGGGCCTCCTCCTAGGATTCATCATCTCCGCTAGAGGCATCGAGGCGAATCCCGAGAAGATCGCAGCCATCACCAACATAGGGCCGCTCAGCGCCGTCAAGGACGTCCAGAAGCTGGCAGGCTGCCTCGCTGCTCTAGGGTGGTTCGTGTCACGCCTAGGTGAGCAAAGGCTTCCCCTCTATAAACTCCTAAAGAGGGCGGGCCGCTTCGAGTGGACCACTGAAGCCCAACAGGCGCTGGACCAGCTCAAGCACATGCTCACCTAACCACCCATCTTGGTGCCTCCACGTGATGGGGAACACCTGCTCCTGTATGTGGCGGTGACCACTCAGGTGTTGAGCGTTGTCCTCGTGGTGGAGCTCGAGGAGGAAGGACATGCCCTGAAGATCCAGCACCCGGTCTACTACATCAGCGAGGTGTTGACCGAGTCGAAGACGCGCTACCTCCATATCCAGAAGATGATCTACGCCATCCTCATCGCCAAGCGCAAGCTCAGGCACTACTTCGACGCCCATCACGTCACCATCGTCACCGAGCACGCGTTAGGCGAGGTGATCAATAACAGGGAAGGGACAGGAAGGATTGCCAAGTGGTCCCTCGAGCTAATGGGCTATGACATCTCCTACGCGCCAAGGTCAGCAATCAATTCTCAAGTCCTCGCCGACTTCGTTGCCGAATGGACAGAGACAGAGCTCCCCCCAGCCCCAGTTGACCTTGGGTACTGGGTCCTCCACCTCGATGGAGCCTAGAACCGAATTGGGTTAGGTGTAGGGGTCGTCTTTATCTCCCCTATGGGGGTGATGATGCATTATGCCATACGGCTACACTTCCCCACATCGAACAACATGGCGGAGTACAAAGCTCTGCTCGCTGGGCTCCGGATAGCCAAGGAGCTTGGCATCCACAGGCTGGAGGCTCACGGTGACTCCCAGCTCTTGGTTGATCAGGTCAACGGCGACGCCAAGTGCCATAACCTGAAGCTGGCAGTCTACTGTGAAGCGGCGCGTAGAGCGCAGGAGAAGTTCAGGGGCTTGGGCTTCATCCACCTTTGGCGGGAGTATAACAAGGCGGCAGATGAGCTGGCCAAGCTCGCATCCTGGCAACAGCCGGTCCCACCTGGTGTCTTCGCAGATGACCAGCATCGCCCGTCGGTGGATTTTGACGATGAGGCACCCACCTCGGGATCGAACCCCGAGCAGTTGCACGGACCCGACGGAAGCCTCGACCCATCGAGGGTAGTGGCGGCTATCGCGTCCAACCTCGACGAGGGGCCAAGCCTTGAGGAGGGGCAACCTTTGGAAGACCCACACGAGTCAGAGAGATATTTGCGCACCCCCTTCTTAAGCTGGCTTGTCGACGGGGCTCTCCCAGCCGAATGAACAGAGGCCCGACGCCTCATCGGAAGGGCCAAGTCCTACAGGATAATTGAGGGCAACTTGTACCATCGGGGCCACAACGGTGTCCTCCAAAGCTGTATTCTCAACGAAGAAGGGAGATTGTTGCCGAGGGACAACCATGGAGGGGTGTGTGGCCATCACGCGGCGCCTCGATCCTTGGTAGGGTCGGCCTTCAGGCAGGGATTCTACTGGCCTACAGCCGTCGCAGACGCCGAGCGAATCGTGCGAACATGCGAAGGCTGCCAGTTCTATGCCAAGAAAACTCATTTACTAGCTCAAGCACTTCAGACTATACCCATCACCTGGCCGTTCGCGGTCTGGGGTCTGGACATGGTCGGGCCGTTGCCAAAAGCGCCCGGGGGCTTCACCCACATGTTCGTCGCCGTCGACAAGTTCACAAAATGGATTGAAGCTCGGCCTCTAACGAAGATCACGTCAGAGCAAGCTATCAGCTTCTTCCACGACATCCTGTGCCAGTTTGGTGTTCCCAATACCATCATCACCGACAATGGGACTCAGTTCACCGGGAAGAAGTTCACCTGCTTCTGCGACAACTATGGGATCGAGGTGGCATGGGCGGCAGTCGCACACCCACGCACAAATGGACAGGTCGAGCGCGCTAACGGCATGGTCCTACAAGGGTTGAAGCCGTGAATATTCAACCAATTGGTCAAGCGCATTCACAAGCTGGGCGCCAAGTGGGTGGAGGAGCAGCCCTCCGTCTTATGGAGTCTGCGTATGACCCCAACCCGTGGTACGAGTTTCTCCCCGTTCTACATGGTCTATGGCTCTGAAGTGATCCTCCCAACGGACATAGACTATGACTCTCCAAGGGTTTAGGCCTTCGATGAGGAAAGGAATGCGACCAACCTTGAGGACGCTGCAGACCAGTTGGAGGAAGCTCGGGAAGTAGCGGTGGCACACTCAGCCAGATACCAGTAGGGCTTGAGACGCTCCCACGCGCAACGAGTGCATGGCCGCGTGTTTCAAGTTGGAACATCGAGCAGCTGTGGCGCTTCAACCCGTGACCGCCCGCGGAGGGAAGCGAGTACGATCCCGCCTCGCCCGACCCCACGGCGGGGTCGGCCACAAACCCATGCTTTGTCAACACGGGGGGTTCGATGAGAACTCTCGTGGATGAAGGGCCTAGGGGGCCAAAACCGGAATTGGGCCGGAATTGAATGCAGTCCAGTTCTTTCCTTTTATAGGAAGGCGCCGATAGTGGAAACTACCCATTTTTAGTACCACATCACCGGCGGTGGGAGGAGCTGCACAGCTTAAAAGCAGTTCGACCATGGGCGAACCATTCGGCGGTAATGCCCCGGAGATAGAGGTCGTCGCCCAACTGCGGGAACCCCCTGTCTCCGGGGGCACTACCACCGACGCAAAGCTTTCGGCACTACAGTAACCGCGAGCCCCTGGTCATGACACGTCCTCTACCAGCTACAGGTTCACGGTGCTGCGTCAACTCCTCGTTGATTCGACAAGAAGACCCGACATGGGGGGGCCGCGGAAGCCCTCCCCCTGGCCTCCAGCTGGCCAGATAAGTGAACTCTCTGCACTCCCTTTTCGATTAAATTTGTTGTCATTTCTTATGAGTTCTCTTTTTTGTTCACCAGCCCCATGATTTCGAGGAAACCCTGGCGCCGTTAGAAGGGTAGGCAGGGACGTCCGGCACAGCCGCGTTGCGACAGCCTATGCCCCCACGGCTGCGGCTCACACGACTGCCGAGCCGGACGGCCGACCCTGCCAGCGTACCCAAACGATCGTAACCGCACTGGGTTGATCCTTTTGCGAAGAATCAGGCTGGGAATATACAAAAGCGTTGCCAACGATGCAGCTCAGACGGAAGAAACTAACTCTGTGTCGGGCCCGCGGGGTCTGTGGTTTTGTAGGAATCAACGGCCTGATGTTGGGCTGCGCCCAAGCAGGATGAGGGAGACTTCATACAGAGGCTCGGGAGGCTCGAAGATAACCTTGCCAAAAGCATGCTCAGTACCCAGACCCCCAGGAGCGTGAAGCTCGGGTCTGGGCTCGACGGGCTTAGGGGCTCGAAGGTACAGCTCCCCGAAGCCATCTCACAACCGAGCTCAAGGGCTCGGGGGCTCGGCGGAACCACCAAGTCCACCTTGCTCATCTCACAACCAAGGTCAAGGGCTCGGCGGCTCAGCGGAACCACCAGGTCCGCCTTGCTCATCTCACAACCAAGCTCAAGGGCTCGGGGGTTCGGCGGAACCATCGGGTCCGCCTTGCTCACCTCACATCCAAGTTGAAGGGCTCGGAGGCCCAAGGGGTAACCAAGAATCATCAGAAATAAAGGAAACCCCGCAAAGGCTATCTCAAGTGGCGCCTCCCAACCAGTTCGAGAAGAAACTGGAAGGCAGGCACCACTTAAGGGCTGGCAGGGGTACAACCATAGGAAAATAAATAAAAAACCCACGCGTACGGGGTCAAAAAAGATGACGAAAAGGAAAGTAAGAAGCAGGAAGTAAGCTAATTATTACAAATATTCAGAGTACGGGAGCCCCGTCGAAGCGGAACTCCCCAAAATTCAAAGTTTAACCCCTCCACGTGAGGGCACGACAGTATCGAGCAAAAGAAAGACAAGTTTAGAGGGCCTGGTTGGGGTCGGCACCGTCCACTGGGTTACCCGTGGCGTCAGTAGTAGGCGCCAGGCCGTTGGCAAACTGCTGGCGGGCGCCTGGACTTCCGCAGCCAGGGCATCCAGGGCTTCCGAGGTGAAGTCGTTTGGGAAGCCGGCGGCCATGCTGTCAAAGCGGATCCCATCGTAGTGGGAGCGCACCAGCGTGAAGGCCTCTAGGACGCCGCGCACCAGCGACTGCTTTGCAAGGGCCCGACGCACAAGGGGACGCGGTCAAGCTCTTCAGGAAGACGCGCGGGGTCGCCACTCGTTGGCACCTCGAGCGCCTCCAGCACCGCGGCAGCCATGGTGTGCAGCTCCCCGCAGCACTCCGCCACCTGGTGGAGATCTCCCGGGACACGCTCGATATCCTCTGACAGAGGAAACCCGAGCCGTGACAGGACCGCCCCCACCGCGTCACGCAAAATCCCGAAGCGTGACAACAGCGTGTTCCGGTGGGAGATCCCATCCTCCATGCGCGACTTGAGTGTTGCCTGAAAATAAACAGCCATTAGACCTCTGGCAACCTACGAAAAGAGGAGCAACCAGACCAGGGAATAAGAGAACGTGCAGAAATGGCGTACCGTCGATCTCTGTGGCCTTGTCCTAGGCGGATTTACGCGCCGCAACCAAGGCGGTCTCCAGGACGTCGATCCGCTAAGCAAAGGTCTGCGCCTCAGAGCGTAGGTTGGTGACAAGTTGCCCCAGCTGGGCGCTCGCTCCCTCAGCGTCGTCCTTTGCCATCATGGCATGGCTGCGCTCCGCCTGGGCATCGATGCACGTGTGGACCATCGCAGCCCTTTCCTCCCTTAGGGTGGCAAGTTGGGCTAGAAGCTGTGAAAAACCAGCGCCTAAGATCGCCAGCAAGCGAGCTTGAATCTCGTAAAGGAAGAAACGAGGTCAACCGGAGCATACCGTTGCGAACGTCGGTGGAGTGAGAGCGGAGATCGTTGAGTTCGGTGTTCACCGCGGCGAGCGCCTCCTGATGCGTTGAAGCCTGGTCAGCCAATGCGCGCTCCAGCTCTGAGATGCGGCGAGCGCTGCCCCGGAGCGCGGCGGGGAACGTGGCCATTCGCTGGAGGCTCTTCAGCCAAGCGTCCACCTCCATAACGTGCGCGGGGTCAACCGCCGGCTCGCCCCGGGCAACCGGAGCCTCGCCACGATTGTCGCCTGGCCCAGAGGGCCCCGCCAGCTGGAGGATGGCGGCGCCAGGACTGACACCAGCGTAAGGGCCGACGGGGCCGTGGAGGACTCCGGCTCGGAGCGTGCACACGCCTCTGCCTCACCGAAGAGGTCCTCCATGGACCACTGGCTCCCTTCCACGTCCTCCCCGGGGTTCGCCGCGAGCGGCCCGACGGCGGAGGGCGTGACCGGATTCCCGGGTGCGACCACCTCCGCACCCACGAGAGGCATTTCAGCTGCCGCTGCGAGCTCTGTGGTGGCCGTCCCAGCGCTTGCCCCCGGCTCGTCGCCCGCGACGACCCCCGCGGCCACCTCGGCGTCCTCTGCCCGCTCCTCAGTCTCCCCTGCACGGATGAGGGGCCCTCAAGGACAGAGGGTGGAGCCGACCCTTCAGTTCCAGCCGGGCCCAGGCCAACGCGCCGAGGCTCAATGGGCGTCCCTTGCTCCGATGGGCCCGGAACAGCCGCGGGTGGCGCGTCTCGTCGAAGACCTACCCGGCTGCATATATAGGGGCGATGTTATAAACGCCAACAACATGAGAAGTAAAAGGAAGAAGCAACGAAAAGATCCAAGCGAACCTGCTCGACGAGCCGGGGCGGCGAACCACGAGCCGTAGCATCTTGGATGAGGAGGACGAGCACGAGCGGGACGCCCCTGCGGGCGGGGCGCTCAGAGGTGGGGGAGGAAGCTCCTCCACGATGATGGGCACCGATCGGGGCTCGCCGTGCGCCACGAAGTCCTCTAGTGAGCAGTCCCCCAGCAGAGGAGTATGGCCCTCGGGGTTCTCCTTTTCGTCACACGAGGAGGCGAGATCCGACCCGATCTCCACTCCCCGATGCTCCATGCGCTCCCTCTCGCGCCTCCGAGCCTCCGTCCGAAGACGCTTCTCGATGTCCTCCCTCTTCCGCTTTCGGTCAGCCTCTCTGGCCGCATGATTTCTCCACCGAGCCTCGTCGCGGACTGCCTGCTCCTCCGGCAGAACACCTCTCGAGACGAGGAGGCCGCCAGGAGCCTCGGGGGACTACGGGTCGGAGACGTCAGACGGGCGCACAAAAAAGAGAAGGAAAAAGAAAAGACAAAAATAAGATACAATGAGAATGAGTGACTTACGAGGTCCACAACCCCGGGTCCGGGGAGCATCGATGGTTGGCCCAGGGTGGGGATCACCAGGGTGGCGGCCTGCGAGGAATCGACGAGCTCCACGAGCCGAGCCCAAATCTCGTCCTCCGAAGGGACGACGCGCGACACAAGGCTCGAGCGGAGCTTGGCCTCGGAAGTTGTAGGACCCATCTCGAAGAGGTGCAGTGGCCTAGCCATGAGCGAGGCGACGCGGTGCTGGTGGGAGGCTTCCGCGATGCCAATGCCAGTGAGGCCACACGACCGGAGCTTGGCGAGGCAATCGAGGTGCGGCTTCAACTTCTGGCGGTCGGCGGCCTCAGGGCCCCACTGCCAGTGCGCCGGTTCCTTCGTCAGCGGCGAGCCCGCGGGGTCGAACGGCGGCAGGGCTGCGCCGGTGTAGTTCTTCAAGTAGAACCGGCCCTTGTTCCAGTCCTTGTTGGAGCCGCACAGCTCCGAGCGGGGGAACATCTCCACGCGGGACTGCTTCGCCTGCAGCGAGCAGCAGCCCCAGGGAGCCATGACCCTGTGTGACCGGACTAGTGGCGCCTTGAAGAAGAGGAGGAAGGGATTGAAATCTGGGTCGATTCCCAGATAGCCCTCGCACAGGGCCACGAAGTTGGCCATCTGTTGCACCCCGTTCGGGGCGAGGGCGTGGAGCTCCACGCCAAGGTGGTGGAGCACCTCACGAATGAAGCGATGGGCTGACGCCGCGAAGCTGTGGACATGGTATGCCATGAAGCTCACCACGTACCCCACCTGCGGAGATGGAGTCTTGTGGGAGGGATGCGGCGAAATCCACTCCTCGTCGGAGGTGCACTGGCAAAGAAGCCCGCGGGAGACGAGCGATTCGAGGGCGGCGGGAGACATGCTCGAACGTGCCCATGGGCGTAGCTGCACGGACGATGAAGGTCCCCTCGAGGCCATGTCAACAACGGCGGGCTTGGTGGGTGGCGAGATTGAAAGCCTGAGTGGCGAAGGTGATGAGGCGCGCACGGAGCAAGGAGATGGAAATGATGACGGGAAGCAAGGAGCCACACCTGTTACGCCTGCACTCCTTTATATAAGGACGACGGGAAGACGGGCGGCCGCTCCAAGGGGGCACACAACCAAGCTCCCTAAGCCCTCAATTCGCATCCAACGGCTTCGGGCGCACCAGACATGCGCACGGGGCATGAGGCGGAGGGATAGGGCATTAACTGCCCTTCATGCTCGCACGCCTCGTCAGGCCCGTCACGACTGCAACGTCAAGTCCAGAGCCTGACTGCGGCGTCGCATCGTGCTCAGTTGACGGGTTCACTTCCGTCAGCAGTTGGACGGGTCACCGTGACCAGTGGGCCCCGCCGGCCCAGAAGAGACAAAAAGAATACGGGCCCCGGCCCAAGGCTGAGGATCATAAGCCGACCCACGAAGGTACGGGCGGACGGACTGCACAGTCAGAAAATAGGAAACTAAAGGTAGCGAGCCTCTACGTATGGTTCCTGATGTGTGACGACGCGGGACGCCCCCTGACGGTGATATCTTAGCCGGGCAATGAGCCGTCGGAACCTGATCGTACAGGCCTAGGAATTACGCTGGGGCGTCAACTCAGAAGCAATGGGGTCGGGCGCGGAAGCCCCCGGGCCGATGCCTTGCGAAGTGGGTCGGGGCCCCGACCACGCAATTTGCTAACAGCGTGTTGGGCACCGAGGAATCACCACCAAGGCACTTCCCAGGTCGCGCCCCCAAAACTCCAGAAGTTACCAGGAGTTAGCAAGAAACGGAGAAAAGAAGCCCCCTAAAAAAACCATTCCCCCAAGGAACGGGTATGGCCTCACAAACAAGTCCTTGACTCTTTTGCAAGGTTGAGGGCTACTGTGGGGGTCATGAATTTGGGGGCCCACTGACGGGACGCCTGTTAACGGCACATGAATGAGGAAAGGCCCTGACAATGGTGGGACGCGGTGCTAGGCTCAGCCGGTCGGAGAACTCCGTCCTGCCCGACCCTCAGAGGGCCTGGAGGATGCAGGGACGGACACCTCCATCCTGTCCGACCCCCGACCCTCCTGGTGACCAGGCGGACATAGGGGCCGGGCGCGGTTGTCTCATCCGACCCCCGACCCTCCAGGTGACCAGGGGGACATAGGGGCCGGGCGCATTCGTCTCGCCCGACCCCCGACCCTCCGGGCCGGAAGGGTAGACCCCCGCGGGGAGACCCTTCCATCGACGAGCACAACCTGTAGAAAAGGGGAGTCCCGAGGATAGTCCTAAAGTCAAACCTGGCCTGTGAAGGAGGAAGCGTGCGTCCTACGCCTTCACCCGACCAACATCCGACATCACAAACCCACCTGCGAACTGAAAAAGCTGATCTGCAGCTCTGTGCTCCAGAAAAGGTAACTGCATGCGCACTGATGTGCTAACAGTCAAGGGAGGAAGCTACCGCGAAGCTGCTGGTGGGTAGGCCAGGGACACATGGCGGCCAAGGAAGGGGTCGCCAAGACGCACTAAGCCGACAGCAAGTAACCGACGGGGGACGCGGCTCCCAAGGGTAGATTTGTAAAACGCCGTTGTACTGATGCCCTCCTCTTGTTCTATAAAAGAGAAGGGCATCCTCCTACGAAAGGGATCCGATTTCTAGACTCTCGATCTCTAGAGCACTTAGTCCCCAACACACATTCTACACCCAAGGCCTGTATACGGAAGTCCCATACGGGCAAGTAAAGGTTGTGTTTGAAAGAAACCAGGCAAGTCTCATCTAGGTAGCAAAAATGCGAATGTTTTGCTAACCTATCAAGCATCTCATCAATGAATGGATGGGGAAAGTGATCTTTTCTTGTTTCTTCCAGGTGAATTGTAGTCAATGCACATCCTCCATCCCGTGATAGACCTTTGCGGGATTAATTGATCCTTGTCATTTCTCACGACCGTTAATACTCCCTTTTTAGGCACACAATGGACTGGACTCACCCATTCACTATGTGGTTCGGGGTAGATAATGTCGGCATCCAACAACTTGATCACTTCCTTCTTCACCACGTCTCGCATAGAGTGGCTCAATCTCCTTTGATGCTCCACGACAGTCTTGTGTTGATCTTCTAGTTCAATCTAGTGGGTACAAAATGCCGGACTAATTCCATTCAAGTCATTAATGGAGTAGCTGATCGCCTTCTTGTGCTTTCTCAATAATTTCAGCAACTTATCGACCTCCTCTGGCTTCAATTCATCACTAGTAATCACCGGGTAGGTCTTGTCTTCTCCTAAAAATTCATATTTCAACCCCTTGGGCAAAGGCTTTAAGTCAACTTTGGGAATTCCCTTCTCTTGATAAGGTATTTCTCCTATGTCTTCGATCTTTTCTCCATTCAAGGTCCCCATGTGCCCGTCCAAATCCTCGGTTATCTTTGCCAGCTCTTGATCATAATATTCTTGAGAATTGTCATCCTCCAAAGCTTGTTGGAGAGGATCCCTGAAAGAGTCAACCAAAATAACTACTCTCCACCTCTTCGTTATCAAGAGGTAGAGGTGAAGCATCGCGACGGTGTGAACAGAAATAAAATTAATGCTTGACCCCATCAATCTCCAAAGTTGTGATCCCTTTTCCAACATCAAAGATAGCATTTACCAATTTTAGAAAGGGCTTGCCAAGAATTATATCATCATGCTCATCTTCATAAGAATTTGCCACGAAGCACTCGGTTGGAATGGTTTTGTTTATGATGGTGACTCCTAGATTTTCAGTCACCCCTAAAGGCTTAGTAGTTCTACCATCTCCCATAATTAATCTAATGTTTGTAGGAGTTAGACTAGAAATTTCAGCAAAGAGGTCATAATAAATTCTAGAAGTCATGACACTAACATGGGCACCAATGTTGCACAAGGCTCTATGAACAAATTTTCCATCAATCATACAACTCAAGTGGGGAGTGGGTGATGTCGTACCTTCATCGCGGTCACTTCCTATTGCATAGACCTTGGCTATGCGTGCGGAGGGAGACGGCCTGGGTTTTACCCCTAAGATTCTCCTAGCTTCCTCGAGGTGGTTGTCATCCATTTCTCCTTCTTCAAAGAGTTTCCGAATAATGTCTCCGGCCGACTCCTACTCTAGAACATACCCCGTTTGTGGGTATCGAGGGAAATCCATCTCAATTGCCTGTACCAATCTTGTTTGACTTGGATAAGGTCTCCTTTTGTTCAATAAATCCCCAAAGTTGATCCGCATCCAATCCATTGGTTCAAACTCCTTAAGCGATCTTGCACTTCCCAAGCTCCTCTTTTCTCCCCCCGATTCTTCTCATGTTGAGTGTTGGAGCAATGTGTCTTCACATAGAGTTATTCCCAAATCTTTTTCGTTCTTAGGGTGATCTGACTTGGACCTCGAAGTATCCTTTTCAGAAATTTCAGCAAGCCTCTCCACATGAACTTCTTGCCTATCCTTTTTCGAAAGACGCTCTTCCCAATCTCTTTGAATGGCTTCCCCCTTATTCTTTGAAAATTTTGGGCGGCCTCCGAGAGTGTTTTCTCCGTTATGTCTCCTCCTGTGCATATGCGAACAAATTGCATGCACTCGGGGGTTAGAGAAAAATAGAAGGCATGTAAGAGTACATCACTAGGAAATCCAAGCCTTGCCCTTGCATTATCAACGTGTTGAATCTTTCCCAAGCTTGATCTATCCCTTCGTCCTTCCCTTGCTTGAAAGTTATCATCTCCGCACGGACATGATGGACCTTACTTGGTGGGAAGAAGTCTCCATTAAACCTTCACATCAACTCGTCCCAATTTCCTTTTGCATCAAAGGAGGCGGATGCATACCACTGCTTCGCTTTGTCCGCAAGTGAATACGGGAAGAGGTTCCATTTGAACCAAACTAGTGGAACTTTATCTTGTCGCACCATGTTGCATATCATCGTGAAGTGCTCAATGTGCCTATATGGATTTTCCGTCTCTTCTCCCCTAAAAGGATTTTCCGCTGCCATGTTGGTGAGCTTTGCCTTGATTTCATCTTCTTCGGCTTTGGGCACCAAATCTGAATTTTGCATGATTATGTCCTCCGCTTGCGGCCTTATATAATCCCTTAGAGTCATTTCCTCTCCCCCCACGGGCGTAATGAAGAGAGCCATCTAGCAAAACAAACAAAAACAAAAACAAAAATTTCTAGAAAGAAGGTTAGGTGTTAGGAACCAGCAAAATTAATACAAAGATAAACGTAACAAAACAATCATGTTCCCTGGCAACACGCCAGAAAAGTTTGTTGACGGTGCTTAGCCGCGTCAATTACATACCACAAGTGCACGGGTCGGTTGTAGCTTTTCCCTTAGAGTTTTCCCCCCATGGTTATCAATCCGTGGAACAAGAAAATCGCTACGCTTATCTAAGCACTAATTAAAGTGGTTAAGTAGTCTTTTAAAGGTTTATTTAGGAATGAAACTAACCCAATCAAATCTGAATTAAAAGGAAATGAACCAAGATCAAGTTTATGTAGATATCAAGATGTGGAGAACATTTGCCCATGGGATCCCCGAATCACATGGATAGGTAATTACCGAATTAATGTGCCAACCTAATCTATCAAATTCCGAAAGCCGATGCCATTTCCCCCACACTCATCACACAGCGCTAGGAGTAGAAGCACATGAAACCTAGGGAACCAATATTTATGTACAAGATAGATTTAAGTTCACAAAGTATGCCGACGATTACAAATCCGAGGTCACCTTACATCCCACGGACAGACGTAGGCTTTTACACCATGAAGCTAGTCATCATGGCAGGGTTCATGGTGTGAAAACCGATGGAGAAGGATGAGTCCTGCTAGCCTTCGTGTTGCTCTCGATGTTTCCTTCAACGATGAGTTTCTTCTCTGATCCTAACTCTCGCCCAAGATGGCGGCTCTCCTCCTTTTCTACCGCTCTCTAGCCGAGGGTTTCAATATCGCAATGTCTAGGGTTGTCGAGGGCATCGTGCTCGCGAAAGAGGGCCGCCCTTGGGCCCTGGGAAGGGCCAGGCCGGCCGGCTAACAGAGTCCTGGGTCGGCCAGTCTCGGCTCCTTTTGGCCCTGCTCGGCTTCGTCTTCCTCGAGTTGATTCGCCTCATTCGTGTCCTTTTACAACTTCGTGCAAAAATCCATCGAAAATGCCTTATTTCCTGCAAAATAACAATATGCTCCTAAACACAGGACACAATCAAATACAGGGTTATTTCGGGTGCCAAATGGTGGGTTAGTACATGATTGTTCCTAAAAATGTTGTGAAAGCACTACAAGAAGGTTGTAACTATGGAATGCCAACCGTTGCCTAGAGATGAAACCCAAGAAACAAAGGTCAAAATTCATCCATGTTGGTAGCTAGTCTCTAAGAGCTCTTATCTAAAGCTACCTCTTTGAAAATATTTCACTCCTTAAAATCTCTGCTACACTCAGTTGCTGGACATGTTACCAATGTTTACTTTACAAGATGTGGCTGATTATTTGAGCAGTGAGTAGCTTGGGTAGAAAATAAAAGTACCCCACTTTTTTGTTGCATTTCTTTTTATTTAAGTATAACTCGAGTAGTTTTAGAAAAAAGTGCAAACATGCACAAAACTAAAATTATTTTTCATTGTATGCCATTTCGAGGCCACTATATGCAAAATTGTTGCTAGTTATCTATATTTGTTTGTTCCACTGTTTTTTTATCAGGCTCGCAAAACTAACCTCTAAGAAGGTTACCAAGCCATTAGATTTTCACATTGACCGGCACTACAAACATGTCATCATCGATTGGCATGGCCATTAATATCTAGAACTAAATGAAAAAAAATGCAAATACTTATGTTACGTCGTGAACTCGAACTAGTCAAGCTCGTAAGCATGTTCCATTGTTGAATCCATTGTTTCATGTAGTAGCAAACTAATGAGCTTAATTTAAATCACATAATGGTCCTATTACAGTTAGGTTTAATGTCACTTCTACGACATCGGTTTAATAGATATGATATGATGATTATTATAATTAATTTCATAAGAGTTAGGTTCCCGCATGCCTGGTAAATTCCAGGATCAGTCAACTCGGTAATACCTCGAACCAGGTGGATGGTGTTATAGAGGTGCAAAAGAAGTAAAAGACTGCTTATAAAAAGAAGGCGCGATCGGCGGCGGCTGCGGACGGCAGCCCCCGCCGTGCACAATGAATCTCCTATGTTTGAACTGCCAGGGCTGCGGGCGGTCCACTACTAGAGAATCGAGCATTCGTCCCTGGCACGTTAGTACCGGTTGCACTTTGAGCCGGTACTAACATGCAAAATAGCCATGCATCGATGTCACTGGGCCAATTTAGTTCCGGCTAGTGTCACCAGCCGGTACTAAATGGTGCTCACCGACACCCCTGGTGTTAGGGGCAACGGCTAGAGCACGTTGGTACCGGGTGGTGACACCAACTGGTACTAAATGCACACAGTTAGCACCGGCTGGTGGCTCCAGCCGGTGCAGGGAATTTAGTACCGGCTGGAGGCACCAACCAGTACTAAACTTTTACGATTAGTACCGGCTAGTGGCTCCAGCCGGTACTAACTGCAATTTTCTATAAAAAGGTCCTTCTTCCTCCTCCTGACAGACAGCCGCTCAAATTGCATCCACCCGAGAGGAGCTTGTTCTTCACGTCCAAGAGCTCTAGGGAAGAGGTGCTGCCCATTTTTTCAACAATTTGTGGAGATTTTACCCATCTAAGTGTTCTAAAGGTTAGTAACTTCATTTACCCGCTCACCGAAGTTTAAAATGTTGCATTTAATGCTTTGTAGCTAGAGAAGTGATTTCCTAAAATGAGGGAGAGAGGAGAGAGATTTTGTAGTTGTTCATGATTGTTGTTAATAATTTCTATAGTTCTAGTGTTAATAATTTCTATAATCCTTTGCATGGTTTCTTTTTTATTTTTTATATAAGAATTAGCTTTTTCTATTATTATATTGTAATGTTAATGTTAATGTTTCTTTGTTAATGTTTTAATTGTATATTAGCCCTTGGATTTTCTATTATTATCCTATACTGTTGATGTTTCCATTATGTAGTCCCTGGAATCATTATATTCTTATAAGTTAGCCATTGGAATCATTATATTCTTATAAGTTAGCCCTTTTTTAGTTTAATTATAAACTAGCCCCTGAAAACCATTATATTATTTTAAGTTAGCTCCTGGATTTTTAGTTTAATTATAGACTAGCCCCTAAAATATTTATATTCTTATAATATAGAATGGATTTCTAGACTAATTATAGACTAGCCCCTAAAATATTTATATTCTTATAATAGATAATGGATTTCTAGATTAATTATGAACTAGCCTTTGATTTCAGTTTAATTATAAACTAGACCTTGAAAACCATTATATTCTTATAAGTTAGTCCTGGTTTTTTAGTTTAATTATAAACTAGCCCCTAGAATATTTATATTCTTATAAGTTAGCACCTGGATTTCAAGATTAATTATTAACTAGCCCCTGGATTTTTTATATTCTTATAAGTTAAAAAGTATTGTCGAAAGGAAATGGCTTTTGCTGCTGGAGGTAGCGGTGGTGGCCGAGATAACCATCATTCGTCTCATGGGAAGGGAAAAAATTCATTGGCCCCTAGCAAAAGTTACACCCCGAGCAAAAGTTGGTTGAGAGCACAACTTCATTATTTGAAGGAACACATGCGGAATATATTGCAGCAGGAAAAGAACTTCCATTTGATATTGAGGCTGTGAGGAGAAATTATTCATCGGCGGCAGCACCACCAAACCCGATGGTTACAGCTACACCATCCTCTTCTTTGAAGGAAAAAAATAATCCTCAAGTGCATTCTAATGTCCCACCCAAGGATGGTTGAAGACCTTTGTCATGTTGCTTGTTAATTAATGTTTTTGGCTGATGAATATGTGTGGAATGAATTATGTATTTCGTGGAATGATTTATATCGAATATTAAGACAATGATGTATTATTTCGTGTTAAGGTATATTTGCACGTCATGATTAAAAAACTGTGTTTTAGGCAATATTATAGTTAGTTCTATTTATTACATGATTGTAAATATAACAAAAGGACGTAATTGTAAATTGTAGATTTAACAAAGGGCATAATTTCTATAATATGGTTGCAGAGATGGACCGTCGTTGGATGTACGATGAAAGAAGCACTAACGCGTGGGTTATTGGGCTGCATACATTTCTTGATGCTGCAGAGGCCAACCAGTCGACAAAGGGGTTCATGTGTTGTCCATGTAGAGATTGCAAAAATGAAAATGAATACTCCAAGCGAAGGACACTCCACGCGCACCTTGTTGTTGTCGGTTTCATGCCTAACTATTCGCTTTGGACCAAACACAGTGAACTTGGAGTCTTGATGGAAGAGGACGAAGAAGAAGATGACCTTCCTGAGTGGGTTCAATTCCAAGAAGCTCCAGATGAGGATCCGATGGATGATGATGCTGATGACAATTACCCAGACGAGTTAGGTCAGGTTCTGTTGGATGGATAGAAAGAAAGTGTGACTGTATTAGAACACAAGAAGTTTCAAAAGATGATTGAGGATCACAAGAAGCTGATGTACGTAGGCTGTAAGGAGAAGCACCAGAAATTGCATACTACACTTGATATGCTTCAATGGAAGGCAACAAATGGTCTTTCGGACAAGGGTTTTGATCATCGGTTGTTAATGGTAAAGGATCTGCTCCCAATAAATAATGAGCTTCCCTCGTCATCTTACGAGGCCAAAAATATTGTGTGCCCTCTAGGATTGAAGGTACAAAAGATACATGTGTATCCTAACGATTGTATCCTATACCGCGGCGAGGAATATGAAAACTTGGAGGCATGCCCTGTGTGCGAGGCATTGCGGTATAACATAAGATGAGATGATCTAGGGGAGGTTGAGGGGGAGGATCGTCGTAAGAAAATTGCAGCTAAAGTAATGTGGTATTTTCCCATAATACCACGTCTAGAGCGTTTGTTTAGAAGAAAGGAAAACACAAATTTGATGTGGTAGCACAAAGAGGGACACAAGCAAGACGAGTTCATTCGACACCCAACGGAGGGGTCTCAGTGGAGAAACATAAACAGGGATTTTCCAGACTTCGATGGGGAGGCAAGGAACATAAGGTTTTCCCTAAGTGCAGACGGAATGAATCCATTTAGTAACCAGAGTAGTAGTCATAGCACATGGCCTGTGACCCTTAGTATTTTGATCCTTCCTCCCTGGATGTGCTTGAAGCGGAAGTTCATCATGATGCCGGTGCTTATCCCAGGTCCAAATCAAATAGGCAATGATATTGGCGTGTACCTAAGGCCATTGGTTGATGATCTTTTACTCCTATCGAATAAAGGAGTAACCGTGTGGGACGAAGACACACAAGACGATTTCAACCTCCGAGCAGTGCTTTTCGTAACCATCAACAATTGACCTGCACTCAGTAATTTATCTGGATAGTCCAACAAGGGATATCGGGCATGTACCCACTGCCTTGATGATACGGACAGTACTTACCTAAAATACTATAAAAAGAATGTATATATGCGTCATCATCGGTTTCTTCCGGCTAATCACCCATTATGGAAGCTAGGAAAGCATTTTGAAGGGTTGCAAGAAATTCGTTCAAAGCCTTTGCACTGTGATGGCAAACGCGTGCATTCGATGTTATATGATGTTGATGTCATCCATGGCAAGGGCCCTGGTAGCAAACTAGCCCCAAAAGGGGACGATGGACGTGCTCCCATGTGGAAGAAAAGGTCAATCTTTTAGCAGCTACCCTATTGGGAATTCTTAGATGTTCGCCACGCAATTGACGTTATGCACGTGACGAAATGTGTTTGTGTGAACTTGCTTGGCTTCCTAGGTATATATGGGAAAGGAAGAGATACACTCCAAGCACATCAGGACTTTAAACATATGAGGCAAAGAAAGGACTTACATCCAGAGAAGAGGGATAACGGACAACATTATTTACGTCATGTCAGCTACACTCTTAGCAAAGAGGAGAAGAAGAGCATGTTTGATTGCTTGAACAGTGTCAAGGTCCCGACCGGGTACTCGTCCAATGTTAAGGGAATAATACAGATGACAGAAAAGAAATTCACAAATCTCAAGTCTCATGACTGCCATGTGTTGTTGACACAGTTGCTTCCGATTGCATTGAGGGGTACTCTACCAGAGAATGCAAGATTGACAATCGTAAAGCTATGTGCATTCCTAAATGAAATCTCTCAGAAGATAATTGATCCAAGAAAACTTGAAAGGATGCAGCAGGACATGGTCCAATGCCTTGTCAGTTTTGAGATGGTCTTTCCACCTTCGTTCTTGAACATTACGACTCATCTCCTTGATCTTAGGTCCAGTATTCCTACACAATATGTTCCCCTTCGAGAGATACATGGCAGCCTTAAAGAAATACGTTCGCTATCGTGCTTGCCCAGAAGGATCCATCGCTAATGGCTATGCAACAGAGGAGGTCATAGAATTATGTGCTAATTTTGTGGATGACATTGATCCGGCCGGACGACCCGTGTCACACCACGAGGGGCGGCTTAAGGGAAAGGGAACACTAGGGAATAGAGCTAGTTTGACCATCCATCAATCTGATATGCGCATAGCAAACTTCACAGTCTTGCAGAACTCATCACTAGTTGCTCCATATATGCTCCAGCACAAGAATATTATCTAGTCAGCAAACCCTGATAAGAGTGAAGCCTGGATTACACGTAACCATAAAGAAAAATTCGCTATTTGGCTCTAAAGACTTCTTATGGGTGACCAATCGATTGACAAACAACTTCAATGGTTAGCTAGGGGGCCATCTCTCACCATCTTATTATACCAAGGGTACGATATAAACGGAAATACATATTATACAAGGAAACAAGGCCAAAAGAGTACCAACCAGAACAGTGGTGTTCGTATCGATGCAATAATAGACAATGAGGGAACAAAAGAGACATATTATGGTGTCATAGAAAAGATATGGGAACTGGAGTATGGACCTATTGAAGGTCCCTTTATTTTGTTGCCAATGGGTCAACCGTGATTAAGGAGGCATTTTGGTGGACCGGTATGGGATGATAACAGTTGATCTTAGTAAGATTAGATACAAAGATGAATTTTTTGTTCTAGAAAAGGATGTCAGTCCGGTTTTCTATGTGATGGACATGTCAAGAAAACCAAAAAAGGGCCCTAACAAAGACCAACCTAAACGTCATATAATACTATCTGGAAAGAGGAAGATCGTTGGAGTTGAAGAAGTTTCAGATAATTCAAAAAAATTTAATCGGATTGGTGACCTCCCTCCATTTTCAATTGATGTTGACCTCACCATCCTGTTGTCTCGAGAAGATCCTCCGTATTTACATCGCGATCATAAAGACGGAGTCTTTGTTAAAAAGAAAAGGATCAATGTTCCATTAGTTCGGTGAAAATGGTGCATGTATGAACTGAAGTGTATTAATTATGTAAGAACTGAAGTAATGATTTTGTCAATTTATTTAGCTTTTAAATAAATTTTGTGTGAAATTATGTGTTTTATTTAAAAATTTAATAGATTATTAAAGTATCAAAACCTTAAATTAGTAACAAATGAAGTAAAGAATTTATTAACTAATGTCAACATAGTAGAGTATATTACATAAAGTGTTGTAAACTATTTTTGCATGTTCAAAAAATACATACATAGTAGAGTATATTGTCTTTTATTTATCTGAAATTCTATATTTTTTCTAATAAGAATTAGTCAAGCGACATAGACTTACAAGAATCCAAAATGTTGTACGAATACAAATATTTAATCATGTGAATTTATTTAATTTAATGAACTCAATTTATGTATGTCATACAAATTTATAAATATTAAATAATTTTCTCAAATATCGAAACCTTAAATGAGGCATAGATGAAGGAAAGACTTTATTAACAGCTAACGACATATGAAAATGTATTACATATAATATATCACTCCTTTTTTGCATGTTCAAAATATATTTTTTATATTTTTAGTGTGTTTATTACGTTTAAATGAATAATAACAAATAATTACAGAAATTACAAAACAAAAACCAAAGAAGGCGGGAACTGAACAGTTTTGGGGGGTTAGTAGCGGCTGGAGCCACCAGCCGGTACTAAACGCCACCCATTTTCATTTCCCGCCCCGGGTGCTGCGGTTAGTACCAGCTGGTGGCACCAGCCGGTACAGAGTGCCAATTTAGTACCGGCTGGAGCCACCGACCTGTACTAAATGGCCCCCTATATAGATCTAGAGAGGCAGACACTTAGGCAAATTTTCGATCACGCCTTCTTCTCCGCTGCCGACCGAGCCCATCGTCGTCGCCGCCTCCGCCACCTCCTCCACATCGCCACCTCCGCCACCTCCTCCTCTTTCTCGTCGCCGCTGCCACCATACGGGTGTGCGCCGCCACCGAGCTCCTCGTCGCCGCGAGCGGCCTCCTCCGCCGTCGACGAGGTCCTCGTCGCCGCCTCCTCCTCCTTATTGCCGCCTCTGCCACCTCGTAAGGAGAAGAAGGAGGCTTTGGGAGAAAGCTCCTAAGAAACCGCCTGCTGTGCCGCAGAAACCGGCTTCACCGCCTAGTCAGAAGACCATGGCCGAGATGACTCGAAAGTAGTTCACTGCGTGGCAGAAGGAACAACAGGCGAAGAAGCAACAAGAGACGAAAAGTCCATTATCAGACTATGACCGTCAAATAAAAAAGGCAACCCAGTGTAAGAGAAAGGCGTCGAGCATTCCACAGTTTGGTATGCAGAAGAGTCAGTCTGTCCTAGCTCTCAAAGTACTATCAAAGGAGGACCAAGCTCTTGTTGATTTTGTCTGCGACACAGAGCTCACCAAAGCACAACTACGAGGCGAGGACTATATCCCAACTCATCCTGGAGCCGAAAGAACTGTATTTGAATTGAATAAACCGCTAGTGTTGCAACACCAACCCAGGGATTTTCCAACAAGGATGGGTAATCACCATAGTTGGTACATGAAAGAATATGCAAACTGCCAATGCTACCTAACTCTTTGTATACGAGACGAGCATTATTTTCGAGGGGTGGATGAGATAAATATTGAGTTCTCGGAATTCTGGTTTCTGTTCAATCAGGACGCCCTGGACAAATTGCTCATCAGTGTATAGGTTCTGTAAGCCTTTCATCTCATTTATGTTCCATCAATCTATTCACTAATATTATTCGCCATCACATTCGTAATTTGATTTGTCTCGTGTAGAATGGAACAACAAGTTTGCCGGAGAAAAGGCTTTCAAAACCATGGCTTCCTGAACCCAAATGTGATCCATGAATTTACTGTCAAGAACAGCCCAAACTCGACCACGAGGAATATATGGAAATTCTTGGATAAATAGAAAAAATGTGATTTCATAATGTTCCCGTACAACACACAGTGAGTACTTCAACTATTACTTATCATCACATGTTATAAGGAGAATGGCCCTAGCCCATTGTTTGTGATTTTGGCGATAGATCGAAAACATAATCATTGGGACTGACAATTTGTCTAGATGATATTTGAAGATATTTATAGATCCCAAGGATACTTTGGAAAACATCCAAATGCTTATGTAATCAATATCCAAATAATGGTTATCCAAATTGAAGCCATCCAATTCACTTGGAAAAGTTGACTTATGCTGACTAGGTTCTCGAGGGGATGCCCCAAGAGAAGGGTTTAGGGAGAAGTCATCGAGAATCTAGAATCGACGGTGACAAGAGACGATTTAGACTGGTTCAGGCCCCAATATGCGTAATACCCTACGTCCTGTATGGTGTATATTGTATTGATCTGGTACTTTAAGGGGGTCCCTGTCTCCCCTTATATATGCCAGAGGACAGGGTTACATAGAAACCGTATAGGAACAGGAGACTTTTACAAGTTAATCTCTAATTTCCTAATACAGCCTATCCTAACCGACTAGGACTAATCCTTGTCTTGTACGTCAAGTCTTGTACTTGGGCCGGCCCATAGGATGGCCTGCCAGGGTTGTTTAGTCCATTAGGACTCTACACCATCAAGCCCCCGAGCACCTTATCTCCTGGAGGACAGCATTGTTGAAAATACAGAGTTCTTTGAGACCTGTCAGGGTTGTTTGAAGCCCACAGGGTTCTTTTCCTTTGGAAGTTGCAACCATGCTGTACAAAAGGTAATGAAGTGCTCACAAATCTTTCTGAAGTTCGGATTGGTGCGCACCGAATAGGTGCGCCCAATTGGGCCGCCTCCGAGCCTCATTTATCTTTGAAGAAGAAATTCGAGGCTCTTTCGAAGTTTGAATCTGAAGAGAATCAATTTCCCGAAGAAGTCTGAGTTCTTTTAGAACTCCTTTGCATTTATCAATTAAAACCCAAAAAAATTCAGAAAAATATTTCCTGAAAATATTCCCGCAGCCCCCGAGCCTAAATTTGAACGAATTCAAATATAGGATCAAGGAAGGACCCCAAACGAAAAATTACCGAAGTAACGATTCGAAAGGGCAATATAAACCGTTCGCCCCCCTATCTCTGCTTATGTCTTTGCGAAACAGATCTAGGGTTAGCGACAGTGTCTTTGTGAGCAATCCGAGAACTGCACACGCAAATCCACAACTCCCCAATCCTCAATCCCTTCCACACCAAGTCTTAGCGAACCAAAATGGCCGGTGGAGAGGGATCAAGCCGAAGCAATGAAGGGAGTCGCGGCATCTGAAGAAGCGTCACCAGTTGGAGAAATCCAGGAGCCAGAAGATCCAATTAGTGACTGGCCAACCAGTACACTAAAGGAGAAATATATCAAGAATCTGGAGACTGATGGATTCGTCGCGGCACAAGAGATCAGCCGGTGGCGGTGCGCATATGAGCATGAGTTCCCGACTGAAGAGACTGAAGAAATCGCCGTATGGAAAGCATTCTATGAGGTTGGTTTTGACATACCAACTTGTGATTTGTTCCACCATATTCTAAGTTTCTATGGGGTAGAATTATGCCATTTGACTCCAAATTCCATCTTGAACATCTCAATCTTTATCCATTTGTGCGAAACATTCCTAGGAATAGATCCCCATTATGCTCTGTTTCGCCACATATTCCGAGTGAAGTTGTCCAACAGTCCTTCGCAAGTAGTAGGAAAAGTTGTGATTCAATTCTGTCAAGGGATGAAGACCCTCTACTTGGATTACACCACCCCCTCCAGTTTGAAAGATTGGCATAAAGAGTGGTTTTATGTGTGGAATCATCGGCCATAGTTGCCAGCCCACTCAGGGAATCCACCAGTAGTGAAACCACATTGGTGTGACCCTATGGAGGCGAATCAAGGGATGCAAATACCATAGCTTCTGAATATGATTCGAGATCTGAAGGAACAAGGCTTGACGGGCACCGGCGTATATATGTCATTTTTGAAGCGAAGGATTCAACCCTGCAAACAATGCTGCTCCCCAGGGTACTTGTATGCCAGGGAAACAGATTCATCAAGAAATAACGCAGAAGCCTTTCCAGAGAAAAGAGCACAGCAGATTTATAAAGAAGTATATGTCTGGAGTAAGCGAAGACATCCCAGAAATCATGGAAATTTCAACTGCTACCATGTCTCCAAAGGTAACCAACACACCATGTCTATCCATGTTTTTTACCAGTATAATATCAACACTGATCATGAATTATTTGTGTCTTATTGCAGTATGTAGCCAGGCAAGAATTATATGTCAGCCTACCTCCATTAGATCCAATGAACACCGTCGAAGCCACAGTAATTGCGAGTTGTATAGATCCAAATATCAGTGCACAGGTTGGTATAAGAAATCCTAACTTTCACAATTTGAAAAAAAACACAACTGAAGTGATTGACAACTTGTTTGAACCATTGGAGGAAAAGGATACTGAAGAACCCTACAAGGAATCAGGGCAATCCTCTGCTGGAGGAATGAAAAGAATGGCTGCAGAACCAAGTGCGCCAGTGCCCAAGAGGCCAAGAACGCTAGCAAAACCTCGGGTGAGGATCATCCCCGAGTATAAGAAGAAAATATCCCCAAAGCCAAAGATGCAACCTGCAGGAATAGCTATTGGAGAGATCGGGACTAGCCGGCCACAACAAGTTGGCACTGCCCACAAGCCACTGTCAGATGAAGAGATCATACATAATATCTTCGACCCTGCCTCACCTCCACATATTGGATCAGGACAAAGCATAGGAGGAAACAATCCTGCGGAAGGAACAAACAGCACTGTTGTGGAGGTGACTGAAACCATGGCAGAACCCCAAGAAGGTCCCAGCACTGGAAATGTGCATGCTGAAAATCCCACAGAGGAAAGGTCCAGAGTTGAAGTAGCTTCTGGTCCAGTTGCGGTGGACCAAGAGCCAGAGGAAGAATTCACATTGGGGGAACCAGAAATCCCAATGCACCCCATAGTCATGTAAGTAGTTTGAAGGCCTTTGCTTGATAATAATAACTTGCAGTGATTGAAATCCATTCTGATTGTAATGTCACTTATGTATAACCGAAGAAATACCACCAGTGGTGGATGCACCAGAGGCCATAGTGCAAGAAGAACCCAGGACAAACCCTCAAGCAACTCTACCTGAGGTGCTGCCGGCCGCGCCATCAGCAAACAAGCCAGAACCAGCAGAAGCGCAAGTAGAAGAAACAATTGCTGAGGTTCTGGTGGGTATTGAACAACTTGTGATGCAGACAGTAATAGAAGAAACTGAAGCAGAATGCCGCGTCCAAGAGGTTAATGAGCCCCCGAGCAACTTGGAAACTTCCCAAGCTGCTCGGAAGGAATCTGTACAAGAGGCCGAGTGCTCTAGGGGTAAACGAGTTGAAGAATCAACCCAAGAGAAGGAAATTGAAGAAATCCCCCAAGTATCCACGACTGTTGAAGCTGGAGAAGGGATTAGTAACTTCCGGATCGGAAGTTATGACCCAATGCTGAATCCAAATCCGCAAGCATTTGAATACGTCTTGGACGCGGAGGAGGATGAGGGCTACATCGACACGGGACTCTACCATGCCGAGAGGACAGTGGCATACTTCAAGGTATGAAGAAGAACCCAGAACTTGATGTTGAATATAAACCATCATACTAATATTTATACTTTGCAGGCTGTTGGCAAAGCATCAAGGCAAAAAACTGATTACACCCACAACATCTCCTTGATGCATGCCAAAGCTGAGCGCCTCCAAAAGGAACTAGACTGGGAGCGCGAAGATCATCAAGCCCAGGAGGTGAAGGACGCCAATATGATCCGCACTTTGCACCTGCGGACAAAAGATCTATCTGCAGAGAGGGATGACTTGAAAAGAAGCTTGCCACCGCAAAATCAGAGCTTAAAGGTACCCTGACTCTACTTTAGTCTTGCTATTTCACCAATACGTAGTCGTAATATCATCTCTGTCTTGATCTGTGGCACAGGTGTGCAACAGAAGTTGACAACAACCCAAAATAAGACAATAGATTGGTCCAATTTGGCCAATCGTCATGAAGAAGCTCTGAAGACCATCTCTGCGGAGCATGACGAAGTGAAAGAACAACTCAGGGTTGCTATTCAACAACGCAAGGATGCCATGTGCAGCTAGTTCAGATCATCAAGCAGCAGAAGAAGACAGCCAAGGACCTAGAGGATGCTCGTGAAGACAACAAACAATTATCAGAAGAACTCGTCCAGCTGCGCAGCAATCTTGCGGACAAGAAGACTCTAGATGAAAAGCTTGAGTAGGCAGCCAAGAGGATGACGGAGCTCGAAGAGACCATCCAACAGATGAAGAACTCTGACGAGGACCTGGATGAAGCCCTGAAGCGGATCGCTCTTCTAGAAATGACCGCGACTCCATTGGTGAAGGCTTTGGTCCCAGAAGACCCTGCAGCTCCGCAATCCTTCTTGGAGCGTTTGAAGGCTATGCCTCGTCAATTGAAGGCATTTATCAAGAAATCCTCTGAGGCCTGCCTTGTGCATATACTAGCAGTAGTAAAGTCCAGGTACCTTGAAGTAGACATTAGCAAATGTGTAGAAGGCGCAGAGCCAAACTGCACAGAAGAAGTCTTCAGGGGCCTGAAAAAAGAAGCCGAGCCGATTGTCAAGGCAACTACGCAGAGCTTGAAGTTGTAATCTGAACAATTAGTCATGTAATGATTAGTACTCTTGTTTTTATGCAATGAAGTGTACATATTTCCACTTATGAAGAACAAACCAAGTGTTTCAAAGAACCCTTGAGTGTCTCTGTGTTGAACATCAGGACTTAGTCAAAATGTACGTGTATCCGTAAATTTCAACTATCAAAAAACAACCCTGTTAAGGACCCGAGGGAACCCAGGGAGATTTCTATAGCATAAGCTATCTTTTAAAATAAATGTACCCCAAAAGGGGACAGTGGGAACGAACTGTATGTGGTCTGCTAAGCAAGAACCCAGTAAGACCCACGAAGCGGCAGCTTGAAGCTGGATATGTTCACGATGTAGCCAAAGTGTAGGAACAAATCCATTAACAGCCCGAGGGAACCCGGACATACCTCTTATAATTGCTTCGAATTCGCAATGCAAGAGAAAAAATCTTTCCGGGTCTCGAAAGAACCCAGATAATATTTTAACGATGTCGCGAAGACAAGGTAAATTGAACACAAAGAATATACATCGCGCTGCCGAAACAACGGTACAAGGAAGATCGCATTACCGAAGCAATGGCACAATGAAGGTCCTACGCATAGAATTTGCGTAGGTGTTCTATATTCCAGGGAATTAGACCGCTTTCTCAGACGTTGGTTTGACAATTGGAAAAACTTCGATCCACTTGGAGAATTTGTCGATTGCGACAAAGCAGTACTCAAAGCCCCAGGTGCTCTTGGTAGTTTTCCAATCATATCAAGCCCTCAGCATGCAAATGGCCATGATAGAGGTATCAACTTGATCTTATGCGCCGGCTGATGGGAGTGATGAGCAAAATACTGACAGCCCTTGCAATGATGAATGATCTCTTCTGCATCGTGTAAGGCCGTGGGCCAATAGAACCCGGCACGGAAAGCCTTGCCCACGATGGTACGTGATGTCGTGTGGTTGCCACATTCACTAGAGTGAATTTCCTCAAGGATGTTGATTCCCTCTTGTTGGGATACACACTTCATCAGGGCACCAGAGCGTGCACCTCGTCGATATAATGTGTCGCCAATTATCATATAGGACTTGCTGCGACGTACGACCTGCTGAGCTTCTGCTTTTTCTTTGGGAAGTTTCTCGTGCAAGATGTAATTAATAATTGGCGCACTCCAAGTTTCCTCAATAAGCATTACCTCAGGAGCTGAGGTTGCATTGGCAGGAGATGTTGCTTCAGAAGTAGATGGCTTAGAGAGTTCATTAACGAACACGCCGCTGGGTGCCTCTGCTCGGGAAGAACCCAGTTTTGATAAAACATCTGCAGCAACAATGAAGTCTCGCTCGACAAGATGGAATTCAATGCCAAGGAAATGCTTTTCCAACTTTTGAACTTCTTCACAGTACGCATCCATGTTATCATGGTTCCGATTCCAGTCTTTATTGACTTGCTTGATGATCAGCATTAAATCCCCGTATACCAGTAGGCATTTAATACTAAGAGAGATGGCCATCTTCAACCCGTGAAGAAGGGCTTCATATTCTGCAGCGTTGTTGGAAATGGCGAATTGAATCTGCAGAATATACTTGAGTTGATCTCCTCGAGATGAAATCAACAGAACTTCGGCACCACCACCCTCGAGCTTGAGAGAACCGTCGAAGTACATGATCCAATGCTCGGGTTTTGTGGTGGCGACAGGAAGATTATGCTCAGTCCATTCAGATAAGAAATCAGTAAGGACCTGAGACTTCATGGCCGTGCGAGATCGAAACTCAATGCTGTAGGTTCCGAGCTCGATTGCCCATTTGGCGATACAACCCGTAGCATCTTGATTATGAAGGATCTCGCCGATGGGGTACCCAGTAACCACAATGATCTTGTAGGAGTCGAAATAGTGTCGCAGTTTCCTTGATGTCATTAAGACAGCATATAGAATTTTCTGAACTTGAGGATACCTTGATTTGGAGTCTAAAAGAACTTCGCTCACAAAGTAGACAGACCTTTGAATTTTCTGAAGATGGCCTTCCTCATCACGTTCGACGACAACAGCGGCACTAACAACATTGGTGGTTGCTAAGATGTAGAGCAGAAGATCCTCATTTGGCAGTGGAGCAGTGAACACAGGTGGTGTAGTGAGGAAAACCTTGAGCTTCTCGAAGGCATTTTGGGCCTCCTATATCCACTGGAATTTGTCCTGCTTCTTGAGGAGTTTAAAGAACTCAGTGCCGCGTTCTCCTAGTTTAGAGATGAAGCGGTTGAGTGCAGCCATGCAGCCTGTAAGCTTCATGACGTCCTTGACTGTGCGTGGTGGCTCCATGTTCATGATAGTAGCTATCTTTTCTGGATTAGCCTCGATGACGCATTCGCTAACAATGAACCCGAGGAGTTTTCCTGACAGAACACCGAAGACACATTTGGCGGGGTTGAGCTTCCAATGCCACTTGCGTAGATTATCAATGGTCTCAGTGAGATCGGCGATATGGTCCTTAGGGTTCCTTGTCTTGACAACCACATCATCCACATATGCTTCAACGTTGCGATGGAGTTGGTCTTGGAGACAACCCTGTATCGCCCGCTGATAGGTAGCCCCTGCATTTTTCAGACCAAAAGGCATGGTTGTGTAGCTATACGCGACATATGGCATGATAAACAAAGTTTTAATCTAATCCTCTTCTTTCAGAGATATCTAATGATACCCTGAGTAACAATCGAGGAAACAGAGGAGAGTGCACCCAGCGGTGCTATCGATGACTTGATCGATGCAAGGAAGGCCAAAGGGATCCTTTTTGCAATGTTTGATGAGATCGGTATAATCAACGCACATTCTCCATTCATTAGAATTCTTTTTTCTTACAAGAACCGGATTGGCTAACCATGAGGTTAGCCAATCCGGATAAAAGACTTCTTTAATGAAGCTAGCTGCTAATAACTTAGCTATCTCTTTCTTGATAGATTCCCGATGTTCCGTGGTGAATCTTCGGAGTCGCTGCTTCTTTGGCTTTGCGCTCTCGTTGAGGTCCAGCTTGTGCTCGATCAACTCTCGGGGAACACTAGGCATGTCTGAAGGCTTGGTTGCGAAGATGTTCGCTTGGGCCCGCAGGAAGTTGACGAGTGTGCTTTCCTATTTGGGGGTGAGGTTGGAGCCAATCATAGTTGTCTTCGTCGGGTCTCTAGTTGGAGATCGACTGTCTTCATGGCGACTTTATCCACGGGCTTGATGGCGCGTGTCTTCTTGTGCGTCGAGGCGTCACCATCTTCATCAGTGATGGATGCCACCAAGGAGTGGGGTTCTTGGTGATCAATGGTTGCGGCGGCCCTGACAGCATACTTTACCGCCTCCTTGTCGCAGAGGTAGGAATGCTTGATGTCGCCACGAAGAGAGAGAACACCAAGAGGTCCTGGCATCTTCAGTACCAGGTAGGTGTAGTGGGGGATGGCCATGAATTTGGCCAAAACTGGTCGCCCGAAGATGGCATGGTACGATGTTTCAATGTCAGTGACCTCAAACTTGATGTACTCGGTGCGGTAGTTTGCTTCTGTGCCGAAGGTAAAGGGCAATGTGATCTGCCCAAGGGGAATTGCAGCTTTGCCGGGCACTATCCCATAGAAGGGGGAATCCGTTGGCTGTTGTTTGCTTGTCTCAAGTCCCATCTGCCTGAGGGTCTTGGCAAAGATAAGGTTGAGGCCGCTGCCTCCATCAATCAGGACCTTGGTGAGCTTACTGTTTGCCACCACGGTCTCCAGGATGAGAGGATATCACCCAGGACAAGTGATCTCTGCCCACTGGTCTTCTCTGGACCATGAGATAGGGACGTCTGACCAACTCAGAGGTGTGACCACCGCTGGTTCTGCTGCGTATGCCTCGCGCCATGCATTCTTGCGATGGCGCGAAGTGTCGCTAACTGTCAGTCCTCCGAAGATGACATCGACAGTGTTGTTGACATCTAGGAAACCATCGTCTCCCTTGCCTTGTTTGTCATCTCCGTCACCACTAGTCTTCTTTTTCTTGGTGGGCTTGCTAAAGGTTTCCAAGAGAAGCCAGCAGTCGCCCATCGAGTGCTTGCTGTTTGGATGGTACGAACAACGCTTCTTGAGGAGTTTATTGAATTCCTCCTTTTTTTGCTGCGTGGTTTGAGTAGTGTGTATGGACTGTACAGTTACAACTGTGTTGTTTGGTCGTTTTCGCGAATTGTTGCCATTGCGCTTTAAGGAGTCACGCGGCTGATCCTTGTTGTCATCTTGGTCCCTACGCGTACTATTGGCGGGATGTTTGCCATAGCGGTCCCGTTCTTGATCATCGGTGTCCATCTAGTTGGCCACCAGTTGGCGGAATTCTTCCAGGTCCCTTGGTCGGTTGTGGCCGAAGTCACGGAAGAGATTACGATCAATCATCCCGTTTTGGAAGTAGTCGTTGACTTCCGAATCAGGGAGGGAACGCAGGATGCTTTTATGGCAAAGAATCGACGGTTGTAGTCACGCAGGGACTCATCTGGCTTCTGTTTGCAGGTTCTTAGCTCATATTTGCTGCTGGGGCGCTCGAAAAGACCCTGGTAATTTGAGACGAAAGCCTTCTTGAGTGCATGCCTGCTGTCGATGCAGTCTGGGCAAAGGGATTCAAGCCAGGTGAGTGGGCCTTGCTCCATAGCAACAGGAAAGTACAGCATTTTGGAGATATCATCGCCTCCTGCTGCTTCGATTGCTGAAGAATATCGACGTAGCCAAATATTGGGGTCTTGTTTCCCATCAAAGTTAGTAATGCCTGACGGCTTGAACTTTTGAGGGAAAGAGCCGACGTGGATGGCGCGTGTGTAGCATGGCACGGCATCTGGATTGGGCGTGTCGTGACCTCCCGTCGAATTCGCAGTATATGATGTAGCTTGTGTCCTTCCCGCTCGGATCTTGTTGATGTGATGTCGTGTATCAGTTGGCGGAGCGACTTGAGAACGGGCTAGGCGAGGGGGTTCCTCGCGGGCCTATTTGTACCCCTTTGATTTTGCGGCGGAACTGCCGTAGTGGTTGTTCTGTCGCGAGGGCATTTGACGATGGGAAGAACCCTTGCTTCTTGAGGCGGAGCGGCTGCCATCCAGACGATCGACCATGACTGCAGCAGCTTCGAGACGAGTTTTACCAAGGTCGATGTTAGGGGTTGTTTCGAATCCCTCCAAGACACTTACGGCGAACATAATGTTGGCCGCGGGTGACTTGAAGATGCCTTCATCGTCAAAATTCTTGTTGAGATTCTTCCTCCAGATGTGGCGATGCCTGAGGGCGCGGGAACAGTTCTGCTCGATTCAGAGTTCTCGGTCTGCATTTGTTTCTCCGTCGACTGTAGCGGCGTCGTCGGAGACAACCTCATCGGCGCTTGCGTCATTAATGGTTGTGTAGAGTTGGCGAGCTGGGTTGTTAAACCCAGATTGTTTGTTGTCAGGGGCAACAGAGAGTTCTCTGCCTTCCTGGAAGGGAAGCAGAGAAGAAGTACCCAATACTTTAAAGGGGTCATTGGCTTCTCGGAGAGCCAAGACAGGATCCATGTTAGGCCAATGAACGATAACCCCCGAGGGAGTTGTGGTCATGACAAGATCTGAGTTGGTCTGGCAAGTTTGATGAAGCTTCTTCGCCAGATGAGCCTGGTAGATCGCGGCTGGATTTGTCAACCCGAAGGAAAACTGAGGTGCGCACGATCTACGCGATGGAGAGTTTGAAGTCTTTGTTCCACGGGGATTTGGATTGGGGCTCCTGAGCACCCATGGAGTAGCTGTCACGGTCCTGATCGTACAACCCTGGTGGTAGTCAGAGGTATCTTGAGTCCTCCAGGCAGTCGTGGACACGTAGGTTGAACCTGCTGCTTGACAGTGGCATGGTCGGCGTTGTTGTGTGCTCGAGCTGGAGTCTGCTTCGGGCGGCATGTAATCCTCCGAGTAGGATACGATCTGAAGATCGTGTTGGAATTTGGAGTTTTCTGTTATCCTCGTGGCATAACCTGCGCGGGTGGCGGAGCTGACGCAACCGTCTCGCTACACAGTTCACGCTGGAGCTTGCCATCCTGGTTTGCAGTGCAAAGCCAGGAACCGAAGATGAAGGTCGCGCCTTCCTCGAACTTGGTGACGATGGAGGCGCTGAAGGATGCCATCGACTCTGCAGCGAGTTCTCGACGAGGGAACCACGGACGGCGCCAAAGTGTCGGCGATATATGCTGACTAGGTTCTCGAGGGGATGCCCTGAGAGAAGGGTTTAGGGAGAAGTCATCGAGAATCTAGAATCGAAGGTGACAAGAAACGATTTAGATAGGTTCAGGCCACAATATGCGTAATACCCTACATCCTGTATGGTGTATCTTGTATTGATGTGGTGTTTTGAGGGGGTCCCTGTCTCCCCTTATATGTGCCAGAGGACAGGGTTACATAGAAACCGTATAAGAACAGGAGACTTTTACAAGTTAATCTCTAATTTTCTAATACAGCCTATCCTAACCGACTAGGACTAATCCTTGTCTTGTACGTCAAGTCTTGTACTTAGGCCGGCCCATAGGATGGCCTGCCAGGGTTGTTTACTCCATTAGGACTCTACACCATCATTCAAGGACATCCAAAAGATGGCAATAAAGATAGAAGAAAAGACCCACGAAGAAACAAGGAAGAATTACAGAAAACCGACTCCCTGTACCCTTATGATAGTCCCTGGATCAGTAGCTATCACGTACAAAACTCATAACCATCGAGTATCAGCTCCAAACCATCGATAAAGCATCACAGAATCATGGAGTTATTACATTCCCGTACAATGGTTCAAATTATTCGCCATATAGGGCTATCAAGTGACACAAAGGAAAAACTAGCGCTAGGAAGTTAGGTAGCGGATCTTCATCTTCACTACCTCCTTCGCATGCTGGCTTGAGCATAGACCACTGCCATATCAGTTCTCAAAGTTGGTGCTGAACTCCTCGTCACCTCCTGTGTACTCACACTCTGTTCCCAAAGGGTTGGAACAAGGACATGTCACCGATTGAATGTAGCTTTAAGTAGACTATAAACTAGTGATATAACAATAATAGCAAAGGAGTAGCCTTAGGGTTTCCTATGCAAGCAGCAACACAATAATATCTTCATCCCACCAATTCCCACTTTTCTGTCCCCAGGCTAGTCCCATCACACAATGGGTTTCTGGCAGCCTCCGCCTCAACACACACCTCCACTCCCGGTGATGCGCAACTAGGTATAGCTATATCACAAGGGAAGCAGGGCACAACCTCCCTCTCCCCGATAACACCTGAGCCCTCTCACTCTCACCTATAGGGGGAATAGAAGCAGATGAAAAAACAATGGACAAGCACACCATAGAACATTGCGTTCTCCATGGCCGAGACGATGGCTATATGTATAGATTAAGACACTCTACAGCGGTTGCATGCATGTACCCAACCCGAGCTGCGACTGGTGACAAGCCAGTCAAGATGCAGCCCACAACTACTAAACCCCCTAGCAAGAATGGCACCTGTCTGGTATCTCGAGTCTGGATGCCTCGGTACACGGACGTTGACCACAAGGGATTTGAAGACATTCCCACGAGGTCCACACGTGGGGCCAACCATCTATCAAAGGTGTAAGGCATGGGAACTCACCCCTCACACTACAGAAATTGTGATCTCCAACAATCAGGCACCACTTCAACAAGGCTAGTCATTACTGGCCCCATCTCAGGCAAGGTGCGTAGGACAGTCAACAAGGTTCAAGTGTCGGTACGGGAGTCAGCCTTCTTTCCTCACCCTCTAAAGTAACCACCTACACCTGGCTCAAAGTCATAGCATATCCACCCACCATAGGTTATACCCACCAGGGGCTACAAGAAGACCCAGAAGTCATCCAACCCTGATAAAAGATCGGATTATTATTACTCGAACCGGCAAGGACCCAGAAGGGTCAAAGCCCCAGCACCTTCCCATTTGCACCCCCCTCCCCCACACACACACACGCAAAGAATAGCTGCTACATAAACCACATAGAAACATAGCATCTCATCATCATCATATAACAATGTATGTAATGATAAGTAAATAGGTATCAAGGCATACGACAAGTAACCATGCTACACAAGGCTTACAGCTCAAAAATTCATGCATGCCCTAGCGTTTCTAATTAGCAATGCCAATAAGGGTTTAAATAGAGTAGTTAGGCATGAACCTGAGAGGTGGTTGTTGTACTGCTCGGTGTCGAAGTCCTCCTCGGTTAGTGCTCCTCCAGCGCCGGCTCCTGCTCGCAAAATACAATAAGACTAGGGACCTATTTCCAAAAACACAAAATGAAGATAGAAGATGAACCAGATAGCCCCAACTAAATTTTTAAAGTGTTATTCTCATTTTTATAAAATTATAGAAATTGATTTCATATTTTTGGAGTTGAAATGAATTTATTATGAATTTTCTAAGTTTAAATCCACTTCTGAAAATATTTTGTGGTTACTGAAAAAGTAAAACCTAGAGTAATAGTAGGGTGCCACACGTGAACCTAGGAATGTGCCGCGTGTCCTGCTGACATCAGCATGACATCAGTAGTGGGGCAGTCCTGATGACGTCAGTAGTTGGCCCTACTGACGTTATCGTTGACCGGTCAACTTTGACCAGTCAATGATCAACTAGACCGGTGGGTCCCTCTAGTTAGTGGACCCCACCTGTCAGCAACCAAGGGGTCCCTGGGTACTGCACAAGGGTGTTATTGGGCTGCTTCTGCCGATGGGTCATGTCACTACTAGAGAGACCACTTTCGATCCTAGGCTTTTAGTCCCGGTTTGATTCGACCCCGGACTAAAGGCCCTTTAGCCCCGGGTCCAAATTCAAGCTACGGCGGAGAGGCCTTTGGTCCTGGTTGGTATTACTAAGTCACCCACTTCGGTCCCAGTCAGAACGGTCGAATGGAAAAGATATTCTGTCAGCTCCTTTAGTCCTGACTGGAATCACCAACTTGGACTATTGGGAAACCTTTAGACCCGGCTGGTATTACCAACCGGGACTAAAAGGCTAGGATCACCAACAGGGACCAATGGTTGCCCTATATTCCTGGTTGGTGATACCATCTGGGACTAAATGAGCAGACAGGGAATCGTCCTCATCCGACCGTTGTCACGGGACTCCTTTAGTCCCGGCTGAAGTCTACAACCGGGATTAAATGTCCATGACTATATCAACACTAAACCGAGAGCTCTCTTATTCCACTCCAATGGCGCCTCCTAAGCTTAGGAGGTGTTGGCCTTTAATTACAAGATTTCGTGCAAGCTTCCTTCATCTCGGTTGTTATAAAGATATTTTTACTTCATCCTCGCGCTTCATTTCTTGATACTATGCTTAGTTCATTACATTTGTTTCATGAATTTTTTTGAAAGAATAGATTATGAAATGGCCGCGAATATACAAGTTTGTAAGAATATAAGTCGGCTGTTTTTTTCTAATGAATTCCATATGATAGTTTCGTTATAAATATATTTCTTATTTCATGATTTTGAGCTAGATGTAGGGAGTTAATATATTTTGTGGTAGGATTTTGAGCTAGATTTTGATGGATTTAGAGAGCCCGAATGTCAAATCATAGTTTCTTTACAAATATATAATTTATTCCATCATCTGGAGGTGGATTTAGGGAGCTAATAAACATATTATTTGTTTTAAGCTAGATTTTGATGCATTTAGGGAGCTACATTTTGTGGTAGGATTTTGATGGTTGTTTGTTTATAGGTATATTATTTGTTTTAGGATAATTATTACTGTTTATTTTAGGGGGCATGAATTCAGCTTTGGTGACTAATCTCAATATAGAATGCTTCACGTGGAGGCACGAGAGGACCTCCTATTGTTAGGTTGGCTACAATAATGCTTATTTTTATTGTTGGTCTTATACTTACTATTCATTGGGCTTCTACTGTTGGATATTTTCCTCTTCAAAGGAAGAGGTAGCCAATAAATCAATAGTTGCGTCTTTGATATTAACTCTTATGACAAATTTTGAAAAGGTTTGAGATTTGGTCTCTTTCCCACATTAGAAGTAATGCCTGTGAGTGTGCCCTTTCATCAGTGTAGGAAATGGTGGGGCAGTTGTATGACGTGTGTGAGTAGTTCTCCTCGTGACTCCACTTCGCGGTGTGCCTGAGGACCTCCACGCAGCCGTACATGTTGTACTTGTAGAATGTGTTCGTCTTCGCGAGCATCTTCTCTGTCGGTTGACTGTTGTTGAGTCTTTTCATATTTCTTTGGATTTTGAAGTAAATAAGATTCATCTAGACCGATCACACTTTTGTTATCCACTATACAAAATTAAGAAAAAATTAACGATAACGAAGTTGTTAACTACCCTATAGATGGATCTAACAGGTTTAGTACTTATTTGTGAGATCAATGCAAGTTCCCTATATTTATTCTTGTGAGACCACTCTTTCAGGTATGATTTAATAAAGGGAATTTGGTTTGATTATACTGTGCCTTATGTTGCTATTTTCTTAGAGTTGCGAGTGCTCACAAATAAATATTAAACTACCGCATCCATTTATGTGGTAGTTAGCAACTTTGTATCAAAACAATTAAAAAATTATCTAATTTTGTAGAGTTGATAACAAAGTGTGCTCAGTCTAAATAAATCATATTTACTGCAAAATCCAAAGAACTGGGAAAAGACTCAACACCAATCAACTGAAAGGGAAGATGCTCGGTCTCTGGAACCTCCATGGTCCCTCGTATTGTTAAACTGACACATTATTTCGGAGACGGTGAACAGTTGTTATCGTTGGTATTCGATTATATCTATGAAGTATATCATCGAGACACCTTAGATGTCACTCTTTTCAGCGCCTGGACTCTGTAACTCAAAGCCAAAACATTATTACTAATTAAGCTCAGTGTTGTTTCTCTGCAAGTTAGTTGTCACTTACAAAAACTTGCATTGTCTTAATTTTTTTAGGATACTAATTCAGATGTGTACCAAAAATCGGATTTATAATATTGGTTTCATGCATCCAACAGTCATTAACCAGCATCAGTTAATGCTATCACAAGAAAATGTCACTGAATTAATATACAAATTCTTGGACAAACAACATTTCCAAAGTTACATGTTACTCCCCTACAACTCTGAGTAAGTATGACTATCGTAAATTCTATTGCACAACTGTCCTAACCATGTTCATCCTAAGTTTGTTCTAATAATGTGTCCATTGATGTACACAATTGGCACCGGTGTGTTTTGTAATCTCGGTAAATAACAACAATGTTATTGTGTTCGATTCATTGAGGAAACCACTGAGTTTGTGCATTCGAGCCGCACTGAATGTGTAATAGTTTGTGACTTTTTCTTCATGCAAAAAAGTATTTCTTAAATGTTCAGCTAGCAATGTATTTGTCATTATTTTATTTCATAGGGCATAGGGCATGGAAAAAATTTAGTGCAAGATCGCCTGGTGAATTCAAAGAAGAACTTCATTTCAACTTTAGATTCTCGGTACGTGTTTTTGACGTGATCTATATACTGCATACAATTATTTCAGGACAGTGCTTTAGACAGGGACCGGGGAATAATTTATGTGGATACTACGTCTGTGATCACATCTAGCATTTTGTGGGGGAGAAGACCAGAGAAGCATCAGCATACGTACGTAAAATACTCATTCAATAATTAATGGTTTTGCTACCAGTTTAAAAATATACGATTGTATTAAATATTTAAATATTATCCATGGCAGCGGATGTGGCTTAGAGACAAAGCCCCGCCAGATTCAAGATTATTGGCAGTTTAAGAAGCTCTCATAGGATTTCTGGTCGATGAGGTGATCAACCCTAAAGGAGAGTTTTATTACGATGGATATCGCATATAAGAATAGCTCACATCAAGACACACTGGAATGGAAACATTACTAAAATATTAAATATGTAGAAATTGTATAATTTCTAACTATTATGTCGTGTCAAATATACTAAGAGAATAAATGTATATGTATATATATAATTACTATTATGTGTGTATATATAATTACTATTATGTATATATATTTATGAATGCCGACAATACACCATTTGTGTGTACAAACGGGAGTAAAAAAAGCAGCTATGAATTTAAAAAAAAAGCTCTTTAGTCCCGCTTGGTAACACCAACTGGGGCTAAAGAGGCCACGTGCACGCGCATACATGTGGGCCCGTTAGTCCTGTTTGGGATTCACAACCAGGACTAGAGGTGTATCCTTTAGTCCCAGTTGAGAATACTAACTGAGACCTGGGTGCATACACGTGAGCTCTGTCATGCACGTGCTCGAGCCCCCTTTAGTCCTGGGTGGTGTAACAATCTAGGACTAAAGATTTCATTAGTCCTGGTTGTAATATACGGGACAAAAGGCTAACCCTTTAGTCCCTCCCAATTGGGTTTTCGGTATGAAAGACCTTTACCAACCGGAACTGTAGGGGGTTTGTGCAGCCGCGTGTGCGGCCCGCGAGCCGACAGCCCAGAGAGGACCAACCGATTGGATCTGGTGCGAATGCACCCGGATCCCATGCAGCCAGCCACTGTTATGTGCGGTCCTGTGTAGTGCATGTGTGCGCATGCCGCACACCCACCAGGTGCTCGACGAAGCGCCTAGAGGCTAGAGGCGACGCTGGTGCTCGGCGACGGCGCGCGTGAAACACCACTAGAATTCAGTTATCAATTCTTTCATTTGTGGGCCTAACTAGTAGACCAAGTGAAGAAGTTGACCAGGTTTTTAAAATCCAATAAAATATTTTCTTTTATGGCCCTCGCGTCTCTACAGCTACCCCACTGTAACTCCCATCTATTTATCTTCCATTGTTAGGAACTCTTGGAAGTTCTTGCATCCTCCTTGGTAGCTAGCGCAGGAGATTCCCTGGGTAAGTTTTATTTGGGTTTGTATCAGTAAAACAAATAAGTTCCTGCTGGTGATAATCGCCTGATCATGCTAGGGAGGGAGACAAGCACACAGTACCTACTGTTTTGATGGTAATCACGACAGGATTGAGAGAGGAGAGATCTTGATCTGATTGAGGTAACAGCACTTTGTCTTCTCCCTGCTAGCCATGATTCAGTTTTGGATTAAGATCCGGCCATTAGCACCTTAATCCCTATAGGAGTAGCACGTCCCTGCAAATCTCTGATGGCAGTTCTCTTCCGTCAGTTCAGAGATCTGAGAGGCCCTGGTACTTGGATTTTGGATGAGTTTATCATATAATCTTTGCCGTCAGTTTTCTGTCAGCATGTACAGGCCCGATTAAATCTAGTTTTCAAGGGATTTAGGTTTCGAATCTGAATTTTGTTTTAATACGAAAGTTTAGAGAATTTCATCATCTTTCCATCATGTATTAGAACATCTAGTTTTGTGGTTCAGTATGTTGGGAGTTACGAATTTATGAAGGTCAGCTGTTGAAGTGTGCAGTATAGCAGAAAAAAAACTGAATGTCTGCTAATCTTTGCGAGCGGCTGTAGGAGCGCTTTACTCATTGTTTGCTTTATCTGTATGCTTGATTTTGAGATGAGAATTACTTATATCCAAGTGGTGCATCGTCGGAGCAATCTTAGCTCATTTCTCTTGTTGATTGGAGAAAGGCAAGTAAATCGTAGCGATGTGGTCTTGCTTTAACTTTGTTATTTGAATAGGCTCCATTAAATTGAAATATTTCACACTTGCCGGATAATATGCTAAATAGATATTTTAACCCTATGTCTTGATGTATTTTTTTATCATAATATGGATTCTATTTATATGCATTTGAAGTTGAAATATATGATGAAGAACATACATGACAGTTTCTGCATTTTTGCACTTTCCATTGGATGCATAAGAAGACACTGTAGCCTGATGTTGGTGCGGTAAGTACCGATACGGCAACACACGTTGCATTAAGCAATGTGGTTGCAGCCCTCACTTCCATTTTGTTCAGGTTTGAGGGTACAAGAGAAGTCATGCATTGCATTGCATCATTTGCATTTGCATGGAAGTCATATTATAAAGTTATTAATATTTTATCTCACATATCAGGGTAAGATTTCAGAAAATATTGTATCTTGGTGCTGTTTTTTAATTGTTGAATAATTAAACTGCGGTTCAAATAATATTGTTAAAGTCGTTTACTTGTTGAGGTTTTTCATAAACCTCATGCGCTTTTTTTTATCTAAGGTGCTTGAGTTGGAATACGGCATGCGCCGGGGTAAGAAATAGAAGCACGCCATTGCACTTTCAACATGTTCCTTGTTGTCTTGATGCAGTTATAAAAAAGAACTTGATCCTCTAAGTTATAGTTTGTTGAGTTGGGGAGTGGTGTTTAATTTTAATAATGCTATAAAATATTTTGCTGGTTTTATAAATGCTGGAGCGATGTTCTTATTGTTGAATTATCTATTTATCAATCTTGTTTGAAGCTTCCGCGTACTGTGTTGCTAATAGTTGCCTTGCTCTTGCTTTATCGTGGTCTTGTTAATTGTTGTAGTAGTAATACTCTAGATTGTTTTCTAAGGTGTTACAGCGCGTGCGCGTGGGTTCATAAAAACACAAAAATATATCCACACACATGCACTTCTTCATCAAAGGGTTGTGACTTGTATTTTCGTTGGGTCTGTTCTTTGGCTTAGCAATATATATGAGGAACAAGTATGATGGAAGCTAGGGTTCTTGATCTTCCGAGAGGTTCAGATAAGAGATGATTTGGTGGAGTCGCGACACAAATCGATCCGGCTTCCGAACATACACGTTCCAAGCCCCACAACCATAGCACCACGTCTCCTCAGCTTATCGACCGGGGGATGCACGGTCGACCTCACCAACACCAAGGCTAATCCCTGCCTGCGAATCAATGAAGACAAGCAAGAACACGAAAGGATGCAACCAAATTGCAGATGTATGATTAATCTCACAAGTTGGGGTCTCACAAAACGATGCAACGGTGAAGCTGTTCTTGGAAAGAATAATCTAAGCAAAAACCCTAAAGTTGGCGGTAGCTACTGTAAAATAGGGTGTAGGGTCGTGGTAGACCCCCTGGACACACCCCTAATGGGCTCGACGATGATACATGGCCCAAAGGCCAAAAGATGGTGACGCAGCACCGGGACAGATTCTGGACGCCAACTTGTTTTGATGATTTCCGATGACCCAGACTTCATTTGGATGAGGGACCAATACCATTGGAAGCTCATCAAATTATGTTTCCATCCACATGTAGAATGCCAAAATCCGAGCTCGTATGCGTCTTGGGCATCCGATTTACTGAAGACAGCTCCTGGGCTCCAAGATAGACTCGAATTAGTTGAGTTGTACTGGGCCTTCATGTAGCTTGGCCGATCCTTGATGGTCCTCCACACCTCCAACCCTCTCTCCATGTGTTTCTTGGTCTTCTCTTTGGTTTCTAATCACATTATAAACCATAGGTAGCAAACCATTCTCAAAACAATTAATAAGAACACTTAGGAGCGAGCTCACCTCTAAATTTAATTGTTGTGCACGAGCTCTTGTGATTGGACCTTGAATGGTTTGATTGTCCAACGGAGAAGCCTCATGGATATCCGTAGGAGTGATGTCCTTGTCAAAGTACGCCTTCAATTCCCTTACCTATAGCTCCACTTACAAGCCTATTAGTAGTAGGATGAGAGAAAAGAATGCAAAAGTCTTTGGTGATGAATTAAACACATTGAGTGATATGAGAGAATCATTCGAGGAGCAAGTCTATGTTTTATTTTGAAAATCTGACAAAAACCCAAATATCTAGCAAGAGGAGTGAGGAAGACTTGATCCTAAATTTTTCCACTCCTCAACCACCCAAGACGACTTGGTAGACACTTCAAAGTTCATAAGACTAAGGTGAGGTTTGGAATAACTTCTATGCAGGTATCATACCATTTGAAGAGTTCGTATACCTTTGTCCTTCACCTTTACTCAAGGACGAGCAAAAGACTAAGTGTGGGGGTATTTGTTGATGGTCCTTGACTACCATATTTAACCATCAACATTTGTCGGAAGCAGGCACCAAACTTAGCGATAGAAGTTTATGACTAATCATTTCCATAAATTTTAGTAAATTGTTCATTTCAGGAGAGCACGCCTGCATATGCAAGGAAAACATACTCAAGGACCCAAGAAATACCCATCTAGTAATTTAAGAAAACCAAACGATGGCTAAAGTGCCATAAACCCAAGGAAAACCTATGCAACTTCATGATCCGCATGCGAGATCGTCATAAGGGGCCTATAAGGAGCGACTTCGGCCAAAGCTAGGCCAGAATGGGCCTAGTGGTGGGGCCGATCGATCCTTGGACCGACTGGACCCAACCAGCATGGGTTTGACCCAACTTTGGCGAGGCGGTTGTTAGTCAGTTCCCAAGGTCGATTTCATGTGCAAGACCCCTCGGAACTGACCTATACCCCCTATATACCCCCTGATTCTTTCTTTCGGTTTTGGGTCAACTCATATACACCTGGGGGCAAGAGATGTGGAAGGGGGCTCCACATTATCATTAGGGTAGAGAGTGTGATTAGAAGAGAGATTAGACTTAGAGCGACTTCTACGGAAGGTCAAACTAGGTCATCAAAGCATGCATGAGATTGAAAGACTTTCTTATGATTATTATATCCACTCTACCAAGACAAACCTTTTCACCTTTCCTTAACAGTATTCTAGCTAGAAGACAATTATACCTCTGTTCGCTATGGATACAATACCCTTGAATACTCATAGGTGAAGTGCTACAATGATATTTTCATACACTTGCGGGTTATTCTATATGAGTTAAGAAACAATGTCGCCCTAGGGAAACTTAGTAGGGACTTAAGAAGTTTCAATAGTTGCTTTGACCACGTATCCCATGGGTATAAGTCTATAACTTTGGCATCACAAATGTAGTATCTCAACATATAGTATCTTAATAGCTCAATGTTGACCACATATCCGTTGTCAATACATGGTGGGTCCATGGGTAGAGTTATGGAAAGGAAAGCATGCCTACACAAAGGACACCTCTCAGCATAGTACATCTTAATAGCACAGTATATAGTTTTTTTCCCAAACACAAATGTAGCACCATTGAGCTAGTATGAAAATTTCCATTATTTCTACTATGTTTTGTTATTGTAATTTGTTCAACTTTTCTTGACAGGCCAACCATGCACAGTTATTGTTTCTATACATTGGCTACAAAAATATATCCTAGAAAAAGGTTTTATTAGACAATAAAAAAATATTTTGGCCTATGACTTTCAATTAAAGAATAACACAGTACACAAATTAAACATAATCATGAAATCATCTTTGTTCTTTCATAGCAGCTCACAGCTTGTCACACTGCGTGGGCGCATAGGAGAACTTGCGTTCGCTCACATCGTAGAGCACATGCATGTTCTGCTGCTGCACGTTGCCGATGACCGACGGTGCGCCTCCGAACGGCGCCGGCACCACTGCCAGGCACATCATCCCGGGGCTCGGCTCCTGGAAGTAGTTCTCCCGGGTGAGCGCCATCTCGGCGCCGCCGTCGAAGTGGAGGACGAGCGTCGGCGTCAGCACGTTGTCCATGCCCATGCCAGGTGGCAGCACGAAGCAGACCGGGTAGTCATCGACGGTCTTGTTCGCCACCGGCAGCGTCACCGCCTCCATCACTGCCTTCTTCAGCTCTGTGAACGCCGGCTCCACCAGGTACGCCAGCGTCGTCGCCGAGTCGACGGCCGTGCCGCCGGTGCCATCGGGCTTTAAGGCGAGGCTCTCGGCCGGAACGTCGAGACGCTTGGTGCCGAGGGAGATCCCCACCATTGGCACGTAGTAGTACAAGTCTTCCACCGGGTTCTTCAGCAACGGGACCGTTTGGATTTTACCCGTCGTGTTGTACTTGGCAAGGTCGGCCATGGCGCCGAACATCACTGGGCTCGTCTTGCGATCGCCGAACGGGGTGAGGCAGTAGGAGAATTTGGTAATGGCAAGCTGCTTGAGCAGAGACAATGGGCCAGGGGAGAGGCCGAGGATACCGGAGGCGCCGGCGATGGTGCCATTGGTGAGCTTGCCGCACCCGAACGTGAGGTTGACCGACACGTTGCGGTGCGTGCCGAAGGTGAAGGTCTCGGTGGCGAGGACGCCGGTGGCCGTGAGGACGCCATAGTAGTTCTCGTACGCGCAGCGCCAGTCGGTGCAGTTCTTGCTGGTGAATGTGCCTTCCTCGCAGTGCTTGCTGGCACAGGGGAGGAGGGAGAAAGATGGTGACCGGGAGGGGTCGTACACCGGGTCCTCCTGGACCACCGTGGGGCCCACGAGGGTGCACTGGGTCCAGAGGAGGTCGCTGCCCATGTCGAGGATCACCTTGCTGGGCTGCGGCGGCGTGCCGATGCCGATGGTGAGGGAGTGGCCCTGATGGGTGTAGGGTGTCACGGTCACGTCGGCGGCCGTGATGTCTCCGCCCTGCTTGCCGAGGGCCTTGGCGAGCCTGGCCGAGCTCTTGGCGTGCCGGGCCTTGCTGCCGAGGGCGGCACGGCGCCACATGTCGTGCCGGGCGAGGCTGCCGCCTGAGAAGGGGCTGTCGGTGTCCCACCGGAAGTCGAAATGGAAGATGGCAAGCGCCGGGGTGGCCGTCAGAAGGACGGCGACGGTGAGGAAGAGGAGCAGGGGGCGGTGATGAAGATGACACGCCATGGCCATGCTTTGGGTTCACTTGATCAATGTTCAGAGTTTCAACCACGGTGGTTGGTCGTACACATTCATATAATAAGGAAATTGTTTACAGGTTAAAGACTGCATGCATGCATATATACGATTTCAGCCGCACAATGCCTTTGTCAATAAGTGGCTAATCCTAGAGTATCTCTGTGGTAACCGAATTCTTCGGCATTCGACTCTAAATCAGCTTCATGCCGAAATAGAAACCCTCTCATTTCATTTGGATTGACAGAGATCCATACGGCCAACCACATGGCATGTTTCCGCTGTTAGTGGTTGCCAGAGACATAAGCACCCCTGCACGAGAATAATGCATTATTGTCCCCCAATCTCCAAACCATTCTCTTCTTCGATAATTCTTTTTGTAGGTTTTGGCATTGATTATTAATTCACTAATTATTCATGTGTTAGTAGGAAACAAGAAAGAAAATGTTTAGTGTGCACCAGCTGTAAATTAGCTCAATGTTTTGCATATTGCTTTAGGTGCGTAGCTTATAGTGTGGGCGTTCTTTACACACCTCTTGTTATCTGTGCTTTGCACGCACCAAAAGTTGTAATTCCAGACTTGTAAAGTCTCGAGAGATCACCCAACCACATTTATACAGTGCCCACGGAGTGGTTTGGCAAAAGAGAAAAATTCTTGTATGCCATCTATACCCATGTATGCCGGCGCTGAGGAGCCACGGCGACCTGGCTCAATGGCCGTGGGTGGCGAGTGGCCGACCAGCTGGCTAGATTTGATTTTGCCATCCTTACGGAGTGAATGGCATTTCAATTTCCATCCTGCTCCAGCGACTCAAGTGACCCACCTGTAAGTGAGAGAGCGAATAAGAATGGCAAATAATTAAATGTCCTGTCATAGAGATGGTGAGAGAAGGTTGTAACGATCAGAAAATAACAGATCGATGAACTCTCCAACATAGCAGATGCAATAGAAAGGAAAAAATTCAAATGACTCCCCTCAAGTACAGGTAAAGCTTGGATAACCGCCTAAACTATGTCATGTTTAATTTACCCTCTAAACTATGTCTTAAGTTAAAATTTTGTAAGATGATGCTAGACATCATAACACATGCTAGAAAAATGCATCACAATTTTTCTATCATTATTTTGACAGGGCATGATATTTAATACGAAATGAACACTTAAGATATAAAAATATACAAAAATCATAATATATTTTCTTGGTATGCATTATGAAGTCCCCTAACATCCTACAAAATTTTGAATTAAAATTCAACTTATGTATGGAGATATAAAAAAGACAAATTATATTAGGGGGTAAATGAACCAAATCGCATAGTTCAGGGGGGTAATTAAACTAAAAATAGTTTAGGGAGTTATCCAAACATTTGCTATACTTGATGGGAGTAATTTGGACATTTTCCTAATAGAAACGAAGCACAAAGACATGTCGTTAGACTAATAGCTCAAAGTTAACCAAATGACAGAGAAGGGATGAAAAAATTAGACTGATGAGACACAAGGGAGCGCTATATTTTTAATGGCATACAAGGGATTGGTTTAGATTTCAATGGCATACAGGAAATCTTTTTTGCTGAAATCCTATGTAATGAATCGAAGATTCGAAGACATCGAGAATCATTTGTCAGGGAAGAGAGGAGACCCTAAATAACATGGGTGTGCATAAAGTTACTCGAACAGAGATTAGCATTGCATGGTGGGCATTTTCTTGCGAGGGCCTCCAATGAGTAGAAAGCACCAGCTTTTCAATGCCTTGATAAAAGTCTTCGTGTCAAAAGTTTACATTATCAATCCACTTATTTTTCCCATTATATTTTACAATTTACGCTTTAGTCCATGTTATTTTTGGACCCAGGACTAAAGAGGTTTTATGCCTGTGTCCAGAAACAATCAGGTGGGGATGAAAATTTTGTAGTATATGGAGTGACCTTTAGTCTAACCACCAACCGGGACTAAAAGTAAAGGGTCCTCCACTGGTTACTTTAAAAGGATAGCATATTTCACCCAATAAAATATGCTATGTTGTGTGGGTGGGATATAAACTCATCCAATCTATGCATATATGCCTACTCAAATGAGGATATGAACTCAGCATGTTTGAGAATCATGAGTGCTATAATAGCTAACCTCATCCAAGCTATGCATATGCCTACATATATCACTATGACCTTTGAGTATGGGAGGCATTGGGATTCCGGAATCTAGTCTGAAGATCTTGGAGTGCAAGGATTGTATAAAATAAATCTCAATGGGGGGTTTCATGGGAGTTAAATTCGCTGTCACATCAGCAGTTTTGCTGACATGGCAGGGTAAATAAGGTTATGATGTTGTATAGTAGGATTAAGATGTTATGATGTTTTTTTAAGTTTGGTTTAATACAATTACTTAGCTAGACAGTAAATATTTTTAACAGTCTAAAATTCTGAGTTGATGTAAAAGTAACACATAGGCTACCCCTTTATATGTTGAGCCTTTCATGCAGATAATGTTGTTGGAACTTGAGTTTTGTGAGCGACCTAAGTTTAACTGGCGAAGAGCAACCATAAGTGTATATTACATAATCGGTGCTCCAAATATTAGAAATCAAATATTGGGAAGAATTTTTTTAAAAAAATAGAAGGCTTAAGGGAAAAAAAAGTTATGAACAGTATCGAGTGGGACCCATTAGTGAATAGGATCATGTGGGACACACTTGTGAACAGTGTTGTGTGGGACCCACTTGTGAACAGTGTTGTGCCGGACCCACTTGTGAATAGTACTGTACAGTATCATGTGGGCCCCACGTGGGCAGAGGTCATGGGAGCGCTCAAAATCTTGGCGCATTAGTATAGTACTTCAATTCAATTCAATGGATATCAAGGTCAGTTTGTGTTTACTTTCTTGATCCTTTTGCAACAGGCCCAAAGCAACTTACATTTTGTCAGAGGGAGGTATCATAAAGATTTTAAATTCGGTCTAACATTTTTAAATTTATTTCAAAAGAGAACAGATAAAGAAATGTTATACATTTTGATATGCTGGCTTGTCTTATCTCCCTATAACATTACAAATTTGCAATAAGCGATGACGAGAAATGTACTGAGGGTAGATATACATTTCTGTGAGTCCATAACCTCTGTAAATATGTACCATCACAAAGCCATGACATGTTCTCATTGAAGGCATAGAACAACATGAAACAGGAAAATTAGTGAAAGTGGCGGCATGTGACGATTAAACTCAACAAGTTTGAGAAGCCATAGTACTTCCAGAGAGAGCTCTAGCCTCCATGTTCTTGATTCCCCATTATATATGGGTGCAGATGCAATGCATTCAGGCTTGATGCTAATACTAGAAATAGATGACAATAATGCTACATGCTATCATATAAGAACATACTTGAGATGAATTTGGCAATGATGCTCTGACCCATGATGAGGTTAATCACAATCACAAGGCAGATGCACCACGATAGCTAATCGGCATGCTAGCTTTTTGAGGGAAATCGACAAGCTAACTTGGTGCTGCAATTAGTATTTTGGAACTTGAAATCTTGACACCTTGAACGGGTACACACGCATGCAGTGTGCTCTGCAGGCATGTACAAGATATTATTACCCGTGTACCAAATAATTGAAGACAAAAAAATAAAATTGCATTTTTAATTTGTCCACCAATAATCGTGTAGATCTGAAGGTAGGATTGTCTTTTCCTAGTGATATGCAATTGCAAAAGAAAATCCAACCACATGTGGAGCTGGACTCGAGCAAAAGAAAATCCAACCACATGTGGAGCTGGACTCGAGCAAAAGAAAATCTGAATTTGTTTCCTGGTACGCTTACAAATGTTTTTCTTTATTTTTTGCACTAGAGGAAAAACACCCATTCGTCCCCTTCCATTCAGTACCGGTTGCTTACCAACCGGTACTAAGGCCCATTTAGTACCGGTTGGTAAGCACAGTACCCCCCGAGGATCATTTAGTACCGGCTCGTAACACGGCCCGGTACTAAATGGTGGCATTCAGTACCGGTTGGTGTTACGAGCTGGTACTAAATGGTCCAGGGGGGTTCCCGAGGCCCCTTTTGCATTCAGTACCGGTTGGTAACACCAACCGGTACTGAATGCCATCATTCTGTACCCACCATCCAGGGTTACTTTAAAAGGATAACATCCTTCTCTCAACCACAAGTGCTCTATAGGTGGGGTGGTTAAGGAGGAATCCTCGAGGGGGAGGTCGCGAGTTCGAGTCCCATGGACCGCGCACGCGCATTTACGCGTGAAAAATTCGCGTGACTTGCGACGTTGCGCGTGTGCGGGGCCCCCAGCGAGTTCAAAAAAAATTCAATTTTTTTAGGCTCAAAATCATTTGGTACCGGTACCGATGGGCGCCCATAGGTACCGGTTGTAACAACCGCTACAGGCGTGCCTATCAGTATCGGATTGCTAGTACCGGTTGCATAACCGGCACCGATGGGTGCCTAGCAACGGGTACTAGGAGATGTTTTTCTGCTAGTGTTGGCTCGAAACCCGTTAGTGGTCCGCCCCGCCGACCCTGCAGCCCCGTTAGTACCGGTTGCTGCAGCCGGTACTAACGGGGCTACCCATTTAGTACCGGGAGCTCGATACCTGTTGCAAAACCGGTACTAACGGGGGGTTTTTGCCCGGTACTAAAGGTCTCTTTCCTACTTAGTGAGGATCCCCTAATCTCTTTTCTCGTGTTTAGGAATAACTCTTCTGACATGCAGGAGGTGAGGTGAGTCAAGAAGATGTTACCAACTCTATGCAAGCGGCACTTGTGATATTCATTAGAGGGTATAGAAGTGGTCATGAAACTAAAGTGCGCAAAACTTGCATAATATATGGTTGTTGGCTGGTTGGCATTGGTTGGGTTGGCACAACTTATCCTGCCCACGATAATTTGGGGTGGTACACAATTGAATAGCAGAGAGCAATAACGTCAATAAGTCTCTGTTTTCTGCTGCTGTAGTAGAAAACCTACCATGACAAGAAAAAGCATGTGCACATTCAATGGACAGCCAAAAAGTACGAAACCATGATCTCAAATGAGGACATATATAAACTCAGCATAAGAGAATTACGAGTGCTATATGAGGTCTTAGCCAAGCTATACATCCGCATATCTGTAAGTGAGCATGACTTGTGAGTTTTGAGTATGGGAGACATCGAGAGATCAAGTAGAATGATCTTGATATGAAATTGCAAGGATACTTTCTAGCGATCCAATCTTAGCCCTACTATGAACTATTAAGCAAGAGACTTGCATATTTGAACAAAACGTCTACTGAAAAATCTCCTATCGGCAGATGCAATGACAAGTCATGTTTGTACAAACAAGCATGCGTTGCGCTCATCAACATTGGTGCCTGCTGGAGGTGCGGTAGATTCAAGGTCTGGACTATGGAGTCACTCGCGGGGAACAAAACTGGATCTACCTCAAGTAATCGTCATAGGAGTATGTTCGAGCTGTTCTTGCGTTCTAATCTATGGTTGTTCCCGGGTATCATCTATAAAACATTACGGATGCATGTACTTGCTACTTTTTTAACCCTTCACAAGAAAAACAAGCATGTGTTTTTATTTATGATTTTCAGGATCTGACAGAAAATGGATGTTACCCTTTGTTAAGAAATGCATAATTTTATCATGATGAAACATAGTCATATCAATAAATTAGTGATGGCAAATATATAAGTTTTGCATAGTTTGGTTTGGGACCAAAGGTCCTGCCTATTTACGTCAGGAGACCAGGAGAGTTTATATGTTGGACCCACAAATCGCAAATACATGGTGAGAGCAATTTTGGTAGGTTGCAACGCAACGCAAACAGTCCTACCTAATTCCTGTGTTCTGTAGGCTGTGTATATTTTGTCCTAAAATTAAACCTACAACTTTAACCATATTTTATTTTGTCCTAGGAGTCGACACTGTCTGAGCGGATTTAAAATTTAATCCAGACTTTAGATGGCGGGGCCTGTTAGGTCAGTCTCGGTAAAAGGGTGATAAAGAGCGTCATGACATTAAATATCATGTCATATCAGCAAATTTATTTACATGATAGGGTTATTTATGAGGAGAGAGCAGTGAGACTGTCATGGGATGAGAGGAGAAGGGTCATCACCATGACCTTTAGCTGGCACGGCTGTGGCGGACCACTCCGAAATTATTCCAAGTTAAATATCCATGGACCACTAACCAAATAGTCATGCACTTAATCCGGAATAAGCTGGAGCGCCGTCGGATTATACCCGATTAACCATGTACTTTCACGATCGAAACAACACGCGCGCCCACACGAAGGTGAGTCCCAGAAATTACAGCATTCCATAAGTTCAACTTAACATAAATAGTCTCATCAAGTTATTACAAACCAAGTCTGAAATTCAAATAAGTGCGAGAGTTCAATGCAGCGGAAATAAACTAAACGACGATACATAGCAACACCACAATGAAGCTGTCCATGGTACTACTCCTCCCGATCCTCGGAAGAGGACGGAACCCACTCGACGTGCCAGCCAGGAGGAACCTGGGCAGGCCAAGCGACAGAATTCACCGCCTCATCCAAAGTAGTACCTGAAATAATAGCCACAAGCAAGGCTGAGTATACTAATACTCAGCAAGGCTTACCCGTCGGGTGAAAACTACATCACCGACTCCTAGACATGAGAGGCTTTTGGCTGGTGGGTTTGTTTTGCCAGAAAGCGGCTAAGAGTGGATCCTTACTTTCATTATTTTAGCATCAGGTTTTAGTAGTTTTAACCATTCTAGATGAGCAACCTTTCTAAGCATACAAGTGGTGCAATACAATTTAGTACATACAACAAGTTCATCATCCTCATAGTTTCACTTGTTACTCAATGTAGCACAGCGGTCAAGCAGTCTCATTAACCGCGAGAAGCGGACAGTTTGAACCGAATTTCACTACCTGTCCAGGGAAACCCAACACACACGGATAATGCTTGCTATAAAAGGCACAAACACTATCCAACCTTTCCCTTCAATCCACAGTTCGGCGCCGGGTCCATTCCCTTAGGATGTGTACTGCAAGGGAAAAACATTTCCAAGGAGAAATGGCTATCGGTCCTAACTGTATCAATCGGGTACCGGGCTTACCGATTCCCATAGGTCGGCATGTGCGTGGTACGTTCAAAAACTTGACACACAGAACCACACGTTTCGACCTTAATCTAATTATCATACACGGACGGGAGACCTACACATACCATCCCGCCCGTCCATCCTTATGATTCTAACATAAAGTAAAGACAAGCAACTCCTATATCTCGCGAGTGACAAGAAATCACTCGACTTGTAACGGTCCTAAAGCATTGCACCATCGACCCTATCATATTAGTATTGCAAGACATAGGTACTAGAATTATGCAATTAGGGTATTCAAACAACTCCTTGACACGTAAATGCACAAACACAGATGATTCATAGTTGCATAAACTTTAAAGTTAGGTTATACTCCGGGGCTTGCCTTCTTGAGCTACACCGGCGCCACACTCCGGGTCAATCACAATAACGTTGGCACCACCTTCGGGAGCTTCTTCTTCGTTGGCGGGGACGAGGTTGTAAGTACCATCAGCGAGGACGCTTTCTACATGAGATGCACAAGTTTAAGTGTTGCTACCATTTTTAGGTCTAAAAGCTAAGGCACTTGAAGGCCATATTCACCTAGACACTAAAGTGTACTATTCTTTTCTTCACAAGAATAGAGAAGGGATGCTAGGCTTAAGTCTTACTTGATGGTGATTGTGTACACATATAAAACAATTAAACTATTATTTCTTATGCAAAAGTTCAGTTCTGGAATTTAAACTTCACATGTACCATATTTACTTTAATTATCAAAAGTGATCTATATCTTTTTATGAAAACCAATTTACTCTAGCTCCTTCTCGTTTTTGTTTCTCTGTTTCTGTTCATCCTTTTTATCTACAAACTTTATGACAGCTATAGGAGTATAAGAGCTAAGCTCGCTCCAAAATTTAGCTAAAACCGAGTTGTACAGAATTTATTAAAAATAATACAAGTTACTGCTCAAAGAGTAAAGATTAATTCATATAAAATCAAAAATACTTCCAAACTAGAAGATTTCTCTACCAGTGCTAGTCATGCGCAAAAGAAGAGCTTTGGCCAAGTGGTAGCTAAAAATACCACTTGAACAGTCCTAAATAAATACCAAACTGAAAACCTATATCTATTTATTTGATAGCCTAAACAGGGTCTAAAATTAAGTTTAGCATTTTCTAACATGTGCCAACAAGTATCTAGACCTCTGGTGGAAGTTGGTGATTTTGGACTGTAAGAAATAGTTTTAATAAATCTCGAACTGAGCTGAAACACTAAACAATTCATAAATGAAGCTATAGACCATATTTTTAGGTCCCCTTTGGATACAGTGCTACTACAGATCACACGAATAACATATCCAAAGTTCAGCTACAGAGGAGCTCAGGATTCGAAATGGTGCCCAAAACTCTAAAAACTGAGTTTGAATTTTAATTCAAAAACCATTCACCAAAAGTGTATACATGAAAACATGAGATTGGAGTTTACAATCTCACGAGTTCAGGGAGTATTTTTGTGCATTTTTCTGATTTTTCTACAATTTTTAATGGATTTTAGAAGATCTCAGAAATTTAAACTAGATCTAAAGAATCTTTTTACGTCAGGAACCCTAGATCTTTTAAAACCTTACGAAACAGCCCTTGAATCTTACACGGAGGACCCTAGAACTAAAAAGGGGAACGCGACGGGGTCCAAGCTCGTCGGCGGCCAGATTCCGGCGAGGAAACGGCGAGGGAAGCCGGGGAACTGGGCGGGGGTGATGAGTAGCTCACCGCGCGTCGATGGGAACGGTCTCGTGGCGCGGCTTGTCGACATGGCGCGGCGGAGCGGCATGCTCCGGCGACATCGGCAGCAGGCTGCTGGGGTCGAGGCGATGCGCGGGGTGGCGTGAGAGCTTCACCGGGATGAGGCGGAGCTCGTCGTGGGACTTGGCGGCGACGGGGATGGCCAGAGGATACGGCTCAACGTTGAGGTGGAGCTTGGTGGCGGTAATGGCGGAGCGGCGAAGGGATCCTTCGATTCCCGGCGAGGGCTTCACGATTCTCGCTGGGATTTGCTTGAGGGGCTAGCTAAGAGGGTGAGTGAGCTTCGAGTGCAGCGGATTGGGAATCCATGGAGGAGAAGACGATCGATTTGGCGGGCGACTGCAAGTGCTCAAGCGCTACTTTTTGCGGACGGAGGTGGAAGAAGATGCATGGGAGCGCGGAGGAGGGAGAATGGCGGTGACGCTAGCTGAGGAAGGAGGCAAGGTCACTTGGCGGAGCCTTGGAACGAGCTAGAGGGGACTGGGCTGGCTTGGGACGCGCGTACGCGTGCTCGGGCCGTCGGAGTCGCCATTGATGGCTCTGATAGCTCGGGTAGAGTGAGCGCAGCGATAGGGTGCGGGAGATGCTCGGCAGAGGCTCGGGATGGCGTTGGCGCGCGACTGGGCGCGAGGAAGCTCTGTCCGGCATGATGCCGCTCGCGCGACGAGGCTTGTCAGAGCGCGGACAACGGGAGAAAGGACCGGTTGAGGACGCTGGCGTGTGTACGGGGAGGTAAGACGCGGCTGCAGGGGCTTTGGCCGGCCAGACAGGGTCGCCGCCGCTCACCGGCCACGTGGCGGCCGTTGGCGGCCTGGGGCAGAGCCTGGCCGAGCCGCGGTCGGGACGCCCAGGGAGCTCCCTGCTCTTGGCCCCATTTTCTCCAAAATTTTGATCTGAACATTCAAATGTGCAAACACAAAAGTTGGAGTTTGGAAGATGGGACACGACTTTCTTTTAGGGGTGAACCTAAAATTACGAATTTTTCAAGCTCAAACAAGCCATGTTTAAAAAGATGTTCTGCACGGTTTTTAGGGTTTTTGAGGAGCTTAACTGCAAAATTTAAAAAAGTTCCAAACAGTAAATAGGCTTCATTTGGGATAAAATGACAAACAACTTTTATTTTTGGAGATTTTCAAGTTTAGTAGGAAATTTTTGAGATCTCAGCTGGGTGTCAAATCAGCCTTTTTTTTAATTGTAAACTTTGAATTTTGAAACCCAAATTGAGTGCATTTCCTTCCTTTTTGCTTTAACCCTGTTTTTAGTGTTATTTTAAAGTTTAAACATTAGGGATGTTACAACGGGTCTCCAAATTCGCAGTGTTGGTAACTGTGTGATGACCCTCTCACTGAGGCTGCCCTCAGGAGCGAGTGAGAAAATCAACCGTCATTGGTAATTTCCAGTCGGTGTTGACCCCTCATAAAAATCGAGTAAAATTTGAATTATTTACATATTTTCCTTTCTTGACCGAAAATCTCATTAGTAAATTTGAAAATTATGAGATTATTCGCACGTATTGATGAGTTTCAGTTAGGGTGTGTTTAGATTAGAAAAGATTCCCCGAAAATATACTATTCACCAAAAATACACGATGAATAGTGTTCTGTGTGTAGGAGGGATGGAATGAATAGAAAAAAGTTAGATGAATAATATTTTTTTAGAAAATTTTGAGAACTAAACGCACACTCAACCAATATAAGCACGGCACTCAAGGTGAGAGCACACACCGTCCAGACTCCAAACTCGAGATCCACACTGCCGTACAAACGCTAAAAAGTCAAACCAGAAAAAAAGACAAATATTTACGGAAGCATAGAAAATCAAAAAAATAAAAAGGAAAAACTTGTCTTCGTCCCTAACCCCGCGTTGGCCATCTTCCGTTACTCCCGTCCCACTCCTCCCACCTCTGACCTCTCTCAGATCTCCCCCTCTCCCCCCTGCCCTCTACCGCCCCGCCAAACCCTACCCCCTCGGCCTCGCCCGATCCCGCCAGTCCCCAGCGCAGCGGTGGCGCCGGCGGCGGCGATGCGGAGCTCCATCGCGACCTACCGGGAGAGCCTCTCCCGGCTCGCCGTCGAGGTCGACGACGCCGCGGCCGACGAGGTGCCCGCGCCGTCGGCCCCGGATGCGAGGGGAGGGGACCTCTCCGCGACGCCGCCGTCGTCGGGGAGGCGCCGGAGGTACTCCCGCCCCGGCCCTGCTTCCGGCTCCGACGCCGCCGAGCCCGACGAGGTAACCCTCCCTCCCCCGCGGCGAAATTCCCCTTGCGAGTTGGTTCGAGCAGAGGCTGTGCTGCGTCGGGCTTCTTGGTGGGATCCGAGGGTCTCTACCTTTGGCAGTCGATTACTACGAATCCCCTAGCCTGTTCGCATAGCCAGGGTTATTCGAGGGCAACTCAACTCGCATTGTTAAAATGGCTCTTGAACTAAAAAGGAGTACTGCATTTTAGTGCGCGTGTCAAGGTTTAGGGGGGCGTTGATGTAGAGGAGGGTGAGGGATCGATCCTAAAGATTAAAGTAGCCTTTGCTCCCGATTGGTTGATGGGGGCAATTAGTGTGGTTTGAGTTATAGGGTGGTTATTGAAGTTCATGATTGTACTCTCAAAGTTTATTAGTTTTCTAATGCTACTTAGCACCGAAATGTTGAACATGATGTTAAGCCAATTGGTTGTTAAAAGCAGTGAGATTTAAAGTCCTTGCTTGGATAGTGCGCTGTGAAAAATGCTGGTGGTTACTCCCTCCGTCCCTAAAAGAGCGTCGCCGTTGGTGTACGTGCCACAAGTTTGACTCGATTTATAGAAAATACGTGCAAGTGCAACATTTAAGTGTCCAAATAATTTTTATAAAAAACTAGATCTAAATATATATCTAATAGTATTCATATTATAATATAAATTTGAATATATTTTTATAAATAATTGGCCGTAGGTTTTTCTCGGGAAGCGAGAAAGACATTCTTTTAGGGACGAAGGGAGTAGTGGTCATCTTTTTACATGATAAATTTTACTGCGCCTATTCCTGGGGACTGGTTTACTATATATGTTGTAGTGCTTTTTGTTGATTGACTGTTCGTACTACTTAGTATCCAGGCCTCTCCAGATATTGAATTGCAGCTAACTATTATTTTGTATGTTGTGCGGGGTCTTCTATTTTCAAGAGAAGAACTTCTGGTTCCATTTCTGCATGATGAATTCAAGAACAGTTTAGTAGTTACAGATTTAATTGATGTAGTTGCATTTTCCATTGCAGATTTCTAAACTCAGGGAGGACATCCAAAAGCTTCAAGCATCGGAGGCTGAAATAAAGGCATTATCATTCAATTATGCTGCAATGTTAAAGGAAAAAGAGGTATGGTGTCTTTAAAGAGGCTCTCTCTGTTTCTCCCTTTTCTAGTTTTCTGAATATCTGCATGGCAGACGTTTTTTATTGGATACATTGTTTTTCAATGCCAAATTCATTTTTAACTAGGCTAGCAAATCGTAAAAAGGTATTGTACCATGGTATGATGTCATTAGAAACATAAACGATTTTACTGGTATTACGAGTCTTGTAAGCTTTCTTACATGTGGTATGTTTTTGTAGGAACAACTGGGAAAACTTCGCGAAGAAAATGGGTCTCTTAAAAGAAATTTGGAGAGCTGTAAGGCAGTCTCAGCCAGTTCGAATGTAATTCGGTGTTTTTATTGACTTCCATAGAGTTACTACTTATCATTTTTTATGCAATTTGCCAATATGATACATTCTTCGAATCTCACAGGGTATTTTGGAACGATCACCAAGAGCTCAAAGGAATTCAGTCCAGGAAAATTCATTGAACATCATCAAGCAGAATGGATATAGTAGTGGTTCTTCTCATGGCATCCAGCCAAATGGTTTGCATTCAGTGACAGATCATCATAAGGTAACTATAACTTATAAGCAGTTTCGTTGCATTGTATATTATGTTGTAAGTTGATTGCTTGTGTCGTCTTCACACCCTGTTCTGATTTGGAAGTTGTTGACAAGATTACGTTTTTATCTGCATTTAAAAGTTAAAAAGACCATTTTTCATTGGAAGGAACCCTGCATTTAACCTGGAATAATTACTATTGCTTTTTATTGACATCACATCATGCTACAGTTAAACATGTTGGAGGAAGAAAGAGCATCCTTGGCTATCAAGCAAACTAGCCTTGAAAATGAAATCAAACAATTGAAACAACAACTAAGCAATAAGTCCAAGAAAGAAACTGAAATAGAAAGGAGGCTAGAAGGTATGTTTTAGCCAGGCCCAGTTTGTTCTATCTTTAATCAGTCAGCGGCCAATATTAAAATTTACTTATCTTTGTTCACCTAAATCTTCTTTTCCACATTTTAGATGAAAACAAGCTGAATGGATTTCTTCAGCAAGAACTAAATGAACTCAAGATGAACAAAGAGAGGGTAAGTTCGTTTTCTTTGCATGTAAATCCATATGTATCTTGATCGGTAGCCAGCAGTATGCAAGTATCTACTCGATGGGTATGATTATGAAGATCCTTCTTTTATATACTTCTATAGATATCGACCAGTATGGAAGAGCTGCATAAGGAACTGAATGAAAAGAAATCAGAGTTAAGACGTGTGCAAGATGAGTTGAGCAGAAGGGACAAGGAGAACGTATCAGATGAATCATTTCAGAGTCTAAGGAGTATGTTAATGGCTCTGCAGAAGGAGAACTCTGACCTAAAGGTCTCAATATTTTTTACATCTGCCGCAGGCTTCTAACATTGGTATATTAATAGTGCAAATGCAACGATCCTATGGCGAGGATTTTGACAGCAAAGAAGTTTCCTTTTGCAGATAGAGAAAGGCAGGCTTGAGACTGATCTTAAGACTATGAAGAGTACCTCACAGAAAACTGCCGACAGTACATCAGATAACAAGATTCCTGACTTGGAAAAGGTACGCTCTTGCTCTGAAGCTGTGTCTCACATATATAATTTGCATGGTAACCAATGCCTTGGAAGATGCATTGTACAGATTATTGGTCCCCTGTTTTATTCAATGGCAACACTTTTTGTTATTTTGATTTCTTGAAAGTTGATTTCAATTGTTAAATCAAGGCCTCAGTGCATATAACTTTCTTATTTTCTGAAATGAATTGTTCTACAGTATTTGCTAGTAAGATTCTTCCTAAACCTTTGTTTGTAAATTTCACAATGGATTAGTGTTTAAGAGTTCTGGCTCAACAATACAATGCTTTGTTATTCATTGTACTGCTTTTCCCACTAAATGGCGAAGAGAAGAGAAGTACATTCACTATGTATTATTTGTTAAATAATAGTTGTAGGCCAACAGTACAGTGCTTTGTATAGTACACAGTATTGGTTATCCCACTAGACAGCAAAGAGAACAAAAGTACTGATGTGCTTGTAGTTCCACTGTGAAGGTTAAGGAAGAAATGGATTCGCTTAAAAGAGCTTTACAGGATGCTTCCCGTGAGAGAGACAAAGCAGTGCAGGATTTGGCTCGGCTGAAGCAGCATTTGTTAGATAAGGTAACTATGTATTATTTTTTTTATTGAGATAAGGCAGAGCAGATTGTCCTTGCTTCATTTCTACTTTCTAATCACAAGTTATGGGCAGTATCTTATGCAAAATGTGATAAGCTGATGAGCAAATTTTGACATTAATTAGGACATTGAGGACCAAGAGAAGATGGATGAAGATAGTAAACTCATTGAAGAATTGCGGGTAATCTGTGAGCAGCAAAGAGCTCATATAATGCAGTTAGAGAGAGCTTTAAAGGTTGAGATAGCAAAGCAGGAGGAGAGCAAAAGGATCATAAATGAAGAGCACAAGAGGTCAAATGAACAGATGGAAGATTTGAAGTACAAGCTTGCTAGCTGTATGAGTGCACTCGAATCTAAAAATGTGGAGCTGCTAAATCTTCAGACTGCCCTTGGACAGTACTATGCTGAGAGTGAAGCCAAGGTGATTGAATTCTTGGAGTATTCTTTGTTTGAAACCTATTAATTCACATTTTTTTCTGATTGATTATGTTCTTTAATATGCATGTAGGAACGTCTTGGAGGTGATTTAGCTGTTGCTAGGGAAGAGTTGTCTAAACTATCAGAGTCATTAAAGGTAAAAATAGAGCATACTTTATAAATGCTTGAGCAAGCATTGAGCAAGTTCAGTACTTTGATTGCCCCTTTTATTTTTTATTAGATTCATGAATGCCTAAATATGGTGTGCCCACATATTTTGATGGCGCCTAATTGATACCGCTAAGGCATATGCTATTTATGTAGGTGGCGAATCAAACAATTGAGGTTTCAAGAAGGGAGAAGGAAGATATAGCTACCAAACTTTCACAAACAGAGAGGATGTTAGCAGATGGGAAGCGCTCCATGCAGAAGCTTGAGGATGACAATTCAAGACTGCGACGGGCACTAGAACAAAGCATGACAACAGTGAATAGGATGTCACTAGATTCAGATAACTCCGTTGACAGGTTGGTAATGGTTACATTTTTTTCTGTAATGATTTTAGTAAATCCATCTATGGACAGCTGGTTTGTAATTATTTATGTGTTCTTTGGGATGGGGAAGACATTTTTTTTATCAAACACAAATTGTAAGCATGGAAGACTTTTCTAAATGAGCTATGGGACAAACATTTGTTCCCAAACCTTTATTGGAGACTAGGATATCTGAATTGGGAAAACTAGGCCAACAAAGTTTTCTTTTGCTCTTTTTTTTTCATCTTTCTAGTTTTCCAAAAATAATTGATGTGTCAAAACTAGAGTACTTGCTTGCTGGTTATTCTGTACGACCATACTATGCCATCTGCAATTTAACATTCCAAAATTTTCAAAACTTCAGTACTTGACTGCTGGTCAATCTGACCATACCATGCCATCTGAATTTAACATTCCAACTTTAATCTTCCTGTTCCATACCGTATTCTCTGTTTAGCAAGTTATATTATGTGTATGTACAGTTTTTATTTGTTACTGCACTTTCATAGGACATATCATTAGATATAAAATGTATGCCAGAGAGATAATTATCGAACTTTTGTGTGCAGGCGCATTGTGATTAAATTGCTAGTCACCTACTTCCAACGGAATCACAGCAAAGAGGTGGGTGTCTCCTCCAAATCAATTAGTGTCATATGCTCTTAAAATAAAGTTGTTATCAGATTATATCCTAATGTCAGATAATTGGCAGGTTCTGGACCTCATGGTTCGCATGCTTGGCTTCTCTGAGGAAGACAAACAAAGGATTGGCTTTGCACAAAATAATGCTGGTAAGGGCGTTGTCCGTGGTGTTTTGGGTCTCCCGGGACGCCTAGTTGGAGGAATCGTTGGTGGTGGTTCATCTGGGAAATCTAATCAAGCATCTCAGGATAGCCAGGTGGGATCTCGGTACCTTAGTTTTCCATAATCCTGTTTCTTCACATCTGAATATCAGAAGACATTCAGAGCCATTAAGCTGTATCTTTGCATTATGTTACGACCTGTTGGTTGATATTGGTATCCTTGTGCCAATGTGTGCAGTCATTCGCCGACCTATGGGTGGACTTCCTGCTCAAGGAGACAGAAGAAAGGGAGAAACGGGAAGCCTCAGAAGCTGCAAGGCAGTTGCAGGATGAGAGCCAACCTGCGACTAGCACTAGTAATTCGGCAAGCTTCCAACAACCGTCACCGCAACCCTCAAACCTGGCACCTGGCCCTTCCACAACCACAAGGCCACATCTGTTTGGTCGTCCAGACACGGAATTTTCAACAGTTCCACTTGCATTATCGTCATACTCGTCCATGCCGACTGCATCATCGTCATACTCATCCGTGCTGCCTCCATTCTCAAGACCACCTCCAAGATGATTGTGATCAAGTGTACACTGTACAGTTCAGATTCCTTTTTGCTCCGGGGCGGCCCCCGATCCAAAGGTTAAGCTATTTGTTTCATTCGTTGATAATGCGAAGATGATAATAGTTGATTCAGAAGTTACCTGCCTTTTTTCCTCGTTGGGCATGTAAAGAAGGCAATTTGTAAATGGACTGTCTCCTACCCTTGCTAATGGATGGAGATAAATTCGGAAATGTTAACTATACCATGTACGATTGAAGAACTGGAACGATGTGTACCAGTGTTGTACTGTTATGCATATGAGAAATTCTGCATCCAAACGGAGTGTTATGGACATGAATAGTCTCGACTTGTGATGTGTTATTTTCAAGAGAAAGATAACTGTGTTGTGTTCGAAGCCCTGGTTATCCATGACGATGCTAGGATTGTGAAGCCTATGGAATGACTTGCGTCACTAAAATCTTACTCGAAACAGTGTGAAAGAGAAGAAAAATGAAAAGCGGAGTACTGAATGCACTATAGGCCATAGAATTGTATCATCTGTACCACTTCCAATGAATCGAAGTCATAGAGTTGTGTCTTCTCCATCACTTCTAATAATGCTTTGAAGTCATAGGATTCTGTCTTCTCCTTCACTTCTAATAATGCTTCGAATTCATAGAATTGTTCTTCTCCATCACTTCTAACGCATCCAAGTCACAGAATTGTACTTTCTTCAAAGTCAACATTATACCATAGAATTGTGTCATCTCCATCACTTCTAACGTATTCAAGTCACAGAATTGTACTTTCTTCAAAGTAAACATTATACCCTCTCCACCACTTCTAGTGCGTCCAAGTCGTTGTAGTATAGTGGTGAGTATTCCCGCCTGTCACGCGGGTGACCCGGGTTCGATCCCCGGCAACGGTGTGTTTTTTTAAAAAAATTTACAGCGTTCTTCGTTTATTTTTGTTGTGATTGCCTTTTGTTTCTGCTAAAATTTTACAGCGTTCTTCGTTTATTTTTGTTGTGATTGCCTTTTGTTTCTGCTACCTGCTTTACCTCCTGCTATAATGATATTTATATTTATACGAGAAGCAGTATAAAATAAACAATCAGTATACCATTGATCCGATCCGTGTATGAATAAATCCACATCGTCAACCTGAATTGCTTGCCTCGTTTTGTTTCACATGCTTATGGTTGCAGTTCCTCAAAAGATTCAAGAAGCCCAGAAAATTCGCAGAGATGTGGAAACAAGAACAGTACGGTGATCTTGACTTCAGATGACACTAACAGCCTACTCTGTGAGAGGCTCTACACCATCTTCAGTAATCTAATCAGTTGCTACCTGCTTCAATGCACAGGAAAGTCATAATAGGTCGAAAATATCGTGTAAATTGCTGCAACTCAAATAGTTGAACTGAGCAGCCAAAAGTTTCAGAAACATATGATCGTGATTGTCGAAATGCTGCATTGCTGAAGCCAAGAAAATAGGAGTATATATACAGACTCAAGCTGGTCGACAATATTATGCAATCGTAGCGTTATGATCTCTGTCTCTCTATAACCTGTAAATTTTAAATGGTTATAAAATGGATGCAAACGCCGATATACCTGTGTGTGTGCTGATCAATCTGCTTTTCTATGCAGCAATCAATCGTGCCCTCTACATCTTTAGTTGTTTGAGTATGTTGGGCAGGCTACCTTTCCAATTACACTCATGTATGCCTGCGTGGACTGTAGAGCTGAGTTATTGTAAGCCTTCAATACGATTTATTAACTGCATATGATGTGTTACAGAGATAACTCTTCTTAAATGCATGTAGCACCAAAGCATGTCATGATGAAGGGCTTGCTCTAAAGAGCCATCCTTCCTTATCATGCTCAGCTTTGTACATTCCGCGAAGGGCATACTGTGATGACTCACGGGCCACGTGTACGCAAGATGCAGAAATTGGCTAAACCTGGCATACTGAAATAGTTTCATTTTCCTGTATTCTCCGATTAATAACGCCCCCTCCGTTCCACCATTTCAGTGAGCATACATGATTGTTCAGAGAAATTGTGCATTACTAGCATTTCAATCTTTGCAAAGACTTCTTAGATGAAATTGCAAATATATAAAGGCCAGGAAACAGATTGTGTCCTCACCACCAACTAAAGATTATGAACTAGTTTTTACCATATTTTCATTTATAATTTTGTCTCCTATTTTTTATTTCATATATTTTTTTCTAAAGATAAATCGATTATTGTAAACGACAATAGAAATTTCACGTATTTTTTTTTAAAACTTTTATATTATGCTCACGGATAAGTCAATGCTGTTAGAGTTTGTTATCACCAATCATCACAGACGACGCCAGACGCTGCATCCTACACGCCAATGGATGGCCTTCGAAAGACCTGCAAGATCTCTTGCTCCACCAAGCCAATGATACACATGTTGAGCAAGAAAGGAAACGATGGTCTCAAGCAAAACTTGCATGACCAAGCTAGCCCACCGACGCTTTGTTAGCTTCACATGCATATATGCATGGAGATTGCACAGATGAAGCGATCAAGGTCGTCCAATGCCAGTGACGTAATCTCGCAGCCATCATTTTAATTTTCTTACACACAAGATAAACCTAAAGCTTTTAGTAACGATATCAAAAGGATCCATTGCTTGGCCTAACTTCCACCGGTAGATCGGTGCAAGATCGAGCATGGGCCACTGGGCGTGTGGTCCAAACTGGGAGAGACGATCAGCCGTTCAGCTAGGGCAGCAAAATTGATCTCTATTTTTTTTAAAAAAAAAAAACTAGGGAAGCAAATCAATGGTGGAAAAGTGCTACACTCTTTGCTTTGCTATAGCTCTAACAGAAGACCACAGGGCTTGTTGACACCTCTTCACACTATAAATACGCTATCAAAGAAGGTAGTCAGAACACGTACACTCACATACAATCTGTTGGCAGAGGATCAAGCTTGCACTCATGCCTAACATCATGCCGGTGAAGGTGTGGGTGTTGATGGCACTGATGTGTGTTGGTGTAGGGCTCGGTGCTGACGATCACGCTGCCGCCGCCGGCAGTGGCCTCACCAGCGTGAGGTCGCTGAACTACCACGGCGCGCTGGCCAAGTCCATCCTGTTCTTCGAGGGGCAGCGGTCGGGGCGGCTGCCGGTGAACCAGAGGGTCAAGTGGCGCGGAGACTCAGCGCTCAACGACGGCCAAGACCAAAACGTATCTCGTCATGACACATATTTGTCTGTTGCCTGATTCAGCATTACAATGCTTTTTTTATTATTATTTTCATTTTTGGAACCCATTTTTGAATTTCTACAGACACGATCTCGTAAGTTTAAGTTGTCGCATGCAACATTTGCCGTAGAGGCGTACACCACCAAGTTCATCGTTGTTGTGTTGTTCAGGTGAACTTGACTGGTGGCTACTACGACGCCGGCGACAACGTCAAGTTCGTTTTCCCGATGGCGTTCAGCATCACCCTGATGAGCTGGAGCGCCATGGAGTACCGTGACGAGGTGGCGGCGGCGGGGCAGCTCCGCCACCTCCGGTCGGCGATCCAGTGGGGCGCCGAGTTCCTCCTCCGTGCGCACACCTCGCCGACCACCCTCTACACTCAGGTGCCAGATCGATCATTCCTGTTAATTAGTCTCTCCCAAGTCCCAACCACGTAGGTCTAGGATTATTATTTGTACGTAGGCTAGTTATTCAACAATAATAAACTGATGAAGATGTTTGCATGGGTTGCTAGGTTGGGGATGGCAACGCCGATCACCAGTGCTGGGAGCGGCCGGAGGACATGGACACGCCGAGGACGCTGTACAAGATTACCGAGAACTCACCGGGTTCCGAGGCCGCCGGCGAGGCGGCGGCGGCGCTCGCCGCGGCGTACCTGGTGTTCAGGGACGACAGGGACAAGACCTTCGCCACGCAGCTCCTGTCCGCGTCCAGATCCGTGCGTCTCACGTCTCATCTCTTTTTCCATGCATGCAAGCATATGGTGGTGCATGTCCATCTGAGTATCGATGCATCTGTATTTTGGCGGCATGATATATTGCTTCGGCTGATTCGCCATACTTAACGAAAGTAACAAAGTTTTAGAAAAGGGAGCAGCAACCTCGCACCACCTGTCACCAGGGACAACTCTAAAAATCTTAAAAAAGACCAGTGACCCTGCAAGGCTGCAGTCCAGTATAAAAAAGAAAACTTTTTTTTTTCTATTTGCTCTGTTTCTTTTTCCATTTCGGCTCTCTTTGAAATTTACAAACTTTCTTCTCTAGTCTATTTCTGCTATGTTTCAAAATCTAGTTCATATAAACAAAAGGTTGCAGATCTTCATAAAAAATTTCCAAGTTCCTTTATAATGCTTTTATGTGGATAGTAACTATTTTTACTCTTTTATGATCACCAAAATACCAGCTCTTCGACTTTGCCAACAACTACAGGGGATCCTTCCAGTCCTCATGCCCATTCTACTGTTCCTACTCAGGCTTTCAGGTGATCAACCATCAGCTCCGTATTAAGTACACTGTGAATTATTAACACATAGTCATTATTAACGATGTACGAGGGCTGCAGTATAATTTTTTTTACCCCTGATCAAGGATGGAATCTTTTTCCTTATAACAGGATGAGCTCCAGTGGGCCTCGGCATGGCTCTACCGGGCGACAAGGGACAGAAAATACCTCGACTTCCTGCAGAACAACCAGGGTGGCAGTTCAAACATGTTCAGCTGGGACAACAAGTATCCAGGAGCTCAGATGCTTGCAACACAGGTCACTCATCGCATTCCCTATTGATCTACAGTAGCTTAAAATATCAAAAGATATGCGCATCAAGTTCATCTCAATGTCCTTTTTCAGGAGTACTTGGCTGGAAGGACGGAGCTGGAAAGCTACAAGAGGGGCCTGGACTCTTTTGTCTGTGCCGTGATGCCCAACAGCGGCAACACGCAGATACGCACAACTCCTGGTATGAATCAAGTCGAATATGATCCGATAGGCTCAAACTTACATTTCTGAGAGATGACCTCATTTGTTCCAGAAAACATTTTCTCACCCTGTTTGTGACTGCAGGAGGGCTTCTGTTTACAAGCGATTCAGTCAATATGCAGTACACGACGACCGCAACCCTGCTCCTGTTCATCTACTCGAAGACCCTGAGTTCTTCAAACTCTGGCGGAGTCCAGTGCAGTGCAGCAACCTTTTCTCCAGATGATATCAGCTCATTTGCAGCATCACAGGTAACCAAATATCTGATTCTATTTTGACCACATGTTATCAGGTCTTGCCAGATTCCACTATACAATATCCGACATGCTTGCTGTTTTCAGGTGGATTACATCCTGGGGGGCAATCCAATGGGCATGTCCTACATGGCCGGCTTCAGCTCTAAGTTCCCAAGGCGCATCCACCACCGTGGATCATCCATCCCGTCGATCAAGGCCCTGCCAAGGAAGGTCACCTGCAATGAGGGGTTCTCGTCATGGTTCCCCACAAGCAACCCAAACCCTAACACCCATGTCGGCGCCATTGTTGGCGGACCTGATGGGAACGACCAATTCAGTGACAACAGGGGGGATTCCACACACTCCGAGCCGACAACATACATCAACGCAGCATTTGTGGGTGCCTGTGCTGCTGTTCTGGGTGAGAACCAGGTGCAGGGGCCTGTGGGCGATATTGCATCAGTGATATCATCGAACTAGAGCATAACGATGCACAACATATGTAAGGATTAAGGACAGGGTCTGGTAAACTTCCAAGCAAGATATCACCCTGGAATATCTACACTACTTATAGTCTACCCCAGCTCATGATCTTGTATGACATGATAAGTATGAAATAAATAGAATGACAAGTTTATAGTAGTAAGTTATATGTATGTACTGATTCAAATATCTTTCAGCAAAATGCACCATGAAAACTAAATAAAGTACACCACTTTTTGCCACCAATCTCATTCAATTTGATGGAGATGAAATCATTTATCTACAATGGTGTGCTGCAGTATTCCAGCAATAGCTGGATGAAATCGAAACAAAAATTAATTCCATTTTCTTTACACTGCCAGTCTGCCTTGTATAAGTGTTACTAGGTTTCTGTTTCTTACCCTTCCCAGTTGTTGGTCAAAATGGGCCATTAATCTGGTCAATCCAGGAACCAGCCAACGATGCCCAATTCACAGCAGTACCAAAGAAGAGCTCCCAGAACCAAAGATCAACAGCGAGAACTGAAGAAAATATGAGCAGAGCAAGCGTCTCATATCTATTCAAAGGCCATCCTGAAGCCTCAGCCATTGTCTTCAAGAATGGAAGGGATTTGCTGTCCAATTCCCGGCTTCTTATTGACCATGCAGTGACCCACTGCACATCTGCTGGGACCATATTGAGCTCTTCACGAAGACGTCTCCCAAGGTCTGGCATATGCCCACCACCATAAAGGACTGCTATTCTCTTGTAGCCCCGGTTTATTGCTTCCTTTATCTTCTCGGTGGCAACTCGGTTCCTCTCCCCAATGATAACAGACTTCTCCTCAACAGGTGCAGTCACAGCTGTGAATCTTCAATGAAACAAAAAGGAGAATTAATGAGTGCATACTTCACTTACATAACTTCACTTACATGTCATTCTCCTGATTAGCTTCAGGGTACTTACTCAGATGTCAGTTGCTTTGCCAAGAAAATCTTCAGTGCAGCTCCAAAATCTAGCCTAGACAATGCCTCCAGCTCTGGAAATCCATCCTGGTTTTCCGCTGGCAAACAAAGCCCAGTGATGACGACTAGTCCAACAAGTGGCATTGGTAGCACACGTGAAGCCCACAATAACTTTGATCTCCAGAAGTCAAGACCATCTGGCATGTTAGCTGGTTGTACCAAGGCTTTGGTTGATTTCAGTGTCATGTCCACTGCAAATGTGAGGATACTTTCACCTCTTTCACTCTGGAAGGCATCGGAGGCATTGAGATTAAAATAACTCAAATTAAAATGGCAATGGAAATACAAGCAGAAAACTGTACACATAAGTTTAAGTTCGCAAATCGGGGGGGGGGGGGGGGGATGCATGCTAAACAGTTCTCATTCCATACTTATGCTAGTTAAAATGCAACACGAGTTTAGTAACCAGTTTGGTGAGCAAACAATTAAAGAAGAAAGGCAACAATGGCATGACTAAAAAAACTATTACCTGAAGCTGCTTGAATGTTTCGAAATCAAGGTCAGCATGCTGCCATTTCTCATTACCGTAATCAAGACAGTCTAATTGGTAATCCAGTGAAAGGATCCGAGCCATTTGCTTCTGTATAAAGCCAAGAATACTAAATCCTCTACGTGAAGACTTCATCTTCTTTGCAGCCATTGGACCTTTCGGATCGCTCAAATTCTCCCGACTTGTAACCATTTCGTACAGGACGCAATCATAGCTTTCAAGCTCTTGCTGCAGTCTATCAAAGTATCTGAAGAAAGAAAAGGAAATCTCGGCAAATTCAGTTGGTGTTTAGATGCCAATGTACAGAAACAGGTTCATGGATCTTTGAATAAGCAAATGATGGTAATGCACAGGCAGTGCATATCAACATGACAACAACCATCATGGAAAATGAGAAAATATAGCTTAAGAATGAAACAGAGCCAAAGACCATACTCTTTGTCAGCAATGTGCACTGTAGAAACCAAATCGACCTGCAGAATAAGAGGAGTACACAGTTGATCAGAAACCAGGGAAGGCCCATAAATTATTTCAGGACATCTTCTCAATTCACAATGTTCTCCGTGTACCAAATTCTGTTTTTGCCAGAATTCTTCTATAGCTAAACGGGAATAAAAAAATTTACAAATTTGCTAGACAAGTAAGCGCCCATTTAATTTCACCACATAATTGTACCAAAGTTGAATTTCAAGGGAAAAACATAGTAAATGCATGTTGAAGCAAGCTGAATTGGTTAAGACATTGAACTTGATCAAGTCGAAGCTTCCAAAGAGAACATAATACAAAAGATGACAGCCACATCGAATTTTGTGCATTTCCACTTTTCCAGTGTATTATTATTTTCTTTTTTGAAACGATTTTCCAGTGTATTATCGCATCAACATATCCAATTCCCCTCTGTACGTAAGCAAGCAGGCAACAAGCCGGGTGACAGCAGACTCACGTGCAGGAAGGGGTTGACGAGCGACCACGGGAAGCGCTTCTCGAAGCGAACCACGGCCGTCTGCAGCTCCCCGCCGGCGATTCCTCCCCTTCCTCCAGCACCTCCGCCGAGCTCGGGGCGTCGGTACCGTAGGTAGTCGGTGATGGAGCTGCTGGCGGCGAACCGCTCCGCCCCTCCCTCCCGCGCAGCCGCCGCGGCGACGACGACGACGCCGCCACGGGAGCGCCGGCGCCGCACGCGGGAGGAAGGGAGCGCGGCCGCGAGGGAGGTGGAAGCCGCCGCCGCCGTCGACAGCATCGCCGGCGCGAGGGCTAGGGTTTCTGGGAGTGGGAGAGGGGGTCAGCGAGGGGTGAAGCGGCGGTGGAGGAGGCGAGAGAGACTCGAGAGTGAAGAAGCTTTGCACAGTGGTTGGCCGTGTCTGATACTCTCTGATCTTCTCCGGGGAGATGGGGTGGGTCGCCGGCCGCGTCACTGACGCGTGGCCCCGCCGGCGCTGTCAGCCTTGCGTGGTTGGCGGGGCGGAGGCCACGACAAGTGAAGAAGCACAAGAGGGTGATCGGGTAGCGTGGCACTAGATATATCAGACATGCATCCAATTTAACCGCGTCGAACTTTCGCAGCTGGGAGAGGGATGATTTCACAGTTGCGAAGTCTATTGCTATGGCACAATATAATGTGTGCAATGTAATCTGCATTCACCTTGCACACATTATATATAGGTGAACGTGTTGGCAATTGGAAGTACGTCTTGGCGACTTCAATTTTCATTTCATTTGCAATTTTAGATGGCATGCAAGATTCGAGCTTTGTCATGTGCTGGCTTTAAGGCATAAAGCAAAGTGTTGTCCAGAACAAACAGAAATGGTTACTTTGTCGTGTGCTGGCTTCCCGGCACATGGCAAGGTGCTATCCAGAATGAAAATAAATAGTCTATTTGTCGTGTGCTGCATTGCTGGTCCACAGGAAATGATCGCTTTGATGTATGCCATGGTCATTGCACACGGTAAAGTAACCAAACAATTACTATTTTTTGTTCTTTCGCGTACAAAGCTCGCCACTCAAACAAACATCACCGATATCATAAACATATCACAACAAGCATCACAAGCACTAATATAGATAAAAACCACAAGTTCAACAACAAGTATCATGTCGTCCATAAAGTACACAACAAATACCACAAGTTTAAGAACAAGTATCACGTTGTCAACAAAGTACACAAATATCACAAGTTCACAACAAGTACCACAAGTTTACTGAGGTGAGTCAAACAGCGGTAGGTTGATATAAGGTGGGAACGTGTTGCAATATTTGCCAAAAGGGATAGCACTTCTACTTTTTGTCCATTAATGAAGAGGAAAACTAAACCTCACTTTGGTGATTTAGAGGCGAGAAAGAGGGAGGAGAGAAAATAGAGAGATCCAAGCCACTGATTTGCGATCCAATGGTCTAAAAAATCGAGTGAGGAGGGTCTCCAAATCACTCAAATGTGGGATAGACACTCTCATAATAAAATACAATTTTGAAATTGTGGTATTGTTGTATTCCTTTAAAGCAAGTGTAGCCTATGATTCTTAGTCCTGTTGAGTCTATACATATCTTCTTTTGTCTGCTTAATTTGTTAGCAAAGATGCTGCTTTTTTTCTAGAAAAACAAATAATCCAAACTGGAAATTCTGCCACTACTTGTGCTAGTAATAAGGATTAAAAAGATAAGGGCAACTTAAATTGGTGGTCAGGCCAGTCTAAGTTAAAAAATTAATATATATTTTGTGCCACATAAATTTTTTTGATAGTTTTCTCAATGCCAGAAAGTATCGCACATGCATAAATATCACCATATTTCCTCTATAATAATGGTACACACAAGCGCAAAGTGAGCATTTGCATATATACATATACTACACACTGTCGTGTAGATCCTATTGACAGATGAATACATCACTTGCGGCAGACAAATAAGCATTTGCACATATACAGGTATCGCACACTATGCCGTCTACATCCTATTGATAGACGAGTACATCACTCGCAGACAAATGCCAGGATCAGCAGAAACAAACGATCTGATTTCCAAACATTGATCACCATATCAAACTGTAAAACCCACCAAATCCGAATCGACAGCGCCCTAGATTGCTGCAGAAAAACTCAGCAGAACCAAATCTCCAGTCTGCAACCACGAAATCTGCCAATCCAGGCTTAATAATTCTATACCCACATGTTCATGTTGCTATCCTTCACAAGGAAGCAGTAGAGTCCAATGCACCAGATCATTTATTTGCATCCTGCAAACATACATAACGGGCAAAGCTTTTTGGAAGAATCAAAGCATCTTTGGCAGATCATATGTTTTCTTGAGGAACTTTGTAGCTGCCTCGTCATTTCGATAGCATAAAACACGCAGTATCGTGTTGGGGTTATCTGGGCTCCAGTGGGCAGGCACCGGAGGCATGGGGAACCTAGATTTTGTTGTACATTCATATGACTCAGATATAGTCTTTTTGAACCTTTCAAGGAGGGTTTCAGTATCTGTCCGTAGAAGTGGCAGAATGCTCTTCACTTCCGAGGAAGCCTTGGCAACTAATTCCTCTGGCAGGCCATCACTATATGTTAAGTACAAGCCTCTGAGGGCTCTGAAATCGTCCTCTATTATCTGATAATCCTGACAACAGAAAGCTCGTGTCGGCCCACCAGCAAGAAGCACCAATAGAAACCCATCAAAAGAGGCTTTCATTAATGCAGTTACCAGATGGTTTCGCACTTTATTATGAACTGTGGAAGATATAGTCCTAAGGATAGGACGTAGCTCTTTTAGAAAAGGCAATATCCTGTTTGATGCAGGGCTCCCAACATAAAGGGTATCCATAAGAATGTGACTCAGATCATTGAATATCACCATATAGGCCGTTGTCTCACAGAGCTGTCGGATTCCCTCTTGGCAAGCTGCCCGAGATAGCTTAAACTTGATGTCCAATCCATCAGCAATATTTGGCTGAGCCAACTCTGCATTTCTCCAGTAGGTTTTTGTCTTACCCAGGTTTTCTAGCTCATCATGAATGTAATGGAGGGTATTTATTCGAAAACATAGTCCAGGAAGGCTTGAGCCTTCATTTCCAGTTACCGATCCAACTTGTGATCCTCGCTTCATAGGAAGCTGTGGTTTTTCATTTTTCTTGAATAATTTGGATCCAACATCGCACCTTGTTAAATGAGGTAGTCGGGGAAAGTGTGTGCTCCATGTTCCTGTAAATTAATATGAAATGAACTCACGAAGATTATTATATGCAAGAACTGTCCTCAAAGTATACTTACCACAGCCAGATTTCACTCTAGAAACGTAGTGATGTAGACATTTATCAAGTCCAGCCTCCAGATCAGCAAACAGAGTAGAGCACATTGGTATGGAGAAATGAAAAAATGCATCCAGAGTCTCCTCAATTATGTGTAGCATCTCCACAGAGGAGGGAGCAAAACTGTCACTGCTATTATCCTTTGGGTTCCAAGTCTGCATAGTAACTCACAGAATTAGCGGATCATTATTTAAATCCTGAAGTTGCATAATAAAATGTTCCATAAACATTATGAAATGGATCAGCTTTTTTCATTTTGTTTTTACAAAACAACTCAGTTACTTAAGCTGATCAAGAATGGATGAAGCATGGTGCCCATAATAGCAAATCACTCAAGTCAGGAATCAAGGCCTCGCATGCAAAATTTCGATACATAACAATTAGTAGCTGATATTTATCAATAGAATTGGAATTATATCTTTTATCAAAATTGATGCAACATATAGGCATGTACTGTGAAAGGCTTAGAAATAACTACAAAATATCAGCGTAACTCCTATGCATATAAGGTAAGATATTGAAGCAAAGAAAAAAACAAGTTCACCTCCTGTTGTAACTTATGGTCAGCCCATCCTTTAAGTTTGTCTACTTGTTTTTGTACCCATCTTTTCAACAGATTAGACAATACAGTTCCAGCTTCATAAGGGGGCATTTCATTTAGCAATGACTTTCCTCTATCATCAATGTCCATAGAATCTTCAATAGCAATATGAATCAAATCCTTTTCTAACTTGTCAGCCTCCTTAAGCACTTCAGCTGTGTCTGGTGTGAGCTCTGTAAGTCCAACTGTAAATTGCTTCAGCTCATCTCCAAAACAAGCATGAAGGGTTGCAACAGCAACACCGGGGGCAAGGGGGTGCCATTTCTTTAATATTGGACTGTATAAATTTTTCTCCTTAATAGCAAGGTCTCTTGTTTTCTTTGCCAGGATTGACAGGACATGCGTACCGTTCCCTGATGACTGCTTTGAATCTGCCTCTTCCATTTTCTGTACAAATCAACACTACGCAAAGAATAAGCACTAGTATAAGTGTTGAAAGTTAAGTATCTTAATCAAGCAATTCATAATGCTTTCATAAAACTATAAATATATAGGCAGAGTTGAAAGATGCAATATTTAGACGATTATCAGTTAGAAAAAATTCATTAAAAAGAAAAGCATTTGAACTTTAAATTATTCATAGTTAAATAGTGAAAGAAACGACCACAAACAGTCATCCTGATCAGAACATACTTGCAGAAAAGAAGTGCGGAGTGATGAGTGTATATAGGTTTCAATCCTGCTGCGGACAACATCAATATCTCGTCTGGCTCCATATTCATGAGACATATCTTCATCAAGAATCTTCGCGGTTGAGATTCCTATTGAAACGATATATTGCAGGGAAGAAATATTAATAGTATTGAAAGTTTCATGGTACGCAAGCAGTCTTTTTTCGATCCAACCTATTATCGAGCTTAAAGTGGAGCTCAATACATCACAATAATCTGGGTCTTTTGTTATTTTAGCATCTTTTGCAACTTCAACTAATAGATGCTCTATAGCAGAAAGCAACTCTTTATCTGTTTGGCCAAACATGACAAAATGGTTGAACAATGCCCAGGTAAAGTAAAGGTTGTGGAGCATTTGATTGACTCCCAATAAAAGCCAAGTTTTCTTCAACAGCTCCATGGTTTCATCAATCTCTTGTACTACAGTGCCTTTCTCAACATCAAAGCAAGCCTCTACCAGCATTTTGTATATATGGAGATTCAAGGGAAAGCCATCTGCCCAGTGACACTCATCGGAAGTTTCATCAAGGGATCTACATGCGAGAGACCTGACAGCACCACGCAGCCTTTGCATGGAATCTGAGTTCCTCCCAGTTTCAAGTTGCCCGTCATAAGCTTCTTGTATTATTTTCCGCATTCTCTTTGCAGAAACGTCTGATTTCTTTAAAGGAACAAAAGTGTGGACCAGCAAACCAGCCTCAAGAAGCTTGAAATTCCTAGTTTGCCAAGCCTCATATTCAAGAGGATCTCTAAAATCCGATGCTTTACACTTCTGCAGGAACTCCAAGGGCCAAACCACAGATTCTGCATGTCTACCAAGCTGTAGGGAGAAAATGAACATAAATTAAACCTCTATGTATACACAGCAGAAATGGTTCTGTATCTTCTATATAAATAAATGTGGGACAGTAGGAGTACGAAAGTACCAGTGACTCAACGATACTAGCCAACAGTACTCTCAAGTAATTTAGTTTCCTGAATAGTATGCTTGTTCAAGCTTGGCGACTTCTATGAACATCCATCATCTAAGATAAGAGAAAAGTAAAAGGCATACAGCTCTAATTTGGCAGATCTAAAGGGAAACCTATGCTCCACATTTGTCATGGAAAGCTAGTGCTAAAATCTCCAGTAAAAAGGGAAGTCAAGGTTCAACAAAATCTCGGAGAACCTAAAAGGAATAAAGCTCATGGCTTTTAGGATTTCACCAGCACAAGAAGTATTAACCAAAAAATATCAAGCATTGTCTAACAATCCGAGTGTGGAGCAAGCAACTAGTACTATAAGCATTGTCTAATTTGAAAGGACAAAAACATAACTCTTACTACTGAATCACAAATGTTCAAGGATCCAATAAGATATTTAAGACAACATTCAAGTACAGCAGACAACGCAAGTACAAGCTTTGGAGGTCAAAAGTGGTATTAGCAAAGTGACACATGGTCATCAGGAACAAAAAAAGGAAAAATGCAGGCACGTCACTACAGCAGATTTCAGATTTGATGAACATGCTATCCAGGTACAGGGAAAACAGAGCATTTCCCTCAATCCAGGTTGCAATCTTAAGCACAAACAAAATAATCAAATATGAAAGCCAAATACCTAATTAAATTCTGTGATACCAAGAACACCAAATCAGTACTTGATACAGAAACCACTGGACTGACATACTACCAACCGCACGGAACTAACCCGAACCAGCCGACACGGCAACAACCAATGAAAAATGCCACGTTTGGTGAAGCAATTAAGCTGCATTGTCCCTTTCAAGAAGCCGAGATGCTAACCTGTCCGGCGGCGACGCGGAGCAGCGCCCGGCGGATCCTCGCGTCGGCCTGCTCCGTGATCCCCATCCGCGCCCGTACCAGCTCCAGCACCGCCGCCGTCCCGCTCCCGCCATTGGAGGACGCCGAGGACCCGAGGCCGAAGGCTCCCCTCAGCTTACCATCCGCCGTCGACGTCGCCGCCGCGGACTGAGGAATGTAGGTGAGGGGCTTCGCGCCGGTGGCCCGGGAGGCGGCGACGAGCAGCTCGTAGGCGGTGGCTCGGAGGTCGGCGGCGGAGAGGGCCACGCCGAGGTCGGGGATTGGGGACGGCAGCGGCGGCGCGGTGGTGATGGCGGCAGGGTCACTGGAGCGGAAAGAATCGCGGAATTGGCGCGCCATCGCCGTTCTTTTGCCGGCGATTTTCTCCTCTTCTCTCAGACCGATTTTGGCGCAGGTTTAGCGCGTGTTTGCTTTGTTTCGGACTGATACCTCTTTGAGTTATGAAGCTATCAGATCACCTTATTAACTGACTAAAGCTACACCAGCTCACCTAACAGTTTCTTTTTTTTCTTTTTGCTCGTGCATTGTCTCCATCTTAAGTTACTCATTTTTGTTTGCGTTACAATGGTATATGTACCTGACGCTTCACCTGCTTGAGAAACAACTGATGGAATGTTCAAACAGTTAGATATCTAGGATTCTTGTTGTTCAGATCATTTTGAAATCTACCGTACGAGTAGATATTCAGAATATGTGTTCCTTTCCAGTTTATGGTTTCTGATGAGCTCGACGGCAAGTGTATTAAGTATTATGTATGTAAAATATGGTTTGGCCAAACATTATTATTATTATAGATTTATAGGTGAGCAGAACGGACACATGGGAAGGTTGTTGCCGACGCTTTTTGATGGATCAAGCTAACCATAGCAGATTAAAAAAAAAGACCATCACACATACTTTCCGTCTCAAAATAGATAACGTTTTCGATTTCAGATATTATGTTTGACTATTCTTCTTGTTCAAAAGATTTCTATAAATATTATTTATTTATAATTTGTTTTATCATTAACTATACATTCATCATAACATGTTTATTTTAGTATTTATCTAAAATTTTTGAATAAGACAAATACTCAAACATGACGTCTGAAAATAAAAAAAGTCATCTATTTTGGAACGGGAGGAACATTGCTTATGTTAGCAGCTGAGCTCGTCTCAAGATTGAATGCAAGCAACAAAAAACATATAAAAAAGCTGAATGGCACATTTTCATTTCAGATCTCAGCTATGCGGATTCATATGGAAAGCTTCGTGCCCTTGCTGTGTGTGGATCAAGATGGACGGATATGTGGCATCAACATGGTGACACTGGCACCACATTCTGGCGAGAAGACATGCACCGTCCCTAATTTCCAGCTAGAGGACCGATCGGACTCACATTCCCCATAAATCGATCCAGTAATCCCATCCATCCTCATGAGTCATGACCTTGCCAACCACGTAGTTTAAATATTGAATAAAGAGGCTATTGCGTTGATACCCTCGTTTCAAAGTGGAATGGTGATTTTGCCCTGGTTTTTCTACCCCTGTTTTTCTTTTAAAAAAAGAAGTGGTAGTCTGCCCCTGTTTTGAGAAGGGCTCATAACTATGTTAAAACTGCTATGAAAAGATCAGATTGCCCTTGCAGGTTTGCCCCTACTATTCAATGTACCTTTGTGATTTTACCCCTATTTCAACCAAAAAACTGAGCATCACTCTTCCTTTGCTTAAAAATAATTTTGTTGGCTAGAAAAAACCAGCAAATCCTACAAATTCTCACAAAAATGTAAAACATAGTTGGCCAAGGTAACACGCTGTTGGCTGTTAGCAGATGCGTAGTCGTTCAAAAAAAGAGAGAGAGAATGAAGTGAAACCAGAATCCATGATTCAGAAACATGTTGTCAGCCGGAATTGCTCGGCAAAGATCAAGAACGCGAAGAACACGAAGTGAACACTCACGAACGCACGCGAACATGAGAGCTTGTGCTGCTAACCGCCTTTCAGCATTTTCTGTTATGCATTCAGAATATAAAGGACGCGATGTACATACACGATCTCCTACCGGTCCATGCCATCCCACGAACGAGAATCGCGCTATGATGATCACTACTGCTAGACCGAAATTAAAGGAAAACCAGTGCATGAACAAGGCATGCATCAGGTCATCACAACGTGCTCACACATACATGCAGGAGCTGACTTATTCAGAGCTAACAGACTCTAACTATACAACTGAACACAAGTTTACTAAATATAGCTAACATCACCCCCTAAACTTGATGTTCCTTGCTGACCTTGACGACTCCCAGCTGTTCACGAAGTTCAGAGGACCGATCACGCCCAAGTGGTTTCGTCAGAGCATCAGCTAGATGTCTCTCAGTGCATATAAGATCGACATCCATCTTGCCATCTCCAATGCAATCACGGATGAAATGAAAACGGACATCAATATGTTTGCTTCTTTCATGGAAAACATGATTCTTACTGAGAGCTATCGCAGATTGGCTGTCCATCTTCAGTATGAACGGTTTGTATTGCTCACTTTTCAGTTCAGAGAGCAACGGTGCCAGCCAAACTCATTGACAGGTTGTTGTTGTTCCTGCAAAGTACTCTGATTCACAGGATGACAGTCCAACAACACTTTGCTTCTGTGACTGCCAACTTATGAGACCAGAACCATAGTAGAAAAGAACTCCAGTTGTGCTCTTGCGAGAGTCAATGCAACCTCCCAGATCAGCATCACTGTAACCAAATAGCTTTGGTTCTGCTTCAGTCTTCTTGTAGTGGCAGCCATGGTTGATAGTTCCTGCTATGTACCGCAGGATACACATACGCTACACTGCTGCAAGGTGATCTGTTGTGGGCTTCTCCATAAACCGACTAACATAATCAACAGCGAAAGCAATGTCTGGCCTAGTGTGCACCAAATACCGCAGACAACCAACAATTCCACGATATTCAGTTGAATCAACCGGTGGTGAATCACTGACCTTGCTCAATTTGAGTCTTGTCTCCATGGGAGTGAGGCTTGGGTTGCAATCTACCATCCCTGCTCGCTCAAGTATCTTCCTTGCATACGCAGCTTGAGACAGGGTAATGCCATCCTTCCTCTGCTCCACCTCGATGCCAAGGTAGAAACTCAACAGCCCGAGGTCACTCATTTTGAACTTGGACTTCATCTCAAGCTTGAACCTATTGATCTCGTCGATGTGGCTGCCGGTAATAACTAGATCATCCACATATACACCAACAAGAAGCCTTGACTTACCACGGCCACGGCATACAGAAAGTGTTCGGATGCGCTGCGTTTGAAACAGAGAGCAACCAGAGTTTGATCCAGCTTGGCGTTCCAGGCGCGAGGGGCTTGACGAAGTCCGTAGAGCGCCTTGTCCAGGCGCAGAACCTTCTCCTCATGGCTGTCGACGATGAAACTGGGGGGCTGCTTGACGTAGACTTTCTCACGCAGCTCACCGTTGAGGAAGGCGGATTTCACATCCATGTGGTGCACCTCCCACCCCTCCTGGGCAGCAAGTGCAAGCAGCAGACGAACAGATTCCATCCGCGTCACGGGGGCGAACGCTTCTTCATAGTCGATGCCGGGTTGTTGAACATACCCCTTCGCGACTTGCCTCGCCATGTGCTTCACGACCTCGCCGGATCTGTTCTTCTTCACCTTGTATACCCATTTGAGGCTGATCGCCTTATGACCAGGTGGCAGGGACACTAGACGCCACGTCTTGTTGCTCTTGATGGAGTCCATCTCCTCGATCATGGCACGACACCATTGTTGATGGTGTTCAGCCTCGGCGAACGTAGACGGCTCTTCGCCGATCTGCAGATGGAGCTCGGCACCCAAATTGCGTGGAGCAAGTCCAGGAGGTGATGCAGCTCCAAGAATGTTGTCGACGGCGCGGTACCTTGGCACAAAGTCGTTGTCGTTGTCGACGTCGAGGTACTCGGCGGCTTCTGGTGGCGGCGTCACGTACTCCGTCGGTGCTGGTGTGGTAGCCCCTGGAGCAAGCTCGACGAAGTCTCCAGCGTCTGCACCTTCCTCCACCGTGTACTCGATGGAGAATTGAGCTTCACCGTAGTCGTTCTCCTTGCTCCAGTCCTAGGACGCGTGTTCCTCGAGGCACGACATCCCGTGACACAATGGCTCGTCACGACACTGGGTCGTAGAAACGCCAGGCCTTGGAGCTAGGATCGTAGCCGATGAACATGGCCGGTGCGCTCCTGTCGTCCAGCTTCTTCAGATGAGGCTTTGTCGTCTTGACATGGGCGACACACCCGAACGTGCGCGGATAGTGCACATCCGGCTTGTAACCATGCCATGCTTCGAATGGCGTCACGCCATCAAGGCTTTTGGTGGGTGCCCTGTTCAACAGGAAGACGGCCGTGGCGACAGCTTCACCCCTGAACGTGGCTGGCATGTTGCGTCCCCTTAGCAAGCTCCTGGCCATGGTGACCACGGATTGGTTTCGCCGCTCTACAACTCCGTTCTGCTGTGGGGTTGATGAGGACATGATACCTTTGGATATGAGCATTGGTTATAAGGTAAACTTGTTTCTCTATTTGTATGATGATTTATTATACAATTCACTTGGTTTCACATGTACCTGTCATTATTTGATTGAAGGCACCAATATGTTATTACAATATCCTCGCGGGCTTGTTAGTCACACATGGGACCCAGGCCCAAGATGGAGTAGGCCCCAGGCATATGGAAAGAGCTTCAAAGATGTTCAAGACAGCTCCTAGACTCCGAGGTGGACTCGAGTTGAGTTGTATTGAGCCTCCACCTTGACATGGGCGCCTTTGCTGGTCTCCTAAGGTGGTGGCCAAGGTGGAGGACGTACTTGAACATCTTTGAAGCTCTTTCCATATGCCTGGGGCCTACTCCATCTTGGGCCTGGGTCCCATGTGTGACTAACAAGCCCGCGAGGACATTGTAATAACACATTGGTGCCTTCAATCAAATAATGACAGGTACATGTGGAATAAATCATCATACAAATGGAGAAACAAGTTTACCTTATAACCAATGCTCATATCCAAAGGTGTCATGTCCTCATCAGGGGTGTAGGGCGCCGAGTGTTGGCGCTGAACACCGTTTGCCTCGCAGTACTCCACAAATTAAACGGAGATGAATTCACCTCCATTGTCAGTGCGGAGCACGCGCAGGCGCCGGCCAGTCTCCACCTCCACCTTGGCTTGGAATTTCTTCACCGCAGCCAGTGCGTCACTGTTGGCGTCGAGGAGAGCGATCCACATGTACCTGCTGCAGTCGTCGACCAGCAGCAAGAAGTAGGCCTTCCTGCCGGGCGTCTGCGGCGAGATGGGGCCGCAGAGGTCCCCGTGGACCAGATCCAGGAGACCCTCCGCACGGCGCTTGGACTGAGACAGGAACGGCCTCCGCTTCAGCTTGGTGGCGACGCAGTTCCTGCACTTGGTTGATGACAGAGAGCCCGTTTGCCATTTCCTTCTGGTGCAGCTTGTGGAGCGCGTCGAAATGCAGGTGCCCGAACCGCTCATGCCAGAGCCACGCGTCGTCGCCGTGGCGCGAGGCCAGACAGAGTGGCCGAGCAATGGCGACGCGCAGCAGGTAGAGACGATTCGCCGACCGCTCCACCCGAGCAAGGAGGCGCTACTCCTCGTCCCAGATACGAAGAAGGCCGTCGTTGATGCGGACGTTGCAGCCGCCTTCGTAGAGCTGATCGAGGCTGGTGATGTTGGTGGTGAGCCTAGGAATGAAATACACCCCCGTGAGAGGAGTGTGCTTGCTGGTCTTGGATTGGAAGATGACGGTGCCAGCTCCCTCGATGGCGACCTCGGACCCATCGCCAAATCGGATGGATCCGCGGATCTGAGTGTCGAGGTTGGAGAAAACGTTGCGGCACCCCGACATGTGATTAGTGGCGCCGGTGTCGAGGTACCAGAGGCCTTCATCGCGGTCCACCTCATCGTCGAGCTGTGCGAACACCTTAGCCTCCACGACGCGGATCGGGCGGCAATGCGGCGATGGATCGGCGATGACATAGCTTGGGGACGAGTCGCAGTGGAGCATCGCTGAGGCCATCAAAAGAACAGGTTCTGGTTCCTCTTCAGCTTGGGCAACATGGGCCTCGGCCCGTCGCTTGTTGCGACTGTCCCTGGTCCAATGGCCCGGACGACGACAAAACTTACAATAGGGTTTGTCATCCGAGTGGGCCGGTTTGGATCCAGTGCCTCCGCTGCCTCCGCCGCGAGTGCGCCACTTGGCACGGCCGTCGTTCTTCTTTCCACTCGCCATGCCGGAGTTGCGGCATGTCGCCATTGCTGATGTTCAGCTTGCACCACGCCACGTCTTGTTGCTCTTGATGGAGTCCATCTCCTCGATCATGGCACGACGCCATTGCTGATGGTGTTCAGCCTCGGTGAACGTAGACGGCTCTTCGCCGATCTGCAGATGGAGCTCGGCACCCAAATTGCGTGGAGCAAGTCCAGGAGGTGATGCAGCTCCAAGAATGTTGTCGACGGTGCGGTACCTTGGCACAAAGTCGTTTTCGTTGTTGACGTCGAGGTACTCGTCGGCTTCTGGTGGCGGCGTCACGTACTCCATCGGTGCTGGTGTGGCAGCCCCTGTAGCAAGCTCGACGAAGTCTCCAGCGTCTGCACCTTCCTCCACTGTGTACTTGATGGAGAATTCAGCTTCACCGTAGTCGTTCTCCTTGCTCCAGTCCCAGGACGCGTGTTCCTCGAGGCACGACATCCCGTAACACAATGGCTCGTCACGACACTGGGTCGTAGAAACGCCAGGCCTTGGAGCCAGGCTCGTAGCCGATGAACGTGGCCGACGCGCTCCTGTCGTCCAGCTTCTTCAGATGAGGCTTTGTCGTCTTGACATGGGCGACACACCAGAACGTGCGCAGATAGTGCACATCCGGCTTGTAACCATGCCATGCTTCGAATGGTGTCACGCCATCAAGGCTTTTGGTGGGTGCCCTGCTCAACAGCAACTCGATGGGTATGGCACCGATCTCTTGTGTCCTCCCCTAGTGCCTGCACATAGTTAGACCATTACTTGGAGGACCCGCCACTTCAAAGAACACAGGAGAGCTAGATATCATCATGAGCTGGAGTACCGGAGAAGGCGGCCTTGAGAGCCCTCGGCAGCCAACGAAGAAAATGTAGATATGTTTCCTTACATTTTTTACCAGAAGGTTTAAGGCCAGTCTAAATGAGGAGTTTTATGAGCATTAAATTCAGTAGCACATCAGTAGTTTTGCTGACCTGATAGGGTAATTAAAGGGAGGAGTTTGATGGGATATGAGAGGAGGTTGATCCCATGAATGTCCTGTCCATGGAGCCCCCTCACTAAGACTTACATAAAAAATCCTTAAATAAAATTCTAATTTATGTGTTATATAAATCTTACACAAAAACCCTTAAATAATCTCACATATGATAATTAAGTCCAAGTCATGTATTTTTACATGCTTAACTCTAACCTTTAGCCTATTTCATATGGCTATCGTTACTAAATTATCCTTGTTAATGGATGGTTAGATCTTTCTATACTATACACCAGTAATTAGTAGTATTGTGTGTGTAAAAGACCTCATCATCAATTATATTGGTGCAAATTAAATATGGAGGATTAAGGGTGTGTTGGTCATGGCACCAACTATAAACTATCCAATGGTAATTGGTAAATCAAACCAAAATCATACTTGCATGCATGGCCCTTCATAATTTTATTCAAGAAAGTGCAACGATGCATACCGACTTTGAAATGTGTGATCGTGACGAAACTACATGCACTCATTGCCCTCTTTATCTCAGCGAAGTGGCACCAATAATCAAATAGGTGATGGATATTGAAACATGAATGTTTTCGGTGATAATCTTGCCAAGGCTTTGTTTTCTAGGCAATAGGTGTTGTAGAGGCATTGAAATAATAAAAAAGTCTAAATTACTTTCCTCAAGTATAGCTAAAGTCTACATAACCCCCTAAACTATTTTTTTTAGTTTGCCCTATAAACTATGTCATTTGGTTTCATTTACTCCCTCATACATTTTGCCCTTTTTATTTCTTCAAACACAAGTGTGGTATTAGGTTCAAATTTGGCGAGATGATAGTGACATCATAACTCATGCTAGAAAAAATCAACATAATTTTTTGTCATTAATTTGATAGCCTGCTATATTTAATAATAAATTAATATTTGGGACATAACATTATATGAAAAATGATGATGAGAAATTCATAATATATATTTTTGACGTACATTATGATATCCACTACAACCATGTAAAATTTTAAATTAAAATTCAACTTCTGTATGAAGAAAAAAGGGACAAACTATACTAAGGATTAACCAAAAGGTATAGTTTAGGAGGTAAATTGAACCAAGAAATAGTTTAGCGGGTTATGTGAACTTTGAGAATACTTGAGGGGAGTACTTTAGGCTTTTCCCCTGAAATAAATTAGCATGAACTTTTAACTTTACTGTATGGGAGCTTTACTATTTTTTAATTATCGGCACATGAAACTCTCTTTTTGTTCCGTGTTTATTTTTTCATAGGCGTGTTCCCATGTGCTATCAGTAATTAGCAAGTAAGAGGTTTCAGGAAAATATATTCAGCAAGTACATTTGCCTGTTGAACAGCGTGAGAGAAAAAAAAAATAGCGCTGGAAGACTGCAGGCGTTTGGCGCAAAACATAGCAGAAAAAAGCAGGGGCGTCATGGGAATCAGTATTTCAACCACAAAAAATCTGGTGCCCATAATCTATGGACCCAAACAGCCCTTATATTTTTTAACCCAAATTTTTGTTATTCAGTTTTTAAAATCTGTATCTATAATATGGACTTCTATAATCTCTATCCAATCCAAACAGGGCCTAAATAACCAGGTTTCAAAGCCAAAGATGCCAATCATCATGCTGCTCTAGCGCCGAGTGGTCTCACCGCCACAACAACCTGACATTGTTAGGATGTGCCACTAGCTGCTCCAGCACACAGAGGCGAGCTCCCCATACAGCAGGGTGGGGTAGCTGCCCCAGCTATTGCCGGAGTAGATCCCCACCACCCATGGAGTTTTTAGATCACCAAAGCTCCGATTTGGAGGTCGGAGGCGAGCAGGCGGCGGCCTCTGGCATTCTGTCGACCGGAGGTGGAAGAAAGGATGAAAAGGGTCATCGTGGGCCGGTTCAAGACTCCAGTTGAGGGCCCAATTAGCTTACTTTGGCCCAGCTTAAACCTGAAGGACCCCCCTGCCGGCCTGCTCCTGCACCAGTACCCCCGTCTCTTTCTCAAAAAAATAAAAAAACCAGTACCCCCATCTTCCACGACTCCAAGTTACCTTGCTCACGCCGCCCCGAGCTTCCGGCCACGAAGGCGGAACCTTAGCCCCACGCTGCCGTCGCCCGCAGCCCTCCGCGCAGGCGCCGGCGGCCGGCGGGTCCCGAGCTGCGGCCACAGCCCGCGAGATAGAGGACAGGACGGGAGAGCAGGGGAGCACCATTGAGGCTCCTGCTGCTCCACGGCTTCTGACCTCCACTCCGATTCTCCCCTTTGATTGGAATTGGAACTTCGCCCGTCGACTTCTGCTTGCTATATCCTAGTGTTTTTCAAAAGCAGTGTGCTCTAATAGTTTAATTCCAGCTTACGGGATTTACATTTGTCATTATTTTGGGCCTGTGTCCTAGTTTTGCTGAATTGCTTATTTCATATGCAACTTGCTGCTTGGGAAAAGAAAAGGTATTTCACTTGAATGCTTAAGCAACATTTATATTTCAAAGTAATTTTGTTACATAACTAGATTCCACACATGTTGAAACTGGAAAGGGGATGCATCAATATCTATTTATGCTGCTCCTTTGTAGGTTAGGATGTGAATATGACATCCCTTCGCCACACGCCTTATTCGTCTAATCGTATTGCCAACTTAAAAAAAACATGATATGAATGTTTTTTTTTGCTGCACTTATGTTCATTGTGCGGATCCGCCCCAGCTAGAATTTTTTGCCAGCTCCGCCACTGCCAGCACACTATCCTTGAACTCATCGCTGTACAGGAAAAACGCCTGAATTTCCTTGAGAACCGTGAGATACATTAGCCCTGACAGTTCGTGTCGGTATCTCCAACGCCCGATTCGTAGCAGCTCCACTTTAGGCATGGTCCCATCTTCAAACATGACAAATGGGACGTCAGCTATGGCATCCAGCTCCATAACAACGAGACTAGGGAAAGATCCTTGTTGGAATATAAGCTCTTCTCCCATGAATGATTCAAATCCCATACATAGAATTGCAAGACTTGGTAGCTTCCCAATGGCCTGCATGGCATCTTGCTGCAGTCTTGTCTCCCGAATCTGTAACCTTGTTAGATTCTGAAGCTGCTGGATCCACTCTGGTAACCGGACAAGCTGGCCACGCAGCTTGAGGCTTTCAATGCTTCTTGGAGGGAACAAACTCCCACCCAAAGAGTAATCCAACTGATAGAAAAGGCCCCCACTATTCCAGTTCACTCCCAAAGATCGCAGACTACTGAGACTACAAATGGCAGACCAGAATTCTTCTCTGTTTGTTTCTATGACCTTGTCTACTACTAACCTGCGCAGGCGATAAAGCGGCCTCAACTCTTTTATACTGCCCTTCCCTTCTTCATGTGCTTCGAGGTTGACACCGCACAACGTGCTCAAGGCATTCAATTTCCCAATCCCTCTTGGAATCCTGAAGTTATCCGCACAGAGGAATTGTAGCTTTCGGAGGTTGGTACAATTGGGTGGCAGTTTCTGTACATTGGTACCTCTAACATCCAGTGTCTGTAGGTTCCTCAAATTACACAAAGAATCAGGCAGGTTTTGCAGTGAAAGGCATCGTTGCAGCGAAAGAAATTTTAGATGAATGAGTTCCCCAATCTGATTAAGATGATATTCCGTTATTCCGACTGTACCATCCAAATCAAGCACTCGAAGGAAACTCATCTTTTTGGAAATGAAAATTGATTCCCACTTTCCAAATACAGTCAATGACCGCACATGAGACAAATCTACAGTTCTCTGGAACACATCTTGCCTGTCTCTATTCCAGTTGGTACTTATGGCAAGGTGACGTATTACACCTTGTGTACCGCTCAAACTGCATCTATCCTCAAGTGTAAAAGCAAGGTTTTCCTCCCTTGCCTTTGAGATGCATATTTGGCGCATGATATCATGAAGCTGACACGAGTCATATTTGCCACTATAAATATTCACCTCTTCTGATGGCAGGATCATGCTCCTATCCAAAAGCTCTTCAAAGTACTTGTCACCAACCTCTGCAGTCATGCCGTGCATCTCCGTTGCATATCCCTCCGCAATCCACCGCCTGATCAGTTGCTCTCGCCTAATTCTGTGGTCCTCTGGAAAAACGGACAAATGCAAGAAACATGACTTGAGATGATAGGGCAGCCCATCGTAGCTCCTCAGAAGAACTGTTTTTATTGTCCTGAGCTCTGGGTTTATCTCCAACTCAGTGCTAATGCGATCATGCGTCCTCCTCCATTCGGCTGCAGTTTTGGGTTTAGTGGCAAGGAAACCACCTATTGTTGTTATGGCAAGGGGAAGTCCATCACATCTTTTTAAGATAAGTCTTCCCTGTTCAATCATGTCAGTCAGTAATTCTATTTTTTCAGCATCATCCCTAAATACCTGTGTGGAATAATATTTTAACATTTGTAAGTACCAAAACTAAATAGTGTGTATTGCTATAACTAAAAATACGAGTCATCCAGCCCTTTTGCAACTGCTATATAAAAGGGGATATTGGACAGCATGCCCCCAAATTTTTTTTAACCATCTGACCTAATATTATAATGCTAATTACGGGCTCTTATTTAAGACTGTTATTAAATCCTGAGATGTGTTAGAAAAAAGAGATAAACTCTACAAATTATCACAAAAAGTAAATTAAAACATTTTACCATAAATGTTATGGACTCTAACCATTATTGACAACGATAACCATAAGCTAGGTTGCTATCAATACAGTTTGAGGGGCATGACCTGGTGTGTCAACTATATTCTGTTTGGATCCATCCCAGCATGTGGGGATAACTGGATATGGAGGAGGAGCCAGGGATACTATTTTCTGGTTCCACCGGCACAAGTCATTTTCCCAAATGGCTCACATGGGCTTTTTTAGCTGATTTGGCAATGACCCAGGGTAGGGATCCAGTGGAAAGAGGGCCTAAGTTGCTAAAGTTCAACATTTCGTCTTATTTAAAAAATTATGCAAAATAACATATTTTTTTTATTATAACTTGCTTTAGTAATAAAAAAATTCATGAATGATTTAAATTTGACTATGTTTGCATAACTTTTTTAATAATATGAGTGGCCAAACTTGAGACAAGAAAAGTCAAACAACCTACATTTTGGAACTGAGGGAGTAAGTATTAGCGAGTGGATGCAAGAAGGGATTAATCTAACCATTTACTACACAAATCAGCATCAAAACCTTCCAACAATTAAGCCAACCTTGTAGTTCTCTCTATTTAAATGTTAAAATGCATGGGAGGGAATATTTCTTAAACTTGTGAAAGAGGCTATATATATAGAATATGACATTTAATATGAGACCCGATTTGTCACTCGGTCTATCTATCACATTTTTTTCTTTTCAACAATGATAGTGTGTCATAATATAAGCCGTATGACATAGGAAATTGATATCCATAAAAATATCAAGTAATGAATAACTCAGAGAGCATCTTACTCACACAAGTTCCACGACACACAACGAGTCATGCACTTTAAACTTTCAATATATTAAAACTTGGTGTTATGATAGATGGCATGCAGCTGACCCTATGTTGCAATATATTTATGGATCTTTTTTTATAGCAACGGTTAGGTATGCCCAGTGGTTCAAGTGGAATATTTGTAGGTACTCCCTTTGTCCCAAATTTAAAGGCATTTGGCATATTTACATATGTAGTTACTAGTATCTACTTAGATATACATACTAAAAACTATATATCGAAATATAGTAAAACAACTTGTAATTTGAAACGGAAGGAGTATGTCATAAGGCTATCAGTCATCATATTGCGTTGCGTGCATGTGTAGAGATGCTCAGACGTGTGTCACCGGGCAACCACAGACCAGACTATTAGAAGCAAAAATAAATGCTGCAAATTTTGAATCGCATAAATATTAAATTTGATAGTACTAAATCTAAATTGTAGCTCTCCATTTAACACATTAAAGGAGACATAATCCCAATGATATGTACTGCTTTTAAGAATCTATTGTGCAACTTGATTACTTTGAATATACTGATCCAGTACCATTATAAGATATTATGAATTATATACAGATAATTAAATCCAAAATAAGAAACAAATGAGTAGAGCTGAAGTTGCATACCTTCTTTTTGAAAAGGTGAAATGCTACATCATCCTTCAGACCTTGAAGATTGCACAAGTTTTTATCTTCTTTTGAACAATGTTTGGCGATACTCTTTTCCCTTGTTGTCACTATGATCCGCCCAGCATCTTTCAGAGAATTCTTGACCAAATCCCACTCCCTGGTGGATAATATATCATCAAGGACAATGAGACACTTTTCCATTTTAAGAAACGTTGTCAACCTCTCTGTCAACTCCTTCAATTTGATGTTATCCCTTTTCGCGCATTCTCCAAGAAGATCTGTTGCTAACTTTCTAATGACCTGTTCTGGATTGAAAGGGCGTAGTGCCGTAGCCCATGCACGCTTCCAGCCCTCAAGCAATGGGCTTTTGTACACGTTCTGGACGAGACTGGTTTTCCCTAGACCTCCCATTCCCCAGACTGAGATCACCTTCAAGCCTTGATTGTCCTCTGGTTGTCCAACTAGTTGAGTGACTTGAGATTCCTCTGTTGTTCTTCCAAGTAGGACCTCACCAACCAATGCCATTGTCCTGTTGCGGTCAAACTTCTTTGTGGAAGTTGAATCAGAAACTTTCACTGCGTTACCATCCTGTATTTCACCGTTGGACATCATTGAATTCTCATTTGTGGGGACAGTATTCGAGCTAGACTTGTGTGCTCTAGAATTTGGTGAAGGCATAACCTGAAAATTAATAAGTCCTCAGCATTTTCACTTTTGTGGTTTTGGTCTGCTCACAAACACGAGTATTGGTGGCTACTCTATTTGGATTACAAAGTAATTTTCAGGGGCACAAATTGGTTAAGGTTATAGAGATTGTTGTATAAGGAGACGGATAAGGATTGTTGTATAAGGAGATCGAGGGAGACGACATAATGCAATTTTAAGCTAGGATGTCGCATAGTCCTTTTTCATTTTGTTGTACCCGTTCAGACTTATATTCACCTACAAAATGTAGTTATATGCATCAAGATGCAAAAGGACAGATTGTTTTCCTTAATCTAAAAAGATACATCACATTGCATTAATGATCCAATACTTATTGTTAAAGAGGACTTCAGGATGAGGCTTTCCAAGGAGGTTTGTCTACATCAGAATAAAACAACAGTCAATGCGACCTTACCTTCTTGTGGATCAGATAAAGAGATTGGTTAGTAGAACCTTGCTTGAGCTTCGACACCTGTTGTGGTTTCTCGGCGCACAAACGTGCAATTTCTCCGTACTGTGTGGAAACTATGACTCTGTTTCCCTTGTTGTTGCGAGGGAAAAAGTTTTCAATGCAGTCCCACTCCTATTTTGTGGACACATCATCAACAACAATAAGATATCTGTTATCATTCACTTTTGTATCAAACACATCCAGCATCTCCCTTAGGCTCATGCTCTCCATCTTCAGGAAGACACTAATCCCAACAGTTTTTCTTTTGTGTGTGCTTCCAATCACCTCTGGAAAATTCTGATAATATTGCCTCATAAGGCTCTGAATGAACTCTTTTGGACTGAAAGGGCGCACCAACTTAGCCCATGCACAAAATCCAAAGTTTGCCCTGACATCTGAGTCATCATAGACTTCCTGAATGGCAGTCATCCTGAGATCACCAGTTCCACCCCACACTGCAAGCACAGTACGGTCCCTATCCTCATTGGTGACCAGCTGGCGAAGGCCTATGACTGAATTTTCAAGATTCATGGTGGTTCTTGTTTCCTCGTCAATACCCAGCATTGCAATTGTGGCAAGACTGGCTTGCTCCTCCGCGTTAGTAGTTGCCTTGGAGCCAGAGCCCTTGATGAGGCGGTAACGAAGGTTCCTGTTGCTCACATCCTCCACCTTGGCCCTGAGGTCCTTCACCTCCTTGGTGATCCTGCGGCGCTCCCAGAGGTTACGAGGGATGAAAAAGCAGAACGGCTTCTTCTCGGTGTGGAGCGCAAAGTCCATGAGGTTATCCTCTACATTGTAGGCCGTATTACGGACCTGCTTCACCCAGGTTAGGAGTACCTTGTTCTTGTCCTGCTCCTCATCGGCGGTCATGAGGAAGGACTGCATCATCTCGAGCTCGTCTGCGATGAAGATCACGTCGCGCTCGACACCAAGCTGCAGGGCGATCTCCTCAGCGACGAAGGACTTGGCGTAGCCCAGCGCCCCGTCGAGCACGGCCTTGCCGACGCTCCACGCAGTCGCCTCCATGGCTCTCCCCTTCTCCGCCCCCTTCCCCTCCCTCTCTTGTTGGCTGGTGAGTGGTAGGTTCAACCGAGGATGGAAGTGTCAACGCTGCAAGGCTTCAAAGTTGAAACGCGCACGGAACATTGATAAAGGCTTCATGGCCTCCAATCCCGGCCGTAGTGATAACAATTAATTAATATTCTGGAACAGCGGTGTCATTTGCCTCGAGTCCAAATAATTAATATGTGCTTATTGGCATCGATTTACACTGCCAGGACGCGTACAACCCATAGACAGCTGCTGCCACAGATGCTGAACGAGGTGACGTGTACATCAATTAATGATGAGAGAGGACGACGCCGTCGTCTCGCGAGACGATAGCGACGGCCCGTGTTCCGTGAGGATTTTGATTAATCAAAGTGGCGTTGGTCTCTGAACAACTATGTCATCTGATTTATTTTCTCAGTCCTAAGATTACAGTCTTTCTTACTTTTCGAGAAAATACTACGTCCAATTATATATACAAAATATAATGAATTTTATGGTACACTATAGATATCACTAGATAGATATTAAGGTCTGGTTTTTTATAAAAAAAATATTTAAAGATCTAAATGTTGCACGTATTTTTTACCAACCTAGTCGCACTCGAGATACGATAATTTTGGAACGGAGGGAGTACTGTGGCCGGCTGCGTGTTTTGGACTTTTGGTGCAGCGGCGACAAGTGCGCAAGGGCACAGCGTCAGTGCTGCAATGCGTCCGTGCGGTGCTGCAGTGCAGCCACTGTTGTGACCGTGAGTTGGTGTTGCTCTGTGAGTTGCTTGTACTATTTAAGTTGGTTTAATGCTCTGTGAGTACAACCATGCATTAGAGTTTGACCCTGTCTAACTAGGCGTTTCGCTTATTCTCCTCGATGGATTCTATCTTAAAACAAGCATGCTAACACTAGACAACTTCCCTTTTCTTTCTATTCTATTGAGATGACAAAGGAGAAAAGGTGGATATGCTGACGTGGTGTTTTCTTCAAACTTTAGAAGACGAAATCTATTCATGTCCATGAATAACTTTACTTACTCATTTAGCTATCTATAACCATAGAAGACTTTTAGTTTCCTTCATTGCTGATTAAATCAGTTCTGGTTAGGCTGTGTTTAGATAGCTGAAAAAAACAATGTAGCTCTAGAAAAACACTGTAGCATTCGTTGAGAAATATATTTTATGAGAGAGGAATAGTGAAAAGTTAGAATGAATGGGAAAAGTTAGGAATCTGAACAGGGTCTTAATTGAACTTGTGGCCACCGTGGGGGCCATGCCTAGGTGGGAGAGTGGGGACGGCAGCGGCGGCGCGGTGGTGCTGGCCGCTGGGTCACTGGAGAGGAAAGAATCACGGAATGGGGCGCCATCGCCGCCTTTTTGCCGGTGATTTGCTCCTCTTCTTTCAGAGTAGTTTAGGCGCAGGTTTAGCCGGTGTTTGGTTTGTCTGGGGCTCAAAACCCCTTTTGAATTATCAGGCCTGTTTGGGACACATTACGATTCCATTGGATATAAGCCGGCCAGGGAGCCAAATGCCTCGATTTGCGAGGCGCGTTCGCTCTCACCAAACGTGACCTTGATTCTGGCCAATGCAAGGGATTCTCGGCTCCCCTGACGCATTGATCTGCGGGAGGAGCGTGTCTCCACCGGTGTCCGTCCCCCTCCGCTCGCGCCTGTGCCGGACCCTATGCTACCGCCTGTCGGCAGGCGGTACGCATAGGCCTGACGGTAATCCTCGTCTGGCAAGTCTCCTCGTCGAGGTCTCGAGGAAGCCTGCGCCCGAGGGTGGACCCCCGCCGGCCCAAAGGGCGAGGTCGAGAGATCACGCAGCGGAGGCACACCCGCCCAGGACTCCTCAGGCGCTCGTCGATGCCGACGGCCACTTCTTCGAGACGACCCAGCCCCGATGTGATTCCAATGAGGACGCCAAACGACACAATTTTGGAGGGCACCATCTTACCGAAAAGAGCTTCTCCACGAAACCGACTTTAGGGAGAAGCGTGTCGTAGATAAGTTGTCTAAACAGGGCAAAAAGCTACGGTAGCTCACCTAAAAATTTTTCTTCTTTTTTCTCCTACATTGTCTCCATGTTAAGCTTCTCTTTTTTTTGTGTTACAATGATATATGTACCTGACGCTTCACCTGCTTTGTGAAACAACTGATGATGAAATGTTTATTTTTTTTTTCAGTTTCTAGCTATTTTTTTTTGTTCAGATCATTCCTGCCCACAGGAATGGGAATATTCAGAATACGTACTCCCTTCCCGTTTATGGTTGCTGATTGGGTTTGAAGATTGAACCCAAATGTATTATGCATGTAAAATACTCCATCCAATTATAGTTGATTTTCCCTGGACACTGCAAAGCCCTCCCCGCCCACCCACCCCCCTGTCGTGCCGCCTTACTTCGACATTGCTTGCTTCGGTCCGGTGGCGATGTAGGTGGGCCACCTCCTGCTGCTTGGGACGGTGGCGTTACCAATATGAGAGGTCTGCCACCACATTCCCTTCGATGGCGGCCAACTCGCGCCGCCATAGCTGTGTCCTGCTTCTCCGATCAATCTGGTGAGAATTGTCTCGATCGCCTCTTCTACCGGATCTAGTAAGGGTGTGCCATCGAATAAGTTACCGCTTATGACACGGTGATTCCAGGCTCATCCTGCGGTTGACGTGTCCTCACTCCACGCCTGCCCCCTGCCCCTCCCCCCGTCATGCTCGCAATCATGGGTTGGTTTTGTATGCTACGAGACCGTAGGTGTTTCACCCCACTTGGTGTTTGATGTGTGCCATGTGCTCGGACGAAAAAAACACAAGGCTTGCCAGCTGCCACCATGCCACATGCCAAAAGTCATTGCCGTCAATGTCTCAATGGTACACTAGCCAATGTTACGATATGTATGTATGTATGATAAATTAGCGATCTGGCTTCAGACCAGACGCGATTCGAACCCATTAACCATACACCACTGCTCCATTGGTTGTCAACCAAGCACAACTTGATTGACCTCGTCGAGAAGGCTTTTCCTGCAAGCGAATCGAAGTACACAAGCAGGAAAACTAATCCCACGGTGATGAAATTTTGAAAATCATTCTCTATGTATTTGTAGGCGTCTTCATCAAACTTCTAGGCTGGCTATACCGGATGTTGCTATTTTGTTTAATCTTGTCAGTGTTAGAATAGACGGAAGAGCTGCAAGCATTGTAATAATCAGATAATCTCTCATGAGGTCAAGGGCGGATACTCTTTCTTTTTTTCAATATCTAAAAAATCGATGGATCTTAAAATTGTAGAATTTTATTTAAAGATAATTGGCATTTTGGATAGACTATCTTTCAAATATCTTTAAAATGTATTATATACTATTGAAACATGTGGCTTAGGCATGTTAGTTTATGTTGCTATTATGTTTATTGTTTTCTTATTATAATGGGTAAAATAAAGATTTTTTTTTGTTCGAATTGTACGTACCGTAGCATCGAATGGGCCATCACCTAGTCCGATGGAAATTTACTTGGAGTAGTTTTGTTATTTTGGCTTCCGGTAAGTTTACTCTCTATCATGAAATTACTATTGCTCTCGGCTCGGTCCCAAAAGCTTTGAGTGTTGTGCACATGCATTCAATGTCCGTGCATCGCGGTCTGCGCGCACGTGCTTCTACCTTGATGCCAGAAATGAAGCACCAAGAACAAGGATCTCCATTTAATTACCAAAAGAAAACCCAAACCCGTGGCCGAAGACTGGAGCTGAATGGAGCAGGCAGTCAGGCTGCTTGAGTTTACCGCAGCCTCTTCTTCCGTGATCCCTTGTCGTCGACTCGTCGTGACTCGCGAGAAACCACACCTCCCCTGACTCTGCCGTAGTGCCGTGCAAATGAAGGAGATGGAATTGCGAGGGTGCCAGCAGCCACTCCATCCGCACAGCAGCCAGAAGCCATCGTCTTCGTCTCCCAGCACCAGCAGCACCAATCCTGCTGGGTACTTGCTGCCCAGAACCACCAGCGCCTGGCTCGCCTGCGCCTTCCTCTCCTTGGCCCTCCTCCACCTCCTCTGCTGCTCTCCTGATCCCACCCAATGGGCGCTAGTGTTCTCCCCTCCGCGCCACTACTTCAACGGCACCTACTCCTCCTCGGTCTCAGCAGCAGCGTACGTGAATCTTGCTCAGTAACCCACCGTCACTTCATCGATACATACATTTTGGCACTCGCATTCGAATCTCGCATGGATCTCTTTTGATTTGATGGCATGGCAGGGGCAGGCAGATCAGCTGCGACTATTCAGAGGGGCAGTGGGTGTGGTCGCCGGGCCACGCGCGGCGGTACAACGCCACCACGTGCGGCGTCGTCAAGGACAGCCAGGACTGCGTCCGCAACGGGCGCCCCGACACCGGCTACCTCGACTGGCGTTGGCGTCCGACGGCCGCCGCGTGCCCGCTGCCTCCCTTCGACGCGGCGGCGTTCCTCGGCGCGGTCCGGGGAAAGCACGTCGCCTTCGTGGGCGACTCCATGGCTCGGAACCAGGCCGAGTCCCTGCTCTGCCTCCTCGCCGCGTCGCCGTCGTTCCCGTCCCGTCTCGTGTACCACCAAAGCGACCCACCCGGGCTGTCCCAGAACTTCCTCGTGCGGCGCTGGGCGTTCCCGACGCACGGCGTGACGGTGTCCGTGTACTGGGCGCCCTTCCTGGTGCGTGCCACGGGCAGGGTCGACGACTACCACCTGCCCTACAGCTCCGTGCACCTCGACGCGCTCGCCGAGCGGTGGTCGGCGGAGGCCGACACGATGGACGTGGCGGTGCTCAGCGCGGGGCACTGGTTCCTCAAGTGGGCCATGTTCTACAACGGCAGCGGCGTGGTCGGCGTCCACATGCTCCCCGAGTCCAACAACCACACCGAGATCGGCTTCGCCTCGCCGTTCCGGGAGGTGATCCGCAAGGCGCTGGAGCGGCTCGTCCTCGGCGTCGGTGGCGGCGGCGGTGGACGGACGGTGGTGCTGGCCACGCTGTCCCCGTCGCACTTCGAGAAGGCGTGGGACGACCCCACGACGTGCGCGAGGAAGCGACCGTACGAGGACGGGGAGAAGGAGGTGGACGCCGAGGCGGCGGAGCTCCGGAGGGTCGTTAAAGAGGAGGCGGCGTCCGCCGCGGCAAGGAACGGCGGTGCGGCGGCGACGACGATCAAGGTGCTGGACGTGACCAAGCTGGCGACGATGCGGCCGGATGGACACCCTGGTGCGTACATGCACATGGACCCGTTCGGGCCGGGCAAGCCGGACAAGATGCTCAACGACTGCCTCCATTCCTGCCTGCCCGGGCCGGTCGACACGTTCAATGAGATATTGCTGCAGCTCCTCCTGACCAAGAGGTAGAGTAGGGGTCTATTTATTTACTACCTTTGAAAAACGGGGTCCCTTGTCTGTGTGAGCACTGTACTGCTCATGTGGGGTTTCCTCAAAGGACTTTCGCGTTATGTGAGGTCAGTAGTTGCTAGCTTAGGCGTGGTGCATGTGCGATAGCTACCTTAGGTTGTGTTCCACCCCATAGTACCACTGAGGTAGGCGGCAGGTGGTGACAGCCCGTCATCTTTATTCCTCCGCGCACGCAAGCGCTTCGTCTCCTTTTGGGCCCACCTGTCATCTTCATGCCTCCGCGTGCGCAACCGCTTCGTCTTCCCCACTCATCAACCGCTTCATCTTCCGCTGCGTCCGAGGACGTCGTCTTTCTTTTATTTGTTAAACTTTAAATTATTTGTTTGTTGCTGAACTTATCTATTTGCATTGCGCTGAACTTAAATTTATCTGTGGTGATGTGCATAAAATTTATCTGGATGTCAATGATAATGTGTGTAATTGAATCTGGATGCTGATGGTCATGTGAATGCACAGTGATCTGAATGTATGTGTAATCTGTGTTTACTTCAAAAAGGAAAAGAAAAACTTTTTCTGGAAAGCGTGTTTTGTGAGGGGAATGAATCGGAAAGTGGAAAATTACTTTCTAACTGAACACAGAAGCATCTGAAACCCGATTGGTAACGGGCACCATATAGACACATAAAGAAAGTTATCAGTAGTGAACATTAGTAACGGACATCATATCGACATGCGTATCTCTCGTTACTAGTAGCCACCAGTGGCCACGGTCACTGCCGTATATGTAACAGACTTTAAGGGACCGTCACAAATAAACTCATTATTCGTAACGGTTGTGTTTAGAACCCGTTGCATTCTCTATTAGTAACGGGCACTGAAGATGGCCGTTACTAAAAGTCTCACATTGGTAACGGGCGTTGTCATGCCCAGGTCGGGGTCGAGTCTGCCATGCTTATGGGTAACAGCCGGTGTTTGACGACCGTTATGACTATTATTCTTTGTAACGTGCCTCTTGGGTCCGTTACCAATGCCACATTACCTATTTAAATTTTTCACGTAGTGAGTCCACCATATTTTGGTGTTTTCGCAATAATAGTTGCTGAGGCTGGGGAACAAATTTTATCACAGTAAAATTTTACAAACTTTCATTATCTAAAATGAGTTGTTAATCGAGATGTCTACGAAGGCGACGCCAGAGTTTCTCTGTATCTAGCTCCTGTATATGGCAGCCGTTCTCGCCGCCGCACGCTCCTCTCTCCGCTACGCGTCGTTACGTTAGCAGTTCCATCAATACACATGTACTACATCCATCACCGACCCCGGAGCACAGGGACTCCAACTCGACGTTTCCTTAAGATTGTCCCATGCATGGAAGGTCTCAAGATCAGACAGCCGTCGTGAGCAGCGAGGGCAGGAGAGGAGCGTGCCGGGACAGGGAGGGTATCAAACTGTTGGGAAGTGGTCTCTAGAAATTCTGCTACCCTGCGCAAAAGAAACCACGACTATTTCTGTTAAATTGGATTGTTTCTATAAATAACAAAAATTATTTAGGAAGATTAAATTATTTTTACCATAACTCAGATGCCGGTCGTGCATATATATATGACTCATAGTATCATTAGATTCATTGGATTTTGGACCCGTCATCATAAATCATAATTCCTGTAGTATTTATCTTAGACAGCGTTCATGGAGTACACGAAAGTAAACAACATTCATGGAGTACACGAAAGTTGAACGGATAGTCATGAATATTGATGATACGCAGTGGACTCCGGTAATTATTCTATTTTCTTTGCATCAAAATTATTCTTTCTTCTCCACAAATAATCTTAATTAAATTCTAGAAAATATATATATTTGTATAAAATTTACAATATATTGTATGGATTAAAGTCTAAAATATTGATTTATTATCAATTGAATTATAGATTCTGCTCGTACTCCTTTTCTAAAAAATATCACCAATCTTAAAGTTCTTGCTAATTAGGGTGTATTTAGATTTAGGGGCTGAACTTTAGTCAGCTAAAAAATTAGCACTGATAATCCAAGCAGGGGGCTAATAAATGTAGGCTAAAAATTAGCAAACTCCATCCAAAATTTAGTTGATTAGTGCTTCAAACCAACTATTGGCTAATTTTAGAGCTCGAATGCCAAAAGTACGATTAACCTCCCACCAAAATATTTCCCATGTTCCCACCACATCCTCACCATAATTACTGTAGCACCACATGATCTAATCATGGCCAATTAGCATCAGACAAATAGCTGTGACTTATGCAATTATCTTTACAATTAATCTTTATTTAGTCTATCTAATCAATATAAAAAAATTAGAAATTAGTCCCTAGAGTGATTAAATCAGAATCTTATGGCCAAAGGCGGCGAGTTGTCATGTACGACAATCGCCTAAACGTGTCACTGCACGTCCTTTATGGCAATCGCCTAAGCGTGTCACAATGACAAAGACCTTGTTCCAATTGGTTCTTATTTGGGATTGGATTTGATAGGTACTATATTCTATACTAACTTGCAGTACAATCTACCCGTGCGTATTCCGATGGGTGATGTACTGATGTGATAATAGAGAGGTTGAATTACGATTCTGCTAGCTTGGGCTCAGCTCGGCTCTCTCCAAACTCCAATGCGCGGCTTGGGCCCTTGGCTCCCGGGCAAGCCGCCACCAGTTTCATCGGGGCCCTGCAACGACGCCGGAGGTTTCGTCGGGGTCCCTGCAGCGACGCCGGCGCCGGCGACGGGCCATGGGGAGCCACGTCCTCGTCATCCATGTTGTCCCTCTTCTGCCTCTGATGCTACCTCTCTTGTTCGACGCGTCCCTCCCGTGCATAGATACAAATCATGTGGCCTCGTACAGCTCTTGTGCGGATCTCCGCCTGCCGCTGCGCCCGAGCTCTTCATTGCCACCGGCAACGGAGAGGGCGAGGACGACGAGCCATGGGAGGACGAGCACCATGTCGACGAGGCGGAGGACGCGGTGGGCGAGGACGACGACGAGGGCGACGTTGCGGGGTCATCGCGGCCGCCGGCTCGTCCACGGATTATGTGTCTCCGGCGCAGACCAGGAAGACGACGAGGGACATTGGAGTTGGAGTCTTGGAGGCAGCGATGAATGACGCCGTCTCGGCTCGGTTGTCCCTTGTCAGCCAGGATCGACCAAGCCGAGCCAAGGAGGACTGATTCTCCGTAATCAGTGGAAGCAGACAAATACTGACCCTTTTCACCGTTCTCGCATGGCCAGGGCTGTTTCCTTTTACTTTCTCTTGGTTCAATTCTGATGTCGTACACTGTTTAGTTTATCTGGTCCAAACTCCAGACGTAGAGGGAGTCCAGAAGCAAAACCCAGCACCTAGACCTAGCAGTTCACAAAAGCGAATGAAAAAAAAAAGGAGTGCTGCTAAACCTGGATTACTAGCAACAATCAGTAGAATAAAATTATGTTAGTGTGGGAGTGTAGATATGTTGAGCAATTGAAATCAAGCATTATGTGGGGAGATGAATTACCGAGTGATAAAAGATAGATCAAACTAGCTAGTAGTAATTTTCCTCGCTGGCATCATTTCAAGTGAAGGATGACTCCATTGACGCTGACTATGTCAGCTGCAGTGGGCAGGAGGCTCGCAGCGTGCATTTCTTTGGACGTGGTGGGTACCTGACTTGGCCTGAGATCTTGAGTTCCACGAATTCTCTACTGACTCCGATCAGATGCCGCTGGTGACTCCTGGGCCAGAATTGCTGAAGGTGACAGTGACGGCGACCTCCTTGGATATGCTGGCTCCAAGAAGCTCTCCCTCATACGCAATCATGCCGAAACGCTGCTCATCCACACATACTCGAAGGGGGCGAGTATACAAATTGTCCAGTGCCCAGTTTCTGTTGTCAAGGAAGCTTGACGGCGAAGGAGACATTGTGGATGAGAGAAGTCGTTGGATTGGTCCATAAGTTTGTGACACGCGTCTTTGATGGTGATTGAAGTGTGGTGGACGATGTCATAGGCGGCGACAAGGACGCAGACAGCCAGGAGCAACGTGAGGACGCAGAGCACGCAATTGAAGAGGTACTCCCGGTTGTGATGGTTGAGGGATAGGATGCAGCAATCGTTGTAACACTGATTGCAGCAGCGGTCGAAGCAGAGAGCAACATGCCGGTGAGGGTTTGGTGGCCCAATGAAACTGCGTGCTATTCTGCTGTGATCGGATTGGAGGCGGCCGGAGCTCGGAGGCACGCTGGCAAGGTTTTGGTGGCTTAGGTGAGGTGAGGGTTGGTGGCGACTGGCGGAGGCGAGCTTTGGTGACGAGGCCGAGGCGAGCGAGTGAGCGAGGCGCTCAGCTGTGTGGCGGTTAAAGAAAGTAGGGTTTTGGAAGGGAGGCAGAGCCGCAGAGAGAGGGAGTGGGGAAAGAAGAGCAGGCATGATTTTGGAAGGGTTCGGGTCAGAGACGGGCTGTAGGCGACGACAAGGATGCAGACTGCCAAGAACAACACGAGGTCATCAAGGATTCTGAGCGGTAGATGAAGAGGTAGTCCTAGACTCCGGTTGCGATGGTTGAGGCAGAGGACAAAGCAGTCGTCGCATCAATCAACGTAACACTTACTACAGCAGCTGTCGATGAAAATTAACATGCCTCCATAACTTGACTCCATACCTTGTTGCCATGCCATAGGTTGACTCTAGTGATGCTTAGCCTAGATTGCAAGGACAGAATAAAATTATGTTAGCACACTGCATGCATGATGTGGGAGTGTAGATATGTTGATCAATTGAAATCAATCATTATGTGGGAAGATGAATTACCGAGTGATAAAAGATCGATCAAACTAGCTAGCAGTATTTTTCTTCGCTGGCATCCTTTCAAGTGAAGGATGACTCCAGTGATGCTGACCATGTCAGCTGCAGGGGGCAGGAGGCCAGCAGCGTGCATTTCTTTGGACGTGGTGGGTACCTGACTTGGTCTGAGACCTTGAGTTCCACGAATTCTCCAGGGACTCCGATCCGATGCTGCTGATGACTCCCTGGTCAGAATTGCTGAAGGTGAAAGTGACGGCGACCTCCTTGGAATTGCTGGCTCGAAGAGCTCTCCCTCATGCGCAATCATGCTTTAACGCTGCTCATCCACACATACTCGAAGGGGGCGAGTATCCAAATTGTCCAGCTCCTAGTTTCGTTTGTCAAGAATGCTTGACGGTGAAGGAGACGTTGTGGATGAGAGAAGTCGAGGGAGAAACCCATAAGTTTGTGACACGCGTCTTGGACTTTGATTGAAGTGTAGTGGACGATGTCGTAGGCGGCGATAAGGACGCAGATAGCAAGGAGCAACGAGAGGACGCTGAGCACGTAGTTGAAGAGGTAGTCCTGGTTGTGATGGTTGAGGGACACGATGCAACAGCCATCACAACAATCATCGTAACACTGACCGCAGCAGCGAGCACAACATGCCCGTGAGGGTTGGTGGCCAAGTGGAACTCCCTTGTGCTGTGCTGCGATCGGAATGGAGACAGCCGGAGCCCGGAGGTGCGCTGGCAAGGTTTTGGTGGCTTAGTCGAGGTTACGGTTGGTGGCGACTGGCAGAGGCGAGCTTCGGTGGCAAGGCCGAGGCGGGCGAGCGAGCGAGGCGCTCAGCTGTGTGGAGGTTAAAGAAAGTAGGGTTTTGGAAGGGAGGCAGAGCCACAGACGACGGGAGTGGGGAAAGAAGAGCAGGCATGATTTTGGAAGGGTTCGGGTCGGGGACGGGCCATAGGCGACGACAAGGATGCAGACGGCCAAGAACAACATGAGGTCATCGAGGATTCTGAGCGCGTAGATGAAGAGGTAGTCCTAGACTCCGGTAGCGATGGTTGAGGCAGAGGACACAACAGTCGTCGCATCAATCAACATAACAATTACCGCAGCAGCTGTCGATGAAAATTAACATGCCTCCATAACTTGACTCCATACCTTGTTGCCATGCCATAGGTTGCCTCTAGTGCTGCTAAGCCTGGATTGCAAGGACAAAATAAAATTATGTTAGCACACTGCATGCATGATGTGGGAGTGTAGATATGTTGATCAATTGAAATCAAGCATTATGTGGGGAGATGAATTACCGAGTGATAAAAGATCGATCAAACTAGCTAGCAGTAATTTTCTTTGCTGGCATCCTTTCAAGTGAAGGATGACTCTAGTGACGCTGACCATGTCATCTGCTGTGGGCAGGAGGCCACCGGCGTGCATTTCTTTTGACGAGGTGGGTACCTGACTTGTCCTGGGACCTTGAGTTCCACGAAATCTCTACTGACTCTGATCCGATGCCGCTGATGACTCCCTGGTCAGAATTGCTGAAGGTGAAAGTGACGTCGACCTCAGTGGAATTGCTGGTTCGAAGAAGCTCTCCCTCATGAGCAATCATTCTGAAACACTGCTCATCCACACATACTCGAAGGGGGCGAGTATCCAAATTGTCCAGCGCCCAGTTTCTGTTCTCAAGAATGCTTGACAGTGAAGGAGACGTTGTGGGTGAGAGATATCGAGGGAGAGACCCATAAGTTTGTGACACGCGTCTTGGATGCTGATTGAAGTGTGGTGGACGATGTCGTAGGCGGCGATAATGAAGCAGATAGCCAGGGCTGTTAACATAGTTAGCATATTTCAGTTGTAACTAGAAGATATCGTGTTAGTGTTAGTTGAGAAAGATAAGGTTGTTGTAGTCTTATGATCTGTTGTATAGGGTAGATGCTAGATGATATAATTAGTTGTAGATCAAAATCTTTCTCAACAAACACAAACCGATGTATCTAGAAAACTTGTAAGCCACGGTTGGGGCTTTTCCAACTCCTATATAACAAAGGTGCGGCCCCCAAAAGGGGTTCAACGCTTCCCAATTAGTTTTACATGGTACCAAGAGCGAACCTCTAAACCACATCCACCTTAAACCCTTTCCATGGCAAGCTCCTCCACCGGAGTTGCGATCGCCCCCACCATTGGTCATCCAGTGACCGAAAAACTCACCAAGGCGAACTTCGCCCTATGGAAGATCCAGGTGCTCCCCACCATCCGTGGAGCACAACTGATGGGCTACATTGATGGCACCATCGTCGCCCCTCCTCATGTGATCGAGGAGGAGAAGTCCGGGAAGAAGGAGATGGTTCGCAACCCAGAGTTTGACGCATGGGTGGTAAAGGATCAGCAGGTATTCAGCTACCTAGTTGCTTCTCTTCACCGTGACATCCTAGCATAGGTTTCGTCCTGCGTCACCGCACGAGGGCTCTGGCAGGCGATCGAGGCGATGTTCGCCTCCCAAACCCGTGCACGCGCTGTCAACACCCGCATCGCGCTAGCCACCACGAAGAAAGGCGCACTCTCGGTAACTGAATATGTGGCCAAGATGCGTGCACTTGGGGACGAGATGGCGGCATCCGACAAGCCTCTGGACGACGAGGTGATGGTGTCCTTCATCGTGACCGGCCTCGACATCGAGTTCAACCCCGTCATCTCCGCCGTCCTCGCCCGTGTCGAGCTGATCACCATCAACGAGCTCTTCACTCAGCTTCTCACCTTCGAGCAGCGCATGGACCTGTACCAAGGCACCTCAGGCGGCTCTGTCAACTCTGCATCTCGTGGCCGTGGCACTGGCGGCCGTGGTGGAATCCGTGGTGGTCGCATGGGCCGAGGTCGCGGCAATGGAGGCCGTGGTCGTGGCAACGGCAACAGACCCAAGGTCAAGTGCCAACTCTGCAAGAAGGAGGGGCACTCCGTGGTGGAGTGCTGGCACCGCTACGGCGAGGACTTCGTCGTCCCTAAAGAGAAGAGTGCAAACGCTGCCGCCAACAACTATGGAGTGGACACGAACTGGTACACCGACATGGGGTCTACAGATCACATCACCGGCGCCCTCGACAAGATGGTGATCCGTGATCGGTACACTGGTGGTGATCAGATCCATGCCGCCAATGGCGCAGGTATGAATATTGAGCATATTGGTCGTGTTATTTGCAAATCCCCTAAACGCAATATGTTTCTCAACAATGTCTTGCATGTTCCTAGTACCAAACAGAATCTAGTCTCTGTTCACAAACTTGCATATGATAACGATGCCTATTTGGAATTTCATCCACATTTTTTTCTTATCAAGGATCGAATCACGAAGAAAACCTTGCTGGATGGACCATGTAGACGTGGCCTCTACCCCCTTCCTGCTGCCGCATTTTGTCACAAGCAAGCCCTCAACGTTTCCATCGCCACTGAACCTTCCTTGGAGAGGTGGCATTGTCATCTTGGACATCCTTCCTATTCGGTTGTTCAACAAGTAGTCAATAAGATTAAATTGCCCCATAACTCTAGTGAGTCTAGGGTTGAGTCAGTTTGTGATTCGTGTCAGAAAGGCAAAAGTCATCAATTGCCTTACCCTCGTTCGTCCAGTCAGTCGTCTGCACCTTTGGAGCTAGTGTTTTCAGATGTATGGGGACATGCTTGTGATTCGTTCGGGAATAATAAGTATTATGTTAGCTTCATCGATGATTTCAGTAAATTTACCTGGATATATCTCCTGTGGCATAAATCTGAAGTTTTTTAGAAATTTCATGAATTCCAAACACTTGTTGAGCGACAATTTAATCGGAAAATCATTGCTTTGCAATCGGTTTGGGGAGGCGAGTATGAGAAGCTAAATTCCTTCTTCACCAAAGTAGGCATTGTTCACTTGGTTTCCTGTCCCCATGCGCATCAACAAAACGGCTCTGCTGAGCGTAAGCACCGACACATAGTTGAAGTAGGTCTTGCCCTCTTTGCAGAAGCTTCCATGCCCTTGAAATATTGGGACCAGGCGTTTCTTGCAGCCCTTTATCTTATTAATCGGCTTCCCAGCAAAGTTATTCAGAACATGATCCCCCTTGAACATCTCCTTGGTCGGCAAGTTGATTATAATTCCCTTCGTGTTTTTGGATGCGCCTGTTGGCCAAATCTTAGGCCATATAATTCACACAAGTTGCAATTTCGTTCCAAACGATGTGTGAATCATGGTTTCAGCAATCTGCACAAAGGCTATAAGTGCCTTGATGTCTCGACCGGGCGCATCTACGTCTCCAGAGATGTCATTTTTTATGAAGAAGTCTTTCCTTTTGCTCTGCTTCATGACAATGCTGGAGCTCGCTTGCGATCCGAGATTTCCCTTCTGCCTCCATTGCTGCTAAATCCTTCGTTTCTAGGGGAAATGCATCTACATGATCATGTTCAGAATATTCATACTAATGCCACTAACACCTGGTCTAGCTCCTTAGATGTCTCTTCAACAGGTTTCAGGGAAAATTCTGGTGAAAATCCGGTGCAAAACGACATTTCTCTGCCTGTTCTACAGACCACGCCTGGCGCGAGACATGAGATAGATGCGGCCGCTGATCCGGATGGCGCGTCAGTCCGAGGTTCAGGCGAATCACCCTTGGGATTGTCGCGTCTGCCACCTACGCCGACCGAGCTAATCGGACCGAGCGCACGCGTTGGTGCAGCTGATGCACGGGTGACTGGATCCTCTGCGGGCAGCGACGTGCAGCACGAGCGCGCGGGGGATCGCTAGGATCCGATGCGGCAAGTGGCGGTACAGCGGCCGGATCGGATGCGGCGGCTGCGCCTGTGGCCGCGATAGAGGCTGCGACGACTCGGCCTAGAACTAGGCTACAACAAGGTATTCGCCAGCCTAAAATCTATAAAGATGGCACTGTTAAATATGGTTTACTTGTGTCTAGTGGTGAACCAAGCAGTGTAGATGAAGCCTTGCATGATGACAATTGGAGAGAGGCCATGGAAAATGAATTCCTTGCTTTGCAAAGGAACAAAACATGGCGGCTAGTACCACCTGATCAAGGGAAGAATGTGATAGATAGCAAATGGGTGTTCAAGATCAAAAGGAAACAAAATGGTGAGATTGATAGATACAAAGCCAAGTTAGTTGCCAAGGGTTTCAAGCAACGGTATGGGATTGATTATGAAGTGTTGACACCAAAACTTGGTGCAAAAAAGTGTGTTGACGCAAAAATCAGGAAAGACCTTCACGCGCTAGCACACGAAATCGGTTGTGACCGTGAATACCGGGGCGTGCCAGTCAATTTGACCTGTTAATGGACAAGGGATAAAACTGTAAAATACTTGAGCGTATCGGCTGGGATTCCGATTAACTCTATAGGCAGAATCGGCAGAAGCTGTCCGATCTGGTAAATAATAAATCGGCTTGGACAACCGATTCAGAGCAAAGCTATGCGAGATCACTAAAGCGTAATCTAACAAGCTAAGCAGAGCAACACTTGGAACAGATCTAGTCGGCTATGATAAGAGATACAACGAGATAATACAGGTAAAAGCCGACCAAAACATGTACCAAGCTGGATAAAGGTTGAATAAAATCTAAACAAAGTAACAGCGATACGCCGGTTACTAAAGCCTAGATACTTATCCGATAACTGTTGAATAACTTAAATGAAGAAACAGCGATACGCCGGTTGCTAAAGCTTAAGGATTATTCGGTAAAAGACAGAACTTACGAAGCAAGCCCTGAGATCTGATCACCCTTGACGTGCTCAAAGAACTCGTGAAAAAAAAATAGCGAAGTCGCCGACTTGATAAAAGTAAAGGTACTGAAGAAGTAGAGTTTGTTTATTTGATCGTGTGATGTCTTAATACAATAGCCGAGGGCTTATATTTATACCCTGGGCTGACGCATAGTCCTAACCGAACTCTTATATAAATAATACTTAAAGAAATATCTAAACAAAAGAAAATATTAAGATACATGGACTCTATTTTTCCTTCTGTAGAATCCTGGACGATGAAACTCTCGCCGACCTGTCCGTGTGTAGGCTAATCTATCTGCGTGATTAATTTGGACTCTCCCGTACAATAGCCTTGATCTCTATTCTTATAGACCTTGCACGTTATGAATCTACCTGCATGCGTAGCCTTGCTTTTCTTAATCACCTTGCACGTGATGAACCTGCACTTTCATTGGTTCGGAGCTCCAACCATATAATAGAAAGCCGATTCTGCTTTGCTGGTCACCACCTGACGATTTCTCCCTTCTCCTTGATTTAAACAAATCGGCCACCATGCATACTTTCCTGATTAAACAAATTGGCCCCACCACTATTTGGCTGGTCACTAGTTCCTTGTTTTCCTCATAGGCCGAAGTCGATGCCGATGCGAAGATGTCATACTAATACGGTGATGCCGATGCTCTGAATCATTTGGATTTGCCAAAATGTAGTGTCAACATGAAGATACTTTTTCTCCTGTTGTTAAAGCTACAGCTATTAGGCTTGTACTATCTATTGCTGTCTCGAATGGGTGGTCTCTTAGGCAGTTGGATGTGTAGAACGCGTTTCTCCATGGTGTTCTGGAGGAAGAAGTTTACATGAAGCAACCTCCTGGGTTTCAAGATAAGAAATTTCCAAGCTATATTTGCAAACTAGACAAGGCATTGAGTGACAAGGGCTTGGTATCACAGATTGAGTGACAAACTAGTCGCTTTCAGTTTTAAACCATCAAAGGCCGACACATCACTTTTCTACTTCAAGAAAGGTAACCTTGTCATGTTTATTCTGAATTATGTGGATGACATTATTGTGGCTAGTTCATCAGTTGAAGGCACTCAACTTCTTCTCCGAGCTCTCGGTTCTGAATTTGCATTGAAGGGCTTGGGTGATCTCCACTATTTCCTTGGTATTGAGGTGAACAGGAATAGTGATGGCTTGATTCTGAGTCAGTCCAAGTATGCTAGTGATGTTCTCAAGAGAACAGGAATGATGAATTGCAAGCCGGTAACTACGCCACTGTCAACGACAGATAAGCTATCTGCGTATGATGGGGTTCCTCTTGGTCCTGAAGATCCAACAAGGTACAGAAGCATTGTAGGTGCTCTACGATACCTTACTCTTTCTAGACCAGACATCTCCTTTGCAGTTAACAAGATATGCCAGTTCTTGCACTCACCAACAACAGTACATTGGAAAGCAGCCAAGCGTGTGTTAAGATATGTGAAGTACACGCTGAGTACTGGACTTAAGGTTCTGAAGTCGAGATCAACACATGTCGCAGGGTTCTCTGATGCTGATTGGGCAGGTGATGTAGATGATCGACGATCCACTGGGGGTTTTGCTGTGTTCATTGGAAGAAATCTCATATCATGGAGTGTGAGGAAACAAGCAACTGTATCTCATTCAAGTACAGAGGCTGAATATAAAGCTATGGCGAATGTTACTTCTGAGGTTATTTGGGTACAATCGCTGTTGAAAGAGTTGGGAATTCAAGCACCACTGATGGCTAGGCTTTGGTATGACAATATTGGAGCAACCTATTTGTCTGCTAATCCCATGTTTCATGCTAGAACTAAACACATAGAGATTGACTATCATTTTGTCAGGGAAAGAGTAGCACAAGGATTGCTTGATGTACGCATCATATCCACCAATGACCAAGTGGCTGATGGTTTTACCAAAGGGCTTACAACTCAAAAGCATATGGAGTTCAGGCGCAATCTCAACTTAGCAATGCCGGGTTAAGATTAAGGGAGGATGTTAACATAGTTAGCATATTTCAGTTGTAACTAGAAGATACCGTGTTAGTGTTAGTTGAGAAAGATAAGGTTGTTGTAGTCTTATGATTTGTTGTATAGGATAGATGCTAGATGATAGAATTAGTTGTAGATCCAAATCTTTCTCAACAAACACAAACCGATGTATCTAGAAAATTTGTAAGCCACGGTTGGGGCTTTTCCAACTCCTATATAACAAAGGTGTGGCCCCCAAAAGGGGTTCAACGCTTCCCAATTAGTTTTACAAGGGCAACGTGAGGATGCCGAGCATGCAGTTGAAGAGGTCATCCTGGTTGTGATGGTTGAGGGACACGATGCAACAGCCATCACAACAATCGTCGTAACACTGACCACAGCAGCAGTCGAAGCAGCGAGCAACATGCCCATGAGGGTTGGTGGCCAAGTGGAACTGCCTGGTGCTGTGCTGTGATCGGAATGGAGGCGGCCGGGGCCCGGAGGTGCGCTGGCAAGGTTTTGGTGGCTTAGTCGAGGTGAGGGTTGGTGGCGACTGGCAGAGGCGAGCTTTGGTGGCAAGGCCAGGCGGGCGAGCGAGCGAGGCGCTCAGCTATGTGGAGGTTAAAGAAAGTAGGGTTTTGGAAGGGAGGCAGAGCCGCAGAGGGCGAGAGTGGGGAAAGAAGAGCAGGCAGGATTTTGGAAGGGTTCGGATTGGGGACGGGCCATAGGCGACGACAAGGATGCAGATTACCAAGAACAACATGAGGTCATCGAGGATTCTGAGCGCGTAGATGAAGAGGTAGTCCTAGACTCCGGTTGCGATGGTTGAGGCAGAAGACACAACAGTCATCGTATCAATCAACGTAACACTTACCACAGCAGCTGTCGATGAAAATTAACATGCCTTTATAACTTGACTCCATACCTTGTTGCCATGCCATAGGTTGACTCTAGTGCTGCTAAGCCTGGATTGCAAGGACAGAATAAAATTATGTTAGCACACTACATGCATGATGTGGGAGTGTAGATATGTTGATCAATTGAAATCAAGCATTTTACCGAGTGATAAAAGATCGATCGATCAAAGTAGCTAGCAATATTTTTCTTCGCTGGCATCCTTTCAAGTGAAGGATGACTCCAGTGACGCTGGCCATGTCAGCTGCTGTGGGCAGGAGGCCAGCAGCGTGCATTTCTTTGGACGTGGTGGGTACCTGACTTGGCCTGGGACCTTGAGCTCCACGAAATCTCTACTGACTCTGATCCGATGCCGCTGATGACTCCCTAGTAAGAATTGCTGAAGGTGAAAGTGACAGCGACCTCCGTGGAATTGCTGGTTCGAAGAAGCTCTCCCTCATGAGCAATCATGCTGAAACATTGCTCATCCACACATACTCGAAGGGGGGCGAGTATCCAAATTGTCCAGCGCCCAGTTTCTGTTCTCAAGAATTCTTGACGGTGAAGGAGACGTTGTGGGTTAGAGATGTCGAGGGAGAGGCCCATAAGTTTGTGACACGCGTCTCTGATGGTGATTGAAGTGTGGTGGACGATGTCGTAGGCGGCGATAAGGACGCAGATATCTAGGAGCAACGTGAGGACACCGATCACGTAGTTGAAGAGGTAGTCCTGGTTGTGATGGTTGAGGTACAGCATGCAACAGCCATCATAGCAATCGTTTTAGCACTGACCGTAGCAGCGGTCGAAACAGGGAGCAACGTGCCGGTGAGGGTTGGTGGCCAAGTGGAACTACCTGGTGCTGTGCTGCGATCGGATTGGAAGCGGCCAGAGCCCGGAGGTGCGCTGGCAAGGTTTTGGTGGCTTAGTCGAGGTGAGGGTTGGTGGTGACTGGCTGAGGCGAGCTTTGGTGGCAAGGCCGAGGCGGGCGAGCGAGTGAGGCGCTTAGCTGTGTGGAGGTTAAAGAAAGTAGGGTTTTCGAAGGGAGGCGGAGCCACAGAGGGCGGGAGTGGGTCAAGAAGAGCAGTCAGGATTTTGGAACGGTTCTGGTCAGGGATGGGCCGTAGGCGACGACAAGGATGCAGATAGCCAAGAGCAACACGAGGACATTGAGGATTCTGAGTGCGTAGATGAAGAGGTAGTCCTAGACTCCCGGTTGCAATGGTTGTGGGAGAGGACACAACAGCCATCACATCAATCATGATAGCACTTGTAAGTTGACTCCATATCTTTTTGATGAAAATGAGCATGCCATAGGTTGACTTCAATGCTGCTAAACCTGGATTGCAAGGACAAAATAAAATTATGTTAGCACACTGCATGCATGTGGGAGTGTAGATATGTTGAGCAATTGAAATCAAGCATTATGTGGGGAGTTGGTGAGCAACTGAAATCACGATGGATCAAACTAGCTAGTAGTACATGGCAACCTTGCAACTGAAGGAGGATTACAATGACGACGATGTCAGATGCAGTGGAATAGGTGAGGTGGTTTGCAGCATGTATTTCTTGAGACGCGGTGTGTACCTGACCTGTTCTGAGACCTTGACCTCCACAAACTCTCCAGTGAATCCGATGCCGCTGATGACTCCCGAGTTGGAGTTGCTGAAGGTGACAATGATGGGAGCTTGCCAGCATGGAGGAGCTTCGACTGACATGAGCAAACAAAAACAGGATTACAACATCATGCCATCCGATTGACACAAAAAAAAAATTAGAAGCATTACATAGCAAATGCAAGGAGCAATTAGTCACCCCAGATAGTTTGTAGCAGCAAAACATTACGGTTTCAAGCCATTGAAATCAATCATAATCCGGGTCATGCCCTAATGATTGAACAATGTTCCACCAGAAAAGATGGGACACTGGTCACATCATACAACACTGTAACATAGAAAATGTTTCAAAAGTATGCCATCGCCCATCGGACAAACATAAACCAGCATGCCTTGACCGTCTCCCAAAACATGCCACCAGCAACAACATATTATATCCCATGCAAAACATGTCATCTCTTGTACCATAGTTCCATCACCGCACCAGCACCGCAGACTACACGCAGCAAGTACACTGAACCCTAGCACTTCGTGGTAGATTGGTGCTGAGTGGCCATCGTGGTACGGGTATGGCGTAGCTAGCTACCAGACTACCGCATCCCATCCCATCCCATCCTGAGCTTTAGCTGCCAGACTGTTGTCATGATTGTGTGTTTACATACTCTGTAATGTTCATGGTGGCTAATCAGCACGATGTATCCGCAAGCCATAGACTAATCGCCACGATTAGATCTAAACCTACTAAGAACATATATCGTACGATACTTTTACCTACCGCGTGCTATCACCACATGATGATAATTTGTCACAGTCCCATAGACATATGAAGAGAACATAAGCCAACTAGACATAAAGATAATCACCATGATTAGATCTATTCTATGCTAGCTAGACAAATTAGATAAAGCCCCATCTTAGAAGATCAAAGTAACGAGGACAGATTAGATTGATATCACCATTTAATGCACATGTGCCATGATGCATCAAGGCACGGCTCCGGAACCCCACCATGGCGTCACCACACAGGGCTAACCATGGTCTCTAAGGAGCACCAACTATCCCCCATGCTTAAACCTAGCTCGTCTTCGAGTAAGTCCAAGAGCCTTGTTGAATAAGGAAATCAGTGTTGCCGTTCAATGTCTTTCCTACACTTAGTCATACACAACAAGACACATTGCTTTCTCAAGTATTTAGCATTTAAGTTTAAGTTGTGACCGGCAATTTTTTCATTATGGAAGAGACTAGAAATAAAGAACAAGCCACAATAAGAAATAAATGCAATGCTCTCAAACTTAAGTGAACTTCAAACTTTTACCTTGTTACATCGTGAAGGTTCTCTTGCAATTAGGGATGAAAGTGGTATGGATATTTCCCGTCTGACCGAAGGCCCTCAGGCCTTAAATGGTACAATCCGTATCCAGAACCAAAAAATCAATATTCGACCGTATCCGTATCCACATAACAAAAGTTGAATGTCTATTGTAAATATGTATTGTATATCAACATCCGATGCATATCCGACATATTTTGTACTTTCCATATCCGGATCCGATCCGGTAAAAAAATAAATACCCGTATTCGTATCCGGGCATATCCGTCCGTATCCGATCTGTTTTCATCCCTACTTGCAATAGTTCATGCAAGTGATCATCTCATCAAGTCACTCAAGCCTACACTAAGAGGATGGCATATGTGGAGCTTGGTACAGGTAAAAACAATCCTAGCAAAATATTAAACTTGAATATTGTCAAACTAAGAGAGAAATCTATTGGAATTACCAAGACTTGTCAAAAAGGCCATGGAAAATAATGTTGGGGACGAAAAGAGATGAATCTCACACTTTTTAGATAGGTGGACATGGGCAAGTGGCAAATGGGTGACCTCGAGATACAAATGAAGTTCTCGTAATTCGATTGCAGATAGTTGGAAACTTTGAGTATGGATTTGTCTTCAAAACACTTGGAAATAATATGAAGCAAAGAGAACTAAGGAGCATTTTATTCACCCCTTTTTTTCTTTTCTTTCTTTTTTCTTTTTGTTTATTTTTATTTATTTTGACATGCCTTGTGAGAATGTGGCATACCTTCTTCGGGCATGCATCTTTTATTCGTTTTTTCTTTTTATTTGCTCCTTAGAACTTTCACAACATGATACTTACTCGGCGATGACTCCTCCCCCATGCTTGAACGATGCTCGCCCTCGAGCATTAAAGTGAGGAAACGTATGGCCGTCGAGGTAAGTATAAATTCTATTTTCTATCTAGAATGTATTCCATACTCAAATTGGATTGTGGTCAAGCAGGTAATCATAAAAAGATATTTGGTTTTTGGGTGGATGCCCAGCGAAGTTTGAGAAATTTCCAATGTGAAAACTCACAATGCATGGACAAAAATGCTAGCATTAAAAGGTTACACAAAGGAATGACCAGCTTTGTAGTCTCTACCATAGAAATCAATCCCAATTGAACTCGTCAAAATATAAGTTTGCAATCTAAAGGATTCATCATGAAACAACATATGCGTATAGGATTTGGTAGGTAGAACTATGCAAGAGATTTAGCACAAAAATTATTTTTGTAATAAAACAATACAAGGTGTAAGGTCATCGGTAAACTTAAATAAATTAGAAAGATATGTATGTGGGTCTAGAATCTAGTCATTTAACCTCCGCAAATAAAAGAGCCAGTATTTAATCATTTAATTCATTTAATGGAGAGCAAATAGTCAAGTCATATACAACGTGGTGTATGTAAAACAATGTGGCAACTTTCATCATTTTTCCATAAGGAAAATATATAAAATATCATTATGCTGAGCTCAATATGATGGTGATCAATTTTTATTGAAAGCAAAAACAAAACTAGGTTGTCCTCCTAGAAGCCATGTTATTAAACGAGAGATATACAAAGGTTTGCTTCATATTTCTCTCTAAAAAGACACAAAGAGAAAATGACGCAATACACTAAAGACAGGGTTGCCTCCCACAAAGCGCTTCATTTAAATTCATATAGCTTGACTTTCTCACATACCTTCTTGTTATTGCAAGGCCATGGTCCTTCGTGCAAGAATCCGAAGTGCCCATGTAGCTTGATGTCGCGTGTTGTGATCCATTGTAGCTTGCTCGCAACATCTTCATTTTTGAAGATACGATGCGTGTGACTTATTTGACAATGCTCTTGGGGTCCTTCTTATGTTCCTAGCCTCTGAATTTAATTATGTACGCTTGATGAAAACATCACCCATGCTCCTCTTCATCGTGGTCATCATCATCTCCTTTATCTTGCTCTCATCATGTTGCTCCTGCATCTTCTTCGTGGATTATCTCCTGTATACTCAACATAACATATACTAAAATATAGATCTATTGAAAAGTTTATGAAATTACCTTTCCAATGAGTGGTCATTCATCTAAAACGGAGTTCAAACGAGGGAGTTATGCCCGTTTTACTTTTAGTATTGCGTGCTGTCCAGAATATTCCAGAACGTACGGCATTCGATGTTTTGGCCATATCCGCTTGTTGGAATCTCCGATTGACTTGATTCTTGATTCGATGGAACCATAACTTCATGGAGCTCTTGAATATCCAAAAATAATCTGCTATTTTCTCTGAGGTCGAGAAGAATTGATGAGAACAATATCTTCTTGTGAATCTATCCAAAGATGTCTTCTTGTGATCTTCGTAGCTTTTTGGGCATGCCTCATACCTATCACTTGAACAGGAAAATTCTCCCAAAAATATTAGTCTCGACATTTTATTTACATGGAGGCATACCTTTTTTACCTTCTGTCACTTCAAAGCAGATATAGGGTTTATGATGTTTGGATAATGAGAACCCTTTGATCACCTTGTTGGAGCGGATGGTGAACTTCTCGAAGTCCGATTTTAGTGTCTAGCATTCCACCTGCTTTCAAGGACACAAACAAGAAAACAAGGGTATATGCGAAAATAAATATTAGGGTTAGTCCAAAAAATTAGATAGATCCCCTAGGGTTTGAGTTGCCGATCCCCAACAACGATTCTAAAAAAGCTTACTGACGCTCCTTATTAGACGCGTCAATTGTAACCCGCAAACGCGTGGATCATTGTAGCTCTTCCTTTAGAGTATTCCCCCAAGGTTTATAAATCCGTGGATCGACAAAGAACTTACTTGGGTTTTCTATCTAGCTTAATAGATCTAATCCTATCATGAAGCACATATTGCATATAGGGTGATGAACTTGTGTAGTGCGAGATGGATGTCAATATATTATGTGTGTGGGATGAGCAAACAAACACAGCCGACCGTCTTGAGGTAACACGACCTTTGGTAGCATCAAGCCCTCCATCTTCTTTATTGCAACTCCGGCTTATGTGATAACCTAACCAATATCGTACTCCGATAAGGGTACATTATCCCACAACACACGTTCCATAGGCCCTACTCCTCCCACGTACTGTCACTACACGAGGGATCCTCGTGACTGGCTTCCCGTGCATGACTAAGATGTATCCGCAAGCCATAGACAAATCACCATGATTAGATCAAAACCTACTAAGAACGTATATCATATGGTCCTTTTCCTTACCGCGTGCTACCACCACACGATGATAATCTGTCACCTCCTTATAGACATATGAAGAGAACATAAGCCAACTAGACATAAAGACTAGAGCTCTTTTACAATGGTTGGCAAGTACCAGCTGGTACTACCAGGTACTTGCAGGTACTTTAAGTACTTTTTTTGGTACTTACCGATACTTTTAACTAGAATTTTTTAAAAAATAAATAAATAATTAGCTGGGCCCATTTTCTGGTACTTGGTCCCACAATTTTGGTACTTTTTGGTACTTTTGGATGGGTACTTTCACGTACTAGACATATTTTCTACCGTTGGATTCTATATTCTGGTAGTACCATGGTACTTGCCAATTATTGTAAAAGAGCTCTAAAGACTAATCACCATGATTAGATCTATTCTATGCTAGACTAATGATATAAAGCATGCATCTTAGAATATCAAAGTAATTAACAAGGAAAGATTAGATTGATGTCACCATTCAATCTACATGTGCCATGATGCATCAAGGCACGGCTCCGGAATCCCACCATGGCGTCACCACGCAGGGCTAACCATGGTGGCTAGGGTCTAGCCTAAGCCATCTCCTAGGCAATATCGAGGACGGCGGCCGTCGGCTTCCTCCGGTGTGTGTCCCTCGATTCGACGGCTCTCTGGTCAAAATTCATGTACGGCTTCTATAAGACATAAGCTTTAAATAGTCCAAGGGACCCCTGGCTCAAAGGGGAGGTTGATGCAGCGAGAAACGGGTCAGGCCAGCTGGCTAGGGGCCTATTGGCCGGCCGACCCACCCACTTTTTGGCCCATCTCTGCCTCCTCTTTCGCATGTAGAGTCCTTGTCCTTCGTGGAGTTTATGTCCTTCACATATGTGGGCCTTTTTGACGTCGTTTGCTTTGGGATATGATTGGATCTTTTGATTTGTCTGCTAGATTTCCTCCGGTCCTGAAGTTATCCGAGTGTGTTCTTCAAGCCTTTGCCCGTGCACATCCTTGGTGGCCAATCATGATCTTGGTCTTCGTCCAAAAGTGCTCATTTATAGCTCAACCTGCATAAACCAACATCCTCCAAAAATATGTACATATGCGAAAATGGGGTTATTCCATGTGCCAAGTGGCGGGTTAGTATATGAATTAGTCCAAAAAGCCCACTTAAATGATACTAAAAGTGTGTCTCTAAGGAGCGCCAACATCCACTAATTCTAATTTTTCAACCTCTCTATTTAAATTATCATGCTCTAAGAAACTTTTTACGCGTTGGTCATTTACCTCTTGAAGTTCTTAGCTTCGTTGTCTTGGAGAATGATTGCTCCAAGAGAAGAAGTGTTGATCACAATATATGGCCCTTTCTATTTGCTGTGCAATTTTCTATGTCCAAAGATATTGACTCTGGAATTAAATAATAAGACCTTGTCTCCTGGCTTGAACTCCTTCGGCTTAATTCTTTTGTCATGCCATCTTTTTTTTATCCTTGTATATCTTGGCACTATGGTATATTTTTTTTCTCCATTCTTCTAGTTCTGAGAGTTGCAATTTCTGAGTTCATCCTACCATTTGGAGGTCCATATTCCATCTCTAGATTGCCCAATATGCTCGATGTTACAATTCCACTGGTAGATGACATGTCTTTCCATAGACAATTTGGAATGGAGACATTCCTATTGCAGTTTTATAGGTTGTTCGATAAGCTGATAATGCTTCTGGCAATTTCCTCCTTCACCCTTTCCCCATTTCATGGGCGGTCTTCTGAAGAATATTATTTTATCTACTTATTTGATGTTTCTACTTGGCCACTTATCTGAGGATGGTAGGAAGTTGCAATGTTGTGCTTTGATCCAAAGTCTCTTAGAAGATTTTGGAAGGTCTTATCAATAAAATGTGATGCTCCATCACTTATTATCAGCCTCGGTATTCCAAATCAAGGAAGGATAACTTTCATAAAAAATCTTCTTGGCATGTTTGGCATCAATAGCTTTGAGGGGGAAGTGGTTTTACCCATTTTGAGACATAGTCCGCAGCAAACAAGATGTATTCATATCCTTTGGATTTTGGGAATGGTCCCATAAAGTTAATACCCCGCACATCAAATAATTCGAGTGGAAGATTGTATGTGAGAGGCATAGCATTCCGAGCTGTTATACTTCCTTGGACTAGCATCTACGACATCTTCGAATAAATACCCTTGTATCTTCATACATTGTGCCAGCAGAAACCACTCTACCAATTTTTTGCTTGAGTTTGAAATGGTCCATAATGGCCTCCATATGCTACTGTATGACATTTTTCTATAATCTGAATATCTTCCTCAATTGGGACACACCTTCTGAGTAATCCATCTGCACAAACTCACTCTATAGAGATACAGATTGTCCCAAATGTGAGGACAACTCTCATAAAAGAGCTTCATCTTATCCCCTACTGGTGGCACATATCCTGAAACCATAAATTTCACAATGTCTGCATACCAAGGGGTTATATCCGTCACCTTGAGCAACATGTCGTCTCGTAGGAAATCATTGATGGGAAGTTCCTGCATGTTAGTAATCTAAATATGAGAAAAATGATCTGCAACAGTATTTTCTACTCCTTTTGTATGTTTAATTTCTAAATCAAATTCTTAGAGTAAAAGAATCCATCACAAGTGTGGTTTAGCATCTTCCTTAGTGAGCAAATATTTAAGGTTGCGTGACCAGTATAAGTAATTACCTTAGCTCCTACAAATGAAGATCCAAACTTATCATTGGCGAAGACCACAACTAGGGGCTCTTTCTCAGTTGTGGCATAATTTAATTGAGCTCTAGTCAAGGTCTTGCTAGCATAAGCTATTGCATAGTGCTTTTTGTCTTTGATTTGGCCTAAAACTGCACCATCGGCAAAGTCACTAGCATCACACATGATTTCAAAAGGGAGATTCCAATCATAGGGTTGAATGATTGGAGCGGAGATGAGTGCTTTCTTAATGGTGTTAAAAGCATTTAAACACTCATATGTGAATTCAATGCGGGTGCCTTTAGCTAAAAGGCTAGTAAGGGGTCTAGCTATTTTAGAAACATCTTTGATAAAACACCTATAGAACCCTCCACTGCCTAAGAAACTTCTAATCCCCTTTACATTCCCTGGAGGTAGGAGTCGCTCTATGACTTCTATTTTTTTCCTTTTCCACCTCTATTCCCCTTTCAGAAACAAGATGTCCTAAGACAATGCCTTCTTGGGCCATGAAATGACACTTTTTCTAATTTAGTATCAAGTCCTTTTCTTGCTATCTTTGCAAGACTCTATCTAAATTCTCTAGACAATTATCAAAGGTTTTTCCATAGACAGTAAATTCATTCATGAAAACCTCCATGATTTCCTCAGTCATGTCTGAGAAAATAGACATCATACACCTTTGGAAAGATGCAGGTGCATTACATAACCCAAAAGGCATTCTACGATAAGCGTAGATACCGTAAGGGCATGTGAATGTAGTCTTGCTTTGATAATCACGGTGGATGGGGATTTGATGGTAACTAGAATACCCATAGGAAACAAAAGAAAGATTGATTCGCTAACCAGTCCAGCGTCTCATCGATGAAGGGAACCGGAAAGTGGTCTTTTATAGTTGCTGAGTTAAGTTTCCGGTAATCTATACACGTTCTCCATCCACGGTGCATTGAGGAATAAATTCATTTTATGATCTTCCACAACTGCCATTCCTCCCTTTTTGGGTACTACTTGGGTTGGCTTATCCATTCACTATCTCGCATGGGGTATATAATCCCGGTGTGTAAGAGTTTCAAAACCTCTTTCTTAACCACATCTCTCATCTCATGATTTAGCCTTCTCTGGGGTTACCTAGAGGGTGTGATATTTGGGTCCATGTGGATTCGATGAGTACAGAGATTTGGGCTAATTCCCTTGAGGTCATCAAGTGAGTAGCCAAAAACAGATGTATACTAATGCGACTAACCTTGAGGCCTCCACTTCAGATAGCTTATTCCTAATGACAACATGGGATTCAGGATTGCCATTTAAGATGGTATATTTTAAACCTTCAGGTAGAGGTTTCAGCTCAATAGGAGGTCAGGTTGGCTGCTCATGAACCGTCCAATTTAAACTGGCTCAAGTGCGCCTAATCGCCCAATCCAGGACAATATTAGCAAACACACTTCAAAAGTTTAAACCCGGTAGTCCGTCGAGTGTCTCCGGGACATCCCAAATCCTCCACTGACAACTTTCATTCAACCATAGCTCAGGATCAATTCCATGATGGGAAACATAATAGGCATTACCTTTTTACATAAATACCAAAAGGTACAAAATTATTATAAACCGAGTTTGAAACAACCTTAGATGTAGGTCAAGGTACTAAGAACTTAATACAAACTGGTTTAGGCAACTAATAAGTCATATTACAACACCAAGTAACTTTATTTGTCTAGAGACATCTGGGACCAAATGATGCTCTAGGGCTTCTGGTTCTCCTCCTCGCCTTCTTGCTGGGGAGCATCCTCTGGAAAACAACCAGGAGAGAACCCTGAGTACGAAGGCACTCAACAAGGCTTACCCGCCTTACCAAAGAAAAGACTCAATGAGATATGTATAGGCCTTTAAGTGGATTTTGGCCGACTCAACTCTTTTTGCGAAAAGGCTTACTAATGGTTGGTCCTTAATTGACAGCTTTTAGCTCAATTGAGTATTTACTTATGCAACTACGTTATGAAGTACTTCTCCATATAGGTGATTCTAGGCTCAAACAGCATTTTTTGGAAACCACCTCATATTGTTCAACTTGTTTCCTCTACGATGTTTAGCAGTTGATCAAGTGCACTCATAACCAAGAGTTGTGGCGATCCGGATAAATTTACATCCTGCAGGAGATACCTAGCCCCCAGTCACGTACAGCTGCACCGGCTGCACGCAACAACCTTTCGATCAGCTGGGCCAAAGACCGTAAATATCCTTACTCGAACCCGGGAACGCACCCCCACGTGGGCCCCACGTCTGGCGACCACCCCGTGAGTTACTGGCTACGGCCCCGCCTTTCTCCGACCCAGCAAGCACGGGTAAGCGATATTTCCAATCATTAAGCCATCTAATCTAGTTGGCTTTACTGGTCCCATAACCCAGTAAGAAACCAAGTAGCAATCACTTGATCCTCAGTTAAGACAACGGATCGGTCCTTACTCACTTAATCAAGCAGGCAGACTACCAGATCAAGCTTCCTCAATCTTTTTTTCTAACTTCTGCCCACTACTTTAATCCTACATACTTCTTGATTCATGAGAGATTAGGGTAGCCTAGTTTATCATCTTTAATTAACCTTTGTAAGCATAGCAAGGTAGGTAGTACTAATCAAGTTTCTTGACTGGATAGGAATAGTTCTACCAAGGATGTTATCATGCATCAGGGTTTCATTCATTTCCTAACCTAATGCAACATAGAAGCATAATATTTGGACTCGTGTGTATTATGAAATAAATAGGTAGAGATGCTCCGGGGCTTGCCTTGAGTCCCAAAAAGGTTAGCAGCGTCAACAACTTCTTCGGACTCCGGAGCTACCACCAGAACTTTCTCGTACTGGACTTGTTCTTCGGGAAGTTCAATATACTCCACCTCCGATGCTTCGGGTTCTAACATGAAATGCAAGTCAAGGATTAGAGATGCAACACAACAAACCTACCTATTTTCAAAGAACACCTTGCAATTTGTCTTGGGCGAATTAGTCCTTATTTCTTTTATATTTGTTGAAGAAGAATTATTAAGTGTTCCAAAAACAACTTGGCCCGCGAGCAACACCGAGCCAAGAGACGGCTCGCGCGCAGGCTAACTCGACCAACTCGACGCGAAGCGCGCTAGCTCCACGCGCCGGCCATGGCGGAAGCGCGCTTGGCGAGAGCGGTGGCGAGCGCCTGGCAAAACGGACATGGCGAGACGACGACCAACGACACCCCTACGAGCACCAGAGAACCCTAACACCTCTAGCGCGCACAACAGCTCGGTCGGAGAAGGCCGGAGCAGGGCTAGCCACGTGCGCCGGCCATGGCGGAAGAGCGCCACGGCGGCGAACGGCGTTCCCGGCCCAAGGAACGACGCGCCCGACCAACTAAACCCCCAAACATGCTCCACGGCTCAAGAACAACCCTGCTGCACTCTCAAACCCGGAGTAAAACCACCGCAACATCACCCTCCACAGCGACCCGAGCTTTACCCCACAGGACGACGGCGAGGAGGTTGAAGAAGAGGTTGCGTCGAGCTGTGGAGTGGTGGAGGAAGGATGAGGGCTAGCGGAAATGAAAGAGGAAGTGAAGGCGAAGCTTTTGGTGGAGAGGAACTGGATGAAACGACGCGGACGACGGCGGCGAAGCTGCGGCTCGCCGGCGACCGAGGTGAACGGAAAAAGACGGCGAGGTGAAAGAGATGGAAAGAAGGTCGACGACGACGCCTTTCACTGCGGATTGACACAGCCGTCGCTTGCCACCTCCTGCTTCTGACCGCGCCGGCATGGACCACATGCACCGCGGCGCGTGGCCGGAGTCACCGCCTCTGCCCGTCGGCGGCAGGCTGCCTAGCAGCTGACTGACGTTAGTGTTCCCCCAAAACAGCTCCAAGACCTGTTATTTGAGCTCACTTTTCTCCAAAATTTGCATTGTAACATTCAAAACTCCCAAAATCAAACTTGTATCTAGATCATTGAATTTCATTTCTTATGTTGACACTTGCTCCAATTGAGCAAGGATTAAGGTCGAATTTGAGCCTCGAAGTATCAGCCTTAACACTTTTCAAATTCAGAGCTGCTAACTGAATTTCTCAAATTACTCTCAAAACTTGAACAGAACATGCATCAGGTGTCAAAAACAAGATTGAAATTCACATTCAGAAGTACAACTTCATAGTTGGAAGTTTTTACAGAAAACTTCAAATTCGAGCTCAAATCGCACAAATTCAGTTCAGCTGAACTTTCCCTGAATTTCACTGAAAACATTTTCTGAACCAACTTATATCGCGATTTTCTCCTGAATCCAGGCATCTTGTGGGTCTGGTCCAAAAACAAAAATTGTCACAAACACGTTCCTAAACAACTTTCTTTTTAACACCCGGCTCAGAAAACCAACAGATCGACCACAATCTTTTCTCTTAGTTGGCTGCTCATTATGCTCATCAGCTCAAATCTGAAAATGGTCAAGTGATATTTTCAGACCATGAATAGTGCCATTTCTCTTTTCTTTCTTTCATTTAATTGAGGCATCATAACAAGAAGTTAACCCAAAATTTTTTGACAACCAAGTTCCTTAGCTTATAAACTAAATTTAGAAATTCTTGGCTTCCAACTATCCAAGTCTTAGTCAAATTTTTTGACTTTGGTCAAATGACCTTCCTATTTGTCTCTTTTTTTTCTTTTCCCTTAATTACTCATCTCTCCAACCAAACCATGGTGCTTAGCATATTCTTGACATGGGATGTCACATGAAGTCAATGTCTTCGAATATATGAAAACTCAAGGGAATTTCCACATCATTGTGCCAAACCAGCACAATAAGTATAGTCTCAATTCCTTGTTTTATGGATCGAGGTCCATATTTCAAGGTTTTGGTAGTTGATGCCAAGAATTCTTCCTCTAAACATGTGCGTGCAAAAGCGGAAGATATTATGTTAGCACCCACAGTGGGATTATACTAGACCATGATGGGAATTCCTCAAATAAAACATTGAATGGATGAAGAGGGAGCATGAATCTCAAGTGATTCAGATGAGAGTCCCCCTTCATGTAGCCATTCATATCTCATAATTGAGGCTAACCCTTGAATAATTTTCCTCCAATGGTCCATATCTAAATTGTCAAGAATTTGCTTGGGAGCTTTCTGAATTTTGTAGAAAGGGTACCTTGAGGTATTTCCACAATCAGCAAATATAGCATCCTCAAAGTCAAAGACATCCTCTAAGGGGATTTCATCTTCCTCCTTGCTAGCAATACTTGGTTCGGGAGAAATTTTAGACGGTGGTTGAGAATTTGGAATAAGGTCTTCTTCCTCTAAAACTTCTTCTGTGATGGGTGATTTCATGGCTGAAAGATCTGTAGTGAAGGAGGTGTTTTCTAAGATTCGATCTAAAACTGAACCATTCAGTGAATCCAATGACTACAAGATAAATAAACGTTGAATATGAAGGCGATCTAGAAACATGTACTCCACAATAAAAATCTCACGCAAACCCTAACCTAGCCATAGGTTTACAAATATATACAAAGCGCAGTGGTAAACCAAGGAAAAAAAGTGGGGAATACCTTTCTAAGGTCGAGGAGATCAATTCCCCCAACATTTCCCACCTCAAAATGATAGATTTTGGGGGTGTTTAGGGGGGGAGGGGGGAGGCGACGAAGAGTTGAGTTCTCTGCTCGCATTGGAGGAGGAAGAAAGAAAGGAGAGAGGAAAGGGGAGTCCCGTGCAACATTTTGAATGCAGCCACTGGTGTGCCCACCTGGCACGATAGAAAGAGCTGCCGTGCCAGTGCATCAGCATCGAGCGTCATGTTGGCCTCTAGTGCCAACGTGGCAGCCTTCTCTTCCTACCACTAGGGGTGGGCATTCGGTACTAACCGAACCGAAATTACTGAGGAGGTTCGGTTCCTAAGAAATAGGTATCGATTGGTTCAGTTCGGTTAGTTCAGTTCGGTTCTGGTTCCTACCGAACTAACCGAGCCAATGGAGAAAGGGGAAAAACCGGTAGAAAAAGGGGGGAGAGAAATATCAAAATCACACAAATTCATTGTAGATCTAAGCAATATTTGAAGAACAAATTAAAAAGCAATCACAAAATCACGTATAGATCGACATCAAAGGACAAGAAATCAACAAGATTCAAAACAAAAGGGAGAAGTCACCCCAATCGCTTGGTAGAAGTCGCCGTCAGCGCCCTGACCGCTACTGGCTCCCACAGGGAGGCGTGCTTGCCGCCGCCCGCCGCTGGCTCCAGCACGCCCGCAGGCGTGCCCGCGTGCAACCTGGCGCTGGCGGCCCGCCTAGGTGGAGAGGCTCTACGCCCGGCCGCCGGCAGGCAGGGTCCACGTACGGCTGGCCGGCGGCGTAGGGTGCTGGGCTGCTGGCCGCTTGGCGTGCTGGCGACCTGGCGCTGCGGCTGGCGGCTGGCGACCTGGTGTGCTGCGGCTGGCGGCTGCGCACAGTGCTAGGAGGGAGAGACCGAGAGCTGGCGGGAGTGGCGGCTGCGCACGGTGCTGGGAGGGAGAGACCGAGAGAAAGGTAGCCGTAGGGTTTGCAGTTCGCTAATGGGCTGATGGCTAATGGGCCATAGATGATCAGCCTACAATAAGTTTGGTTCTTATTGGTTAACCGAGAACCGAGCCGAACCGAACCAGAAATCCGGTTCCTCCAGAACAGGTACCGAGTACCGTACCGAATATCTAGGTTCCGATTCTTTGGGTACTGGTTCCGGGTAAATTTGGTTCGATACTCGGTTCGTATTTCGTGCCCAGCCCTACCTACCACGCCAGGGCTATGGAGCGACCAAACCAGCTATCGGACGCAAATATGGTCTTGCTGTTAATACAATATTATTAAAAATAATTAAAATTAAAAAATCCGAGTGGGAGGGCCAAGCAATTTTCATCGCTCGTATATTTGCAAAAGGACCCGTTCAAAATCGTGGTATTTTCATATTAGTCCAATTGGAACCCCCTCTTGGTTTGCGGCTGTCCCGGCGAGCGAGCAGACTCAGAGAGGTGGAATCGCCGTCGAGCAGAGCACAGCAGCAGTCGCCGATGACGATCCGGTTTGTGCTGTTCGTGAACAAGCAAGGCCAGACGCGGCTGGCGCAGTACTACGAGCACCTCTCCCTCGACGAGCGCCGCGCCCTCGAGGGCGAGATCGTCCGCAAGTGCCTCGCCCGCACCGACCAGCAGGTTCGTCCGCCCGCCGCCGCCGCCGCGGCCTCCTCCTCCTGACCCCAGTCTTTCTTCCTCTTTCCCGTCTCCGATGACTCCCTCCCCCGGATCCGCCCGGATTCCTGCCCAACTCCCAGGATCCAAGAACCGTTCTCCGCTAGTCTGGCCACGGATCTCGGGCCCAGGCGCGCGCGGCTTCTTGGATCTAGATCGAGATCGGGGCTTTCTTGCGCTTCCTGTTTCTAAGATTTGCGCTGGTTTTGTGCTGATGCAGTGTTCGTTCGTGGAGCACCGGAACTACAAGGTCGTCTACCGACGCTACGCCTCCCTCTTCTTCCTTGTCGGCGTTGACAACGATGAGGTGCGAATCCGCTGCTCTTTCCTCTCTCGCGACATGCATTGTATTCTAAATGAAACCGAATTTACCCTGATACTATGGTTTTAGCTCGTGTTTAATGCAAAAAATTATTACACAAGTGATTCAGGATGGGATTTTTTAGCTTTACTGTCATGGTTAGAATCTGTACTCGAGGTTACCCAAGGCAATTTTTAGCAGTAGTCCCAACCCAAGGGTATTAGTCACAAATTCGTAATATTCCTTCCTAGTAGCCACAGTGAACCATATATAGTACTGTTGTACTTGTCGATTGACTGTGCCTGTGCTCGTTTACTGATAATTTGAATTCCTAATAGTCACAGTGAACCATATATAGTATTGTTATACTTGTGGAAACCTTTATGAATAATTTCAATTAGTTTATCACCAATCAAGCAAAACACTCCTCTGGTCATCAAAATGTAAGGTGTACTTTGTTTTGGAAGTCAAGCTTTCCTATTTTTTTTAACCAACAATTGTGTAAATTATATTTGTAATTAGCATACAAAATTGCATGATTTAATTTGTTTTCAAAGTAATTTAAGGTGACGTTTATTTTGTAGCAATTGAGATTATATTGTAAAATAAGTGAAATATAACAATCCAGTTTTGAAGACTTCATATAAAATATACAGTGCGTTATTTGACAGAGGAGAGCAATTAGCACGCAATGGGATTTAATTGCGATTGATATACCAATATGTATGGAGATCTTGAGAGAACCACACATAGAGTTTCTAGTAGTATGGTCCCATTGTTAAGAAGGCATTTTCGTTAGTTCATTGACTTAATTCTTGCCGATTCAGATATGAGATATCCAATGGAGCAAACTTCTTTTGGTAATATTTCATGTCATTTTGCTTGACCCTTTGAAAACTAGTTATCCTTTATGCTACTTCTCTGTGCATCTATTTATATCTTGTTTCTGCTGCTTATCAGGTTTTTAGGTGCATTTCTTAGAGCGAATATAGTTGTAATTTCCAATATTCCTTCTTGTGAATTAAGACTTGATATGGTCTGGGTGGCCTCTTGGAAAGTTCCATTGATGATACCAAGAAATATTTCCTAGTAAATTTCTTACTGCAACCTGCATATGCAAATTATTGTTCCTGGATTTCTAATGTTTGTGGCTGTTTCAATGCGTTCCTGTTTTTCTTCGAGTTGTCAAGAATTACTAGATACATCTTGAACTACAATTTTTTAAGGCACTTCCACCTTCTCATAAATGCAAACGAGTGCTACAGGATTGGTAACTTTTGCTGCTATTTAACTGAATTCCATTTTAAGTCATTGAGCATTGCTAGATAGTAGATTCTTCTTTGTTTCCATGAATTACAAATTTGTCCTATCCATTTCCTCTCTTCGATACAAAAATTAACAATGTGTCAGTTACATTCATTTTGCAGAATGAGTTAGCTATCCTTGAATTCATTCATCTTTTGGTGGAAACTATGGATCGCCACTTTGGCAATGTGGTAAGCTTGCATAGTCCGAGTATTTTGTCACTCTGCATTGTGAAATATTTGCATAGTCAGTGCTCATGCAAATGTTTTTCTATCTCCCTTTTTGGCCAGTGTGAGCTTGATATAATGTTCCACCTGGAGAAAGTTCACTTTATGCTGGAAGAGATGGTGATGAATGGTTGCATTGTGGAGACAAGTAAACAGAACATCTTGGCACCAATCCAACTTATGGAGAAAACTTCTTGAAATAGTGATTTTGATTTGTCTAGTTTCCCATCCTCTGCCTCTTAGCACCTTTGCCTGTCCCGTTCCATAGATTTCCCCTGTTTTGGATGAGCTAACAATCTCTGTAAGCATGATTTGTTGAATGAACCTGATTGCACATTATCAGATATTTTGTGATCCTCTATTCCTCTGCATAGTTTTCATCACATCGAGTGTGTACAAAAATAATTTCATTTGAAGAAATGAA